>VXBC01006768.1:596433-744384 GCA_013399945.1 Ploceus nigricollis | reverse complement strand
CCCGGCTCCCGGCTCCAGGCGATGCTGGGGCGCTGCGCCCCGGGCTCACCGGGCCCCCGGCCCGTGGTCCGCGCCCTGCCGCCCTCCGCCAGCGCCCTCCGCCAGCGCCTGCGCCAGGTCAGCACCGCGGGCGCGGAGCCCACGTTGGGCTCTCCAGCGCCGTGGGGCGGGCGGGTGCCGAGGGAACGAGGGGGAATCGTTTTAAACGAAGGGAGGGCAGGTTCTGACCAGACGTAAGGAAAAAGTTTTTTACGATGAGGGTGGTGAAACGCTGGCATAGGTTGCCCAGACAGGTGATGCTGTCCCATCTCTTGAAACATTCCAGGTAAGGCTGGACAGGGCTCCAAGAGACCTGATCTAGTTTAGGATGGATGGTCCAGTACTCTGCATGGGGGTTGGACTAGATGGTCTTTAAAGGTCCTTTCCGACCCAACACATCCCTCGATCTCTCCTTGCAGTGTGCAGAACGGATCCCAGAGGCTGAAGCAGTACTCGACCTGCTGGAGAAATGCCCAGAGCACCAAAAAAAGGGAGATTTTCCCGTCATAGTTTTTGAGGGGCTGGATGCCACGGGTAAGAGCAACACGTGGTTGAAGAACCCCAGATGAGAAATTGTTGAAAGGAGTAACTACTATGTTTTTATTAGGCATAAGGCTTTAAAAGAAATTTTTTAAAAATTTCAGAAGCCTGTGACAGATAAGGAATTAATAATTACAAATGCCTATCTGTCTTCTCTTACTTGTAAAAGATTACTGTATGCTAATTTACATTCAGTGGTTTAATTCCTTACCTATGCAAATGAAAGAATACAGAGTGGAGTACTGAAAATTAAATTTCTTGTGCAGATGATGAAACATACTTTTACTGGAGAGTTTTCAAATAAATGTACTAAACTAGTGGTAGTCTGGGGAACTGCCAGCAGTTTGTGTAAGAGAGAAATATTACTTGCTTCTGACTAACTTTGTTTTCTGACTTGTCAGTTAAAGAGAACTGAAAATCTTCATAAAAAGAAGGAACTGGATGATCAGCATGGCAACATTCACAAAAACTGCAACTGAGAAAAATATTATAAATGAATATATATGGGAATTGCCATGCATATATAGAGAAATTGCCAGGCACCTAATGCATTTAAGGGAGTGAAAACTGAAAACTGGCTAAAGGAAGGGCTGGAAGGCCCAGAGAGCAGGAAAGAGAGTAATAATTCCTGCAGCCAGACTCAGAATCATTTTCCATGGAAACCTTATGACAAGATGCTCAGGTTAGATATTCAGATGTCAGAACCTGTACTCCACATGAACAGACAGGAGCGTTTTTCAGTCTTTAAAACTCAGGTGTATCTGGTAAATAATTTAATGAATGTTTCCTTCTGTACATGAAATGCAGGCAAAACCACAGTGACCCAGGCTGTTAAGGACACCCTGAATGGCGTTCTGCTGCGGTCCCCACCAGCCTGCATCAGCCAGTGGAGGACTGTATTTGATGATGAGCCAACACCCATTAAAAGAGCATTTTATGCTGCGGGCAACTACATTCTGGCTTCAGAGATAGCGAAAGCATCCACTCAGGCACCTGTGATCATAGACAGGTTTGTGTATTTAAGAAGCCCTCTAATATCAGTGCCATCATACAATTATTTAGTGTTACAAGCAGTCAGTGATTGTGTTTCTTCAGGGGTTTTGTTTTGGGTTTTTTTGTAGTTTGTTTAGGGTTTTTTTGGAAGCACTCTGCAGAGAGTCAGATAAATACTATATCTTCTAAAGAGTAACACTTATGATAACAGTAAAATTGGGAACTTCAATCAGTATAATACTCATAACTAGCTTTAGGACACATGAAAATTGTTACATCTTCAGTTAGGAATAGTGAAGGAACAGACTGTGCTTCCTGAGCTAAACCAGGGTTTCGTGACAAACCAGAGGAGACTGTGAGCTGCTAGTCATGGCTGGTCATGGTCATCTCTAAGATGTGTCTCAGATATGGGTGGATTGGAATGACTGAGTTTTAGGTAGACTTACTCTTTGTGAATTTAGACACAGAGATATGCTTACGACTTTTTTTGGGTTTGTTTGTGCTATTTCTGGTTTTCACTAACTGTGTAGGCAGCTTACAATATTACTGTTAATAAAAAGTCTAGATGTACTTTGGACCCTCTGACTTATTGCAGTAAGTGTACTGTAATCTCCTGCTAGAACACACAGACACACACACACCTACGTTGTTTGCATGTGAGTGCTATTTTCAACCAGCCTCAAATGCACTGAAATCTATCAAACACAGTGCCTTGTAGTGGGGAGAATGTTAAATGCTAGTGAAATTAGTAACATTAGTAATGCCTGTGTTCATTCACATGTTTGTGAAGACTGCATATTCTCTACCAAATCTATTGCATTAAGTAGGATGGGATCCAGAGAAAAAGGGCACTCAGAGTAAAGGATTTTGAGATATAATGTAACTCTTCTTTGACCCATCTCAATATATGAGGAGACTTTCTTTTGATAGGAGTATCTGAAACAGTCTCTACATAATTAATTTTAATTGATAGTTCACATTAACTCTGAATAGTGCACTGAGTATTATCATTGTTAAGAAATAATGGATAGTACAGAACTGTTATTTGGATTTCCCTTCAAAGCCATGGTGTCACCTATCTCATCATTATTGACTTGTTGTTATAATGCCAGCTGTCTCCTATATTACTGAAGAATTAATGTTCTCTTTAAAATTTCTCTCCCTCCATTTTGTATTTTCCTGACAGATACTGGCACAGCACAGCTGCCTACACAATTGCCACTGAAACAAGTGGGAAAGTCCAGGATCTTCCACCAGCTCAAGATGAGGTGTATCAGTGGCCTGAAGATCTGCTTAAACCTGATCTTGTTCTTCTCCTGACTGTCGACCCTGAAGAACGGGTCCGGAGACTTCAGCATCGGGGGCTGGAGAAAACAAAGGAGGAAGCTGAGTTGGAAGCTAACAGCTTGTTTCGTCAAAGGTACCCTTTAATGGGGCATAAGAGGCTGGAGGCAATCTTGGCTCCTGTGGGATCAATAACAAATGTGCCTCTCACATTATTGGGACAAGAATTTCCACAAGAATTTCCTTTGTATAAGCTTTTGCTTTGGCTTTGTTTTTTTTTTGAAAGAATGCATAGCTGTCAGGGAGGGTAAATTCTGTCACTTCTAATTGAAAGTGTTTGAAAGATGCAGATGTATAATTTAATTGTCCTGTAAAGGAGCTTTGAGTTAAAATACTTCTATTTTGCTTTGCTGCTTTAATTTTAACATCTTTCTCAGTGAGGTCATGAAGGAGACAGAGTTCCAGGACTGGGAGGCAAGTAGTTGAAACACACAGCTTCCCCAGGAAATTCTGGAATTGAGCTCCAGATTAAGAGAATAAAATTTAAACATCCTCTTGTTGATGTCTTTAGTTGTGCAAAGTGTTTCAGGTAGCAGTGTAGTCAATACATTTAATGGAGCCCTCAAAGTGATTCATCTCACCACTTGTTTGGAGCTCAGTGATCTAAACTTAAGTATCAAAAGCCTTTTGATATGAGATGTGATGCAGAACCTGTGGACACTTCCTGGGCTAGGAACTGGAAGCTAAATGAGAGTTCAAAGCATCTCAAGCAGTACTAGGTACATTAACTTAAGCAACTGAATGGCACCCTAGGTATCCTGCTTCAGGGTGTGCTGAACTGCTATCTAGGCTCAGCCAAATGTATTGATTAGATCATCTTTGTCTAAGGTGGAAACTCAAATATCCAGTGTTCAAGTACCCACTGTTCATGTGGGCATGTCTGCTCATCACCTCAGCAGAGACACCTGAATATTGGTTTCCATATCTACAAGCAAGGCTGAAATCTACCTTTAGGCTTTTAAATTTCTGGTGATGGAATACCTTAAAAATATTGTAAAGTCAAAAGTGGCTATAATTTGTAAAGCCAAAGTGGCTTTACAAAGGGGAGATTTTGCCTGACAAATTCAACATTGGTGAATGGGGCAGAGCAACGGATGATATCTGCCTGGACCTCTGCAAAGTGTTTGACAGTGTCCCACACGACATCCTCATCTTCAGATTTGAGAGACATGGATTTGATCAATGGACCATTCAGTGAACGAAGAATTGGCTGGATGGCAGCACACAAAGAGTTGTGGTGAACGGCTTACTGTCCACATGGGAACCAAAGACAAGTGGTGACCCTTGGGTCACTACTGGGGCTGATACTATTCAGCATCTTTTTGGTGGCATGGACAGTGGAAGCGAGTGCACCCTCAGCAGATTTGTTGACAAGACCAAGCTGTGTGGTGCAGTGGACATACTGGAGGGAAGGGATGCCATTCAGAGGAACCTGGACAGGCCTGAGAGGTGGGCCTGTGTAAACATCACGAAATTCAACAAAGGGAAGTACAATGTCCTACACCTGGGTCGTGGCAATCCCAAGCACATCTTCAGGTTGGATGGAGAAGTGCTTGAGAGTGCCCTGCAGAGAAAGACTTGAGGGCAATGGTTGATGAAAAACTCATCATGAGCTGGCAATGTGCACTCACAGCCCAGAACGCCAACTGTACCCTGGGCTGCATCTGTTCACCATGGCCAGCAGGTTGAAGGAGGAGATTCTCCTCCTATACATTGCTCTTGTGAGACCCCACCTGGAGTGCTGAGTTCAGGTTTGGTGTCCCCAGCATAAGAAGGACATGAAACTGTTGGAGCAAGCTCAGAGGAGGATCACAAAGTTGATAAGAGAACTGGAGCACCTCATCTACAAAGACAGACTGAGGAAGGGGAGCCTGTTGAGCCTGGAAAAGAGAAGGTTGAGTGGACACCTCATAGCAGCCTTCCAGTATCTGAAGGGGCCTACAGGGAAGCCAGAGAGGGACTCTTCATCAGGAGCTGTAGAAGTAGAACAAGGAGTAATGGATACAGATGGAAAGAGGGGAAATTTAGGTTAGCTATTAGGAAGAAATTTTTCACTGTGAGGGTGGTGAGATACTGAAACAGGTTGCCCAGAGACACTGTTAATGTCCCAACTCTGGCAGTGTTCAAAGTCAGGTTGGATAAGGCCTTAAGCAACCTGGTCTGGTGGGAGGTATCCCTGCCCATGGTAGGGGGATTGGGATTAAATGATCTTTCAGGTCCATTCCAGCCCCTTAACATTCTATGATTCTGTGATTGCTTAATTTTGACAGAAACTGTGTGGACACACAGATCGTGTAGTGGGACCTGCAGAGGGATGAGTTAGCTAGGGAACATACTGCCATTTAACCATCTTTTACATTTTAATTCTATTACTGCATATTCATGTCAGAAAGCTTCTACCTGTTTATTATGTCAATCTAAATATAAGAACATCCAAAATCTTCCTTGATTTGTCTTGTGACTTCTGTCCTGAATGGCATTTTGGGAACATAGAAAAGAATATTCACATCCTCATTCACACCCCCAAAGACTAAATGTGGGAGAGTTCTGCATTATGCTTATAGCCTAAGTGAGGAGGTTTTCATCCTGTTATTCATCTGGTTAGTTGATCAGAGGAAGGGGTTAACGATATGTCAACTCTGTAATCTAGTGAGTCAAAGCTGAGATCAGTCAATGAGCACAACTGCACAATGCAATGCCATATAGTTCAGAGATACCTTAGCAGAAACTGAAAAAAAATAATTCAGGTGCTAGAAGCAGACTGTCCACTCTATTGCTATACCAAACTGTATCCAGTGATAAGCCGTAAAGAAAGAAATACTTTATGCCATGCCTTGTTAATATGACTGGAGCTCTGGGAATCAATGTCAAGGAAACTATGTGGTTTGAGTTTTACATTGTAATAGTTACTAATGGTTTATTGCTCTTTGCAGGAGATTTCATTCTTAGCTTCATATTAGATTTTCTATCCTCTGTCTCTACAGTGCAAGCACTGTCTTCTGAGACTGATGACTAATTTCATTTCATATCCCTGCATTTTGAAGTTTAATTTCTCTTGTTTTGTTTTTAGAGTTGAAGAGTCATACAAAAGGATGGTGAATCCTGCATGCCAAGAGGTTGATGCCAGCCCCTCTAAGGAAGAGGTTCTCAAGACTGTTCTACAACTAATTAAGAAACACTGTGCTTTTTGAAAGCAACTTTTGTGTAGTAGCACTTAAAAGATACTTTTTATTGCCCCACTGGTTTTGGTACCTGAAAATGCACAGTGATGTGTTTTGTCTCACAGAAATACTGAATACAGTTTTATTCTGTCAACAGTAATCTGTGCAGGTTATCTGTTTTGTGGTTGCTACTCTCCTTTTCTGTATAAGGCAAAATACTACCCACATCAAGCAGCATTCTTAGTAAAGAAACAAACATACTACAGTCATGCATGAAGTGTCTCAGAGTGCTTTCTGACACAAGGACATTTTGAGATGCTATCATGTTGCATCTTCCATCACCAGGAGAACCTATTCCCAATCCATTGTGTACCAAAATTTGCTGCACTGCATCAGGAGCATTCGATGCCCAAGGAGAGGCTGAAATATCATCAGCACTAAAACCATAAAATGATCATAACACTTAGGAATAGAAAATCCAGTGCCCGGTGTTGAGGATTTTTGGAATACAGGATAAGCAGCTGTTGCTGTGATGGGCATCCTGGAAAAAAAAAAGATGTTGTAAATGAGTGCCAGTAAACACCAAGGGCTATAAGTAATAAAGTCCAAGCCTGTTTATATATTCAAATGAAATATCAATTATTTTCAGAGAGAAACCAGACAATGCCAGCAAATGAGAAACAGACGTCTGAGGAGAACCTGAAATTAAAAACTTATAAATCTTACATCTTTATATATAAACTTAAATCACTAAAATATTTTTACAAAACTTTTTCTTTATCCTATTAATATTTGTTAATGAGAACTAGGATTCTTTTGAGAGAATGCAAAATGAAAAACAGCAGAGATTCTGAGCAATGGCAATGATTGCACCTTTTCAGTTCATCTTTTCTTTCTTGTGTGGGTGTTTGAACAGGTTGAATGTGAAAGCAGGTTACATCAAGACTTCAGGTCTGCAAAAGCTTATTTTTATGTACATTAGTTTAATTATTGTTACTCCTAAGTGTAAAACTAAATATATGGATAAGCCTTTGTGAGTTCAGAAATAAAGCTGCAGTTCCAGAAAAAAAATCTTAAAATGTAAATTAGATTTAAAACACTTTTACTTACTTTCCTGTTTTAAGCAAGTGCAATTATCAATGAATCTGTTTTCGAAATAAAAATATACTCAGTACTGTAGTTCCTATGTCCAGTCTGTATATACAAGGTGATAGAAAGAAAAACTTGTAAAAATACATTTTATTCATGCACTGTTTAATGGTTTTGAGTATGTTATTAATATTTTATATAATTTATACATTCTATAAATTTATAAATTCTAGAATAGATGTTGTTATGTTTCGTATATTTCAGCAGCCTTTGGATTTGCCATACATGCAGACTGAAAATACATACGTGTAGATGCTCCAATTATTTTAGAAATCATAAAGTATTCAGGTACTCAGTCCTGGATAGAGGAAATTCTTATATGGAAGACACTACTGCATATGAATAATTAGGGTGCAAATATGTGCCTGTCCTAAATGTTGTGTAGCCTTAGCTTGTCCAGGTAAAAGATCACATGGCCTGAGAAACTCCACTTGCCCTTTCTCCTTATGCAAACTTGCACATGAAGCCAGACTTTCTGGGTTTTGATGCTGGGTTCTTAGAAGTGTAGGTTTGTATTTGAAATGGTGCTGATAATATATATCTGCAAAAATTGACATCAGACATTATCAATTACACACATGCAGACTAGGAGAACAGCAAAGCAAGGTAGACAAAACAAACATTCCCTTTCTCAAATCTTTGTTAGAATTAAAGGTCTGCAAGTAGCTCTGTGGCACATGCAGGATGTTAATGTGCAGATCCACTCCCATACTTCCCATTTCTGTGGCATTTCTGCCAGATTTTTGTCCATAGTTTCTAAAAAGACTGCACTTCATTTACATTTAGGACAAATCACAGAATCAAAAAAAATGGCTTAGGTTAGAAGGGAGCTTAAGGATCATCTATTTCCAAAGCCCCTGCTGTGGGCTGGGATACAACCCACTAGATCAGGTTTCTCAGGGGCCCATTAAATCTGGACTTCAACACATCCAGGGATGAGCCATCCTCAGCTTCTCTGGGCAACCTGTTTCAGTGCCTCAACAGCCTCACAGTAAAGAATTTCTTCCAATTATCTAATCTAAATCTCCCCTCTTTTAGTTCAAAACTATTTAACCTTGTCCTGTCACTATCTGCCCATGTGAAAAGTCACTCTCCCTCATGTTTATAAGACCCTTTTAGGTACTGGAAGGCTGTTTTAAGGTCTCCAAAAGCATTCACTTCTCCAGGCTGAACAGCCCCAGCTCTCTCAGCCTGCCTTTGTAGGAGAGGTGCTTCAGCCCTCTGATCTCATTTGTGGCCTCCTCTGGACCCACAGAGATGTTCAAATGTGAGGTCTGTCAATGACCCCTGGCACACAGGCAGGTCTGGTAGCAGGAATACACAAATGGCCATTCCGCACCCAGCAAGAGCATCACCTGGGTTAGAAACTGAGAGAAACTTTTGCTGGACAGTTTGATGGCCACAAGAGGTCAGGATTTTTGTTTAAGTGTTTGAAAGACCTGTAATCTCTAAGTATTTCCATGCAGATTCAGAAACTTAGGCCGCTCCTTGGCATGTAAAAGTGCTTTTCTGCAGCTTTGGAGGGTGCTCGCTGTGTAAGACATCCTGTGTAAGGGAGGTTAAGCCATGACACAGCGCTGGCCCATGGCCACCAGCCTCTGCCAGGCAGTCCTGAGCATGGCCAGCCCAGAGAGCATCCCTGCTTACCTGCAGCCAGCCCATGCTGGACACCAGGAGTTTGCTAGTAACAGAGAAGGGCTGCTCTCTGTCAGTCACCCTCAGGGCAGAAAACATGCCAAAGCCTGTTTCACTTATTACTATTATTACATTTATTACTATCACTATTACTATTAGTAATTTAAGAATTTATATTAAATTTATTTGCTAACTTCAGGATATGGTGCTGCAAAGACTCTGATGCTGCAGTCCTCAGAACATCTGGGTCATTAGGCCAGTAAATTACACAAAAGAAACGGAATCTCAAGCTTTGCAATTATTCTGTTAAAGTCAGTGAGTTCAGCCCCTACTGAATAATAAATGCAATTTGTAAAATTCAGCTGTTTCTTGAAGGACAAAACAATACTTCTGTTGATGTCAAATTAAGCTTTGTATACTTTTTAGTTTATTAAAAAATAGTTTTAGTTTATTAAAAAATTTTTAAAAATTTAAATTAATTTTCCAAGAAAATATATTTTTATTATTTTATTTATTCTATATTGTGTATTTTATTTCATAAAATACACCATAGTATTTCAAGCATCTCCATTCTCATTTTCAATCTCATTTGCTTCATTTTTTTGGTCTAGAGGGGAATAGATGCTAAAATAAAATGGTATTCAGTTGTCTAAACATAGACATCCACAGCAGTTAGTCTCCCTAAGGTATCTGAGATGTCTGTGTGGGGCTGCCAGATATGACAGGAGACATTTGGTTGAGCTGTTGATCTGCAGAGTGGCAGCTGGAGGCCTGCAGGGATACCATATGGTGCCTAAAATGGCACTATTCACCCATTTAAACAGTGAGAGGGTTAGAAAGCAGCAGTGCAGCCTCTTTGGGTTGAGTCTACATTAGCAGGTGGCCTGGAACAAGTAGGGATGATCTGTAGCACAGAGGAGCTGGCACAGGGGACCCAGTGTGTGCCCTCTGTGTATTTCAGAGATTTATTTTAGACCAGCTCTAATCTGGTGACATTGACTGCCCTCATGTTAGCAGCTGTAGTGCAGTAAGTGCACTTCTACATCTGATTTTTTTTGTGTAGCTTTCTCTGGATGGAGTCCAGTTGATAGATGCCAGGACTGTTCAGCACGTGAAGCACAGCATGCTAAGGATGGGTGGTCAGGAGGAAAGCTGCCACAACATTCTCCTGATCCAAGCTGAAGTGCTAATGTGGATGTATTGTGTAGAGGAGATGTAGAAGCAACACAGATCTCTGGGAAAGGTTTCCTTGGAGTCAAAACAGACTTTGGGGCTAGTTTCATCAGTGGCCTAAGCGAGGGCTAAGATGGAACATGCTACAGTTCCTTTTGGTCCATGTTCCTGGGCTGCCTGCCAGATATAACCTCTGGACAGGCACAAAGATTGAATTTTGGGGCGTGTTTGACCCCATCCTGCTATAGCATGAGGTGTAGCCATGGGTTCACCCAGTGTATAAGTAGTAAGTGCTGCTGTCAGTCTGGGAGGTGAGGAAGCTACTTGCAAGCAAATACCAAATTTCAGGAGTGAAATGTAAGGCAGGTGTTTAGCCATTCCCCTCCCAAAAATAAGTTTGCAAGCCAACTTCCACAAAGTCAGATGCTAGGAGGTGAAAGGCAGGCTCTCTCAGAAGGCATGAAAAATCTATCTCCACTACAGCTACAATTTCAAACTCATTATTTTTAACATTATTTTCTGTAGAGTTTCCAAGTAATTTTATATATTTATATATTTATAATATAATTTGTGTATTTTTAAACTGATATTTTATCAAGTAGGAGTTCACTAGTGCCTGGAACTAGCACATGGAAGCTAGAAAGGCCAGTTCTTTGCTAGATTTTCTTCACTGCACTGTGCCTTTCCCCCACAGCATTACCAGCTTCTAAAAACCTGTCTAAAACTATGCATGCTGCTTCTGCTATCAATTCCTGCCTTTTCAGAGGCAGGAGAGTCAGGACACTCAATGGGACTTTGATGAAAGGAAATATGTCTCTCTCAAAGTTCATGATAAACAAAGACCCCGAGGAGTTTTTATTTTTATTCTCTTTTTTTCTTTTTCCTGCTTGTTCAGTCCCAGTTACCGTATTTCATTAATTCAAATAGTTGAAGAAACTTTTTAGTTGTTGCTGCAGGGGGCTGCACTGACTTTGATCTTTTAAACAGAAAGCTTTGTTCAATAAAATTAAATCAGCTCTTTTGTAAAGACAAAGATCATCACCCTCTGGCTTAACTTAACTAAACAGATGTAGGGTTTATGTAAATATGCAGTCAGTGCAATTTTATGAAATAAAAGCTAGAATACCTTGCCATTAGTGTAAAAATGCATTTTGTGTTACCAGCTGGCCAGTCATGACCTTTTATTCAGCCATAAAGACAGTGCATGTCATGTACTCCAAAGCAGGGGAAATATGATGAAAAATGCTATGTCTGCAACCTCATTGCTTATGAAAATACCCAGAAAGAAAAGCTGCACTTTAAGCATGTGGCAAGTACAGAATGAATTCCAGTAGAATAATTTACTTTTCCTGCTGCTTTCTCCCTCACTGGAGCCAGCTACACTGGTGAAAGCTTAGTGCAGGCTGCAGAATTGCTTGGGCTTTCAGTTTTATTTCATGAAAGATGTTTTAACCAAGTAGGCACAGCTTTCCCTGAGAAGACAGAAGACACAACTTTTGCAGATGTTTCAGACCACATCCCACATCTGTAAGTCTCCTGAGCCAGTGCTGAGGCTTTTGTTGGTGATACAAGTGCCACACCTCGAGTACAGTGCTCGAGAGACCCTCACTACAAGAAAGGCATTGAGGTGCCAGAGGGTGTCCAAAGAAGAGCAACAAAGCTGGTGAAAGGTTCAGACCACAGATCCTGTGAGGAGTGGTTGAGGGAGCTGGGGGCATTTAGCCTGGAGAAAAGGAGGCTTGGTCGATATCTTATCACTATCTACAACTACCAGAGAGGAGGCTGTAGTGAGGTGAGGGTTGGTCTTTTCTCCCAGGTAATAAAGCAACAGGACAAGAGAAAATGGCTTAAAGTTGTGCAAGGAAAGGTTTAGATTTGATATCAGAAAAAAAAATTTTAATGGAAAGGTATGTCCAGCATTGTAACAGGCTGCTCAGGGAAGTGGTGGCCATCCCTGGAGGTATTTAAAAAATGTGTAATGTGGTATTTGGTGGCGGGCTTGGCAATGCTGGGTTAGCAGTTGGACTCAACGATCTTAGAGGGCTTTTCCAACCTAAACAATTCTATGATTCTATGATTCTTTGGCCATTTCCAAGTCTTCCTTGACTCTGGTGTTGGTCAGACTTGGAGGAGGTTGGAGCAGTAATGATGCACCAGGCTAAGGAGCCTCATCTTCTGTTGGAAGCAGATTTCATACTATTTTTCACACTATTGACACACAGATGATATTGTGCTCCTGTTGTGTCTGAAGTTTAGTCTGTATCCAGCTGCACATATTTCTTGTTCCCAGCCAGCAAATTTTTGGGTGAATACTCCAGTTCAGGACTGCAGCTACCAGAAACTTGTTTTTCCCTCTTGTATTCCAAAGTGGTGGCAGCACAAGCTTCAGACATGCCTGATATCAATCTTGTGCCTCCAAAAAAGAAATCCTCAAACATCTTAAGACTACTTATTATTTTCTTCCAAAATGGGATGCAATGCTTCTGTATTAGATTGCAAAAATATCTCTGCACTAATATTTTGATTTGAAAAATTCATTCACTCTACAACAATATTTTACTAGGGTTGATTACCTAAGTGTCAAATGAGCTATATAGACATTCCTTTGTAATGTAGTTTGTGTACCATGTTTATGTACTATGTATGTGTATTGTCCAAACAATATGGGTTTTGCTCTGCTTTTCCAATTTCCACAGGAGATTTATTTGGTAAATGGAATTTATGTTATTTTAGTAAAGGAAGAGCACCTACAGTTAGCTTTTATTTAGCAGTTCACAACTTCTGAACTGCTGTTAGGTTTAACTGTGATATTTAAGATCAGAAGCCTTGAAGTGGGTGTGACTCTGCTTCCCCATGGCAGTGCAGCTCAGCTCCAAGCAGCATTCCCATATGACTCTGGTAACACAGCAAAGAGTTCAGCTCTAGAGTTCATCTACCTTACAATTACATCTGCCTCCTCAGAGGGTGCATCATCTGTGCAACAACTGCTCTCAAGGTACTATGAAAAGCCTCTCCTTTTTCTGTGTGGGAGTTTCACTGAGAAGACAGCTCAGAAATTAACTAAATGTGGGCTCTTCACAGGAAATTAGGACTTATTTACCTGCAGCTGCAATTCAAAGAAGCACCTATATGTAGCTTTGCCAGCAATCCCCCAAAATAGATTCACTTTCTCAAAATCTTTGACCTTTAGGAATAAATTTTTTAGTTTTTTACCAATGTTTTCCTATAAATCTAATCCTGTTGGGAAAAAACATTGTTCATGTAAGTCTCCAGAAGCACTAGATCTACAGCGTGGATTTTTAGGACAATTTCACAATTACCAGAAGAGACAGATGTTGTTACCCTCATTTTTTTCAGGGCAAAACAAAAGAGCAGCTGTAGAACTGTCCCAGAGAATGGAGCAGAATGGTCTGCAGCCAGTTGTACACACAAATTCACCAGCCTGCCCACAGAACCCTGGGGCACTGCCTTAGAAACCAAATCAAACAAGATTGCAGGAGGCTGCAGAAAGCCCCTTGAGGAAGACAAAGGCAAACAGGAAATGTATCCCAACAGAAACAAAACAACTTGGGACCTGCTCCAAATTTGCAGCCCACCAGGCAGAGGGGAGATCTGAGTTACAGGGGAACCAGCAAGTGCTGTGCTCAGCCCATGCCACTACAAAGAATGAGAGAGGAAAAAGAATGAGACAGGAAAAATGAGTAGTATTCTAACAAAAGGCAGACTCAAAGGAATATACATTTTCCTCCTGAAAGGCCAGGCCACACAAAGTGCAGTAAATATCCCATACAAAATCAGTAATGGGGAAAAAAAAAAAGAAATTGCAAAAGTAGAGGCATTTTTGTTTCAAAAACTCATCATTTAGGATAGAATCACACTGATGCAAAATTGAAAGGATGCAAAGATGCAAGGCTGAACTAAATGCACACCATCCTGAACTGTGCACATGTGTACCTGTGCGTGGGTATGTGTGCACACACCCATGCTGTGGGAAGGCACAGGGAATTACATCTGTCTCTAACACGTGGCTTTGTTACATTATGGCTATTTTGTTTCAAGTGTCTCCTGCTTGGAAGTTTAATTTACATCCGTAAAAAATGGCAACAGTAGGTCAGTGGATCGCAGATGTTTCCCTGGGCTGCTTCCCCCTGTATAGCTCACCAGTGGGGAAAGAAGATCCAAGCATAACCTGATCTGTGCAAAGGATGCTCAGTGGGTGCAATGATCTGCATAGATAGTTTTGGCTCTCTAGCCCTCAATGCCATGAGCACACTTCTAAAACCACTGCATATCTTCCTCAGAAAGCACTGTGATCCATTAGTAAAGCATGACTTCTTTCACATACAAAAGACGAGGCTTGTGATTTCCTAATCTTTTCCCCACAGGGTTACAAGAGCAAAAACTCTCTTATTCCCAAAGCAATTTCAGCCTGACTCTTTCCAGGGAAAAGAGACAAGGGATTGAACCTTTGAAGGCAGAGTAAGGACCTGACCTGTGGTTTATGTCTTCTTGGAGTGTATTGTGTCAATCTGTTGTAAACAGGAAAGGCATTTCTGTCTCTGTTTCTTCAAGATAGGTGGGTGAGCCCTGGGCAGGCTTTTCACTGGAAGGGTAACACCAAAGTAAGGTTGTGCTCCTGGGCAGATGTAGCACACTGGATGTCTGGCTGGCAGTGAATGTCTCGACGCCGGCTAGCTCCACTCACTCAGGCCCGGAGGGTGCCACGAGAGTGGGCCTCGCAGGGTAAAGCGGGTGCTCTCCTGCTGAGGCTGATTGCTGCGGCGTGGGCGTGCAGCAGATGTCGGTCCAGTCACTACTCAACCCAAGCAGAGAAGTAAGAGAGGGACTCTTGTATGCTGTTCCAGAGAAGCTTTATTCCATAGGACAGGGAGCTTCCCCAGAGGAGAGCAAGGACAAAAGTCAGAGAGGGGCAGGCTGGGTAGTAACTTATATATGNAACCAATGGGAGTAAACTTGGGGAGGGGAAAACTTTTAAAAAACAAATTAATACACAGAATCGGGATGATGGACATAGATTATTCTGGAAGAAACTAGGCAGGGTAACTTAATTGACATAGGGGTACAGAACTTTATAAGGTAACAGTGGGGAGGGGATAAGTTGAGTGGGTGACATCTAACTGGCAGGCTGAGTGGTGGGAAAACTAGGAGAAAAACAACTCCAGAAAAACCATTCTGAGGGGAAAATGTGTGTGTGGGGGGGAACTAGGAACATACCAAGGGCATATTAACTTTAACAAACAATATTTGATTAATACAATTAACATAAAGCACATTGCCACAGGCAGATGTGAGTGGTGCATCTGCTGGTGAGGAGCATCTAATAAGGGGCCTTCTTCTCAGTCTTTCCACTTTGATATTTTTGGAGACGTTTAAGCTGTGCATAATTTCTGTAACGAGTTCCTTGATCAGTCTACACTCTGCACGTAAAATGTAGATACCTATTGAGATTTCTGACATCATCTTTGGAAAACAGCACAAAAAAGACGTGTTGATTAGTTTTTAGAGAACATCAGCTATAGGCATGGGAGATGCATTCTGGACAAAAGTAAAACTCTTAAACCAAAATTGTAGCCCAAGAAATTGATCAAGAAGTTTCTGAAGCCAAACTTCTCTCATATCTCTCCTTGCCTTCACCCAAGACTATAAATGCTGAAGCAGTAAGATATCCTGCTCACAGAGGGGTATGTATCAATAAAAACACAAAAGGCTTGAAAGCTTTGCAGGAGGCTTGTTCTCACCATTGTTTCACCTCTCTGTTTGAGGGTTTGTTTTTGTTTTGTTCTCTTCCTCACAGCTGTACTTACTGAGA
Organism: Ploceus nigricollis; assembly: GCA_013399945.1. Classification (NCBI taxonomy): domain Eukaryota; kingdom Metazoa; phylum Chordata; class Aves; order Passeriformes; family Ploceidae; genus Ploceus; species Ploceus nigricollis. Next base: position 728,520 of record VXBC01006768.1, on the reverse strand, counting down.
GAGACATGAATATATTATAGATAGTGTTGATTCATATCCTGCAGGAAAAATTGAAGAGGTGAGTGATTTTAGCATTTCCCATTGCCAGGTTAAGGAGCAGAAAATAGCTGCAGAATTGGAGGTGTTGACATAAGAAGGGGTGAGGAGATGACCAGTGGGAAGGAAGAGTAGAAAGATTTCTGTAATCAGCGTCTTTGTTTCTCATTCCCACTCGGCAGAGAAACAGCTTTTACGTAAATATCAAACCTTGCTTCACTTCTGTTTTCAGTATTGAAAATAAGCAGGAACATACTAGCACACTGCAGGAGAAAACAATCATGTCCTTTCCTTCCAGCCATGCCAGTGGTACGGCCAGTTGTCATAGGGAAAGCCTGTAATCCAGTTTCAGTAAATCAAGCACAGCTGGGACATCAGCAAGCCTGTGGTTTGCTTTTGTCCCCTGGGACTGGAGTTGTGTTAATGTTGCATGCACAGCCTGTGGAGCTAGGGTAAGTCACAGAAGTCTGGATCTGGGTCTGAGCTCCTTCAGAGGTCACAGCTGCTTTGGCTGGGGATTTTGGGTTAGGCTCATTACAGATTATCACTCTGAGCTCTGGTATTCTTTCTCAGCGTGGAGTTAACAGGATCCACATGGTGGATTTGGAATCTAATATTCAGATGTGGAGAGCCCTGGGCACTAAGCCCCGATCTTTAACAGGAGCACATGCTGAGACTTGGGCTAGCAGGTCCTACATGTTGGTTAGTGGTGAGAAAGGGTCTCACTCTGTTTCAGACGGTGGAAGGGGTTTAGAGCCTCAAGATATACTCATTTTCAAACACTTCAGTAAGAAGAATCAAATACATGAAGCAACAGAGCCATATAGGAAATACTTAAATGAATTTTAAAGGAATTCCCCTCATCATAATCTGTTGTACAGCATAAAAGAGCATGGAAGGAACAGCATTTTGTTCAGACAAATAACTTATTTCTTTCAAACCTTGTCCTTTGTAAGGGCTGTCTGCCCATCACCAACAGAAGCAGAGATCTCAGATTGCATGCTTTTTCCATCACTGGCTCTCTGCCTGCGTGCCTGACCTATTGATGTCCATGGTGATCTGTGCAGAGACTTGCAGAGAAAGGAACATTGCCCCTTGACATTAGGATCCTCTGTTTGGACCTCTGGGAAAAGGTATTTTAGAGTGAATTTTGTCCGAGGCAGGCTCAGTACAATGAAATCTTCTCCTTGCAGGACCATGGGGGCCCAAAGGGAGATGCAGGGAACTGGATTCTGCTCCACAAAGTCTGTGGGGAGGTGGGGAGGGAGGGCAGAGTCCCAGCGACACACAGGAGGTGACCGGGTTTTGGCAGGCGCCCTCAGAGACCTACAGAGCCTGAGGCTTTATCTGCAGGGTGGCCGACATCTGACTAAACAATCTGCTGCAAGGCTCGGGGAGGGAACCTTGCAGACTTTCCTGAAGCCTGCCCAGATTTCCCCACAGAGGGAGCAGATCTGGCACGAACTGTGTGAGTAGTTTGATTTCCAAATGCACCGTGCCATAAACTCCATCAAACGGGGAAACACTGCAGATCAGCTGGTGGGCTGCAACCCACCCCTCTCACTCCATTTGCGTGCCTAAACCAGTGGGGATGCCAGTTCCTTCTCGTTAAGTTTCTTTTCTTTATCTCCTCCTTTAATCCACGCTTGTGCAGGCAGCGAAATCTGCAGCACACCAGGTTAGTGCCGCCTCGCCTGAAGGGCTCATGTGGAAGCCATCTTTGGGAGCGGTGTGTGGAGAGCACGGAGCCGCCAGAGGGAGCGAGAGCACTAAATAAGGCAGCTCGGGATTTAAGCTTTAGAGTGACACAAACACAGAAATCATAAAGAGCCAGGAGGAGAGGAGAGGTGGCTCAGAAGGTATGTGGCTGCATTTAGATGGAGAAACCCCAAAGAAATTTTAAAGCCCATTTTGATGCATGTGGTAGGTGTTGGTTTTCTGGTTGTTTTGGTTTTGTTTTTGTATATTTTTTTCTATTCTTAATTTCTTTTTGTAATCAGCACTGGTTTTTTTGGTTTTTGGGGAGTTTTTTGGGTTTTTTTTTTTTTTTTGTTTTTTTTTTTTTTGTTGTTTTTTTCTAGTTCTTGATTTCTTTCTATAATCAACACTGGCTAAACTGTACAAACTGCCAAATGGCACAAAGATGTAGCTATTACAAGTACTTTATACCATTCCTCTAAGAGAAAGGCAAAAGTAGAATATTAAAGTGATTAAAATGACCCTCAGTTGCACAGAATTTAAACACAATACTGTATTTTTACAACAGCATTGCTGAAGCAAGGTTTGCTTTTCTGTCACTTCCCTTGTATGGCTGCGTGCAAATCACCCAAACCCACGTCCTCATTGATAATAAGGAAACTTAACACTCCGAAAAACAGCAGAACTCAAGTATCTAAGTACTACTGTAGTCCTATTTCCCCTATGCCCTATTTGCTCTGTGTGTCTGAACTGCAGCTTCTTTCTCTCACAGAAAAACAGACCATGCTGTAAAGAGTGCACTAAAGAGTGTAAGATTATATTTTTCAGGGACCTGGGGCTCAGGAGCTTTGATTATTACAACTAGCATAAGATAACTGGGACTTTTAACAATGTTATTTTTTGTTCAAGGACATCCTGGGCTGGTTTTCCATGCCGCCATGCAGAAGGCATGCTGCTGAGGCTACGAGCCAGGCATTCTGATTAAAAAAATCAAGATCTCCAGAACTGTGCTGCATAGCACACACAGCATCAGTCTGTCTTGCTGTTACAGACATGACTTTTGTGTCTCCCAAGTTTTATCAGTTTCCTTTATTGTACTGGGTTCATTCTGGATGCAATAATTAAGGGTGTGTCAGATTCTTCCATCACTGATCTTACTTTTCAACAAGTTATAAAAGCTCATTATTGGCTGCAACTTGACATATGTAGTTGAGAACCTGCTGCTTTTAAAGCATGCCTTGAAGCATTCTTTGAACCAAATTGGGCTATTAAGAAAAAGGAGACTGCACTCCATAGAAAATTGGTTCTAAAATTGGAATTCATCCCCATCCTTCTCCTGATATCTCTCAGGCCACATATAATGGTAGGATTCATATGCATTACTGGTGTTAAATATCATAGTATCATTTAGGTTGGAAAAGAACTCTAAGTCCAGCCTTTAATCTAAAACATACAAGTCCACCACTAGATCATGTCCCCAAGTGCCACTCTACACATCTTTTAAATACCTCCAGGGGTGGTGACACAACCTCTTCCATGGCATGTTCCAATTCTGGAAAAACCCCTTTCTGTGAAGAAATTTTTCCTAATATCCGATCTAAAGCTTTCCTGGCACAACTCGAAGCCATTTCCTCTTGTCTATCACTTGTTAACTGTTAGAAAAGATTGACCCTCACCTGGCTACATCCTCCTTTCAGGTAGTTGTAGAGAGCAATAAGGTCACCCCTGAACCTCCTTTTTGTCCAGGCTAAACACCCCCTGCTTCCTCAGCTGTGCCTCATATGACTTACTCTCCAGGCCCTTCACCAGCTCTGTTGCCCTTCTCTGGACTCACTCCAGCCCCTCAATGTCTTTCTTGTAGTCAGGGCCCAGAGCTGAACACAGGACTCGAGGTGCATTCTCATTAGTGCTGAGTACAGTGGGACACTCATTGCCCTAGTCCTGCTGGCCACACTGTATCTGATACAATCTAGGATGCCATTGGCCTTCTTGGCCATCTGGGCACATGCTGGCTCGTGTTCAGCTGGTTCTCAGCCCCCCAGATCCTTTTCCACCAGCCAGCTTTCCAGACCCTCTGCCACAAGCCTGCAGTTGTTGTGATCCAAGGGCAGGATCCAGCACTTGGCCTTGTTGAATTTCTTACCATTGGCCTTGGCCCATCACCACTGTGCATCTTTCCAACTCTCCAGCAGATCAACACTCCTGCACAACTTGGTGTCATCTGCTAACTGACTGAGTGTGCCCTTGATCCTCTTGTCAGGTCATTGACAAAGATATTAAAAAGGACTATCCCCAAAAGTGAGTCCTGGGGAACATCACTAGTGATTGGCTACCAGCTAGATGTGACTCTATGCACCCCCAGTCTCTGAGCCTGGACGTCCAGCCAGTTCTTTTTCATTGTCGACATAACCCATAAGCTCCATAGGTAAGGCTGTATTGAATTTTGATTTTAAAGCAAGGGAAAGATTTACTGTTGAAAAATTAGTTGTAATGCCTCAAAAATTTCAGGTACTGTCCATACCTTTTCTAAACCATATAAATAGTGGTATTTATGGCAAATGTTGTTGGCAATGTGTTCTTTCAAGACACCCTTTTAGTTTCTTGTAACTTTGCCAGTTTTTCTGAGTTGAAATATTGCCTGCATCGTGCTTGCCCCAGAGTTAATGCTTTTTGGAAAAGTATTATCAAAACATTCAGGAGAAACATTGCAAAACCAGTGCACTGACTTCCCAGCATGGCACATAGGAAAAGACAAGCTGCTTCACCCATTCTAGAAAGTTTCAGCCACTGTTTGGTTGAAGGATGCTCATCTCCATGGTTTGCAGTGCAGCAGAAACCTGGGTTATGAACCACTCCTGACTATGTATCAAATGCATGGGGGCAGCACTCACAAAAAAACCCAACCCAAAGCCTACCAGCATCTGGGCAAGTGTAAGCCTCTGCACTGCAGTGACAGCAGGGTTGTTAAAGAAACTTGGCCCTCCTGTTGGTGACCATGGTCTGGCAGAGCTGAGCAGAGCTCTCCCTGCAGCCTCAGTGCCCACATCCAGCACTGGGCATCAGGCGCTGTGTCACAAGGCTGCTTCCACCAGCTCTCCCAGCTCACTGAGATATCACTCCGTGATATCAGCCTAAGGATTAAAAAGTTTTGGGATGACCCAAAAGCAAGGAGCTAGCCACTTGAATGTACACAACAGAGGACCACTCTCTATATGCAACCAAACAGCAGATCGCACTGTTTGAGGCTCATGTGCTGGTGAATGAGACAGGATTCACCAGATTCAGTCTGACAAAATGTTTTCTTCTCTGTCTTCTCTTCACACACTACAGGAGGTGGATGGGATTCAGGAAATGGCTCAAGTTGGGGTTTTAGCAATGCCTTGTTAAAAAGGCCCTTCATCTCACCATAAAAATGGAAAGCAGTGAAGGTCTTGCAGCCACAGGAAGGTCAGATAGGTCACTGAAGTAGTGTGTCCTCTGACTGTGAAGCCCTTTGCCATCCTCAGTGAGGGCATAACAATTTCCTCACCAGCCCCTCTAAGGAAACAGGCTAACAGCAGATCCAGTGTGGAACTGATTTTTTCAAGTGTATATCAAATTCACAGCAATCTGCCTAGATAACACACAGTCCCCAGAGCTGTTCCCTGAGGAGCCACCTCCTTCCTGCAACACATGCACCTTGTCCCCTGCCGGTCACCTCCATCCTTCCCTTTGTACAGGCAGATGGGCCTAGGCTGGGGCAGGTCCAGTCGAGCACCAGTGCCCTTGCAGGGTCAGGTCACCCCGTGTCCCTGAGCAAGTGGCACAGGTCACTTTTTTTACACAGGTGATAACTCTGTGTGTGTGTGTGTGCTCCTCGCTGCAGTGCCCACCGGAGGACACCTGGTGCCTGGCTGGCAGCAACGCTGAGCTTTCAGGGAGAGTCCCAGTCAGTGGGAATTGTACTCTGGGTAAATGAAACGCTCTGCCATAAACACAGCACATTTTAACAACACCGTTTGAAAAATCTAGGGCTTAGCATTTAAAATCAGGATTTAACAAATGAGGAGGAGGTTTTGATGTGCACTTTGCATCATCCGTAGCAGAGAAAGGGAAGGACTATTAATGTCATAAGGATGCTATGACGACAAATCCATTTGGAAAGCATTTATATACTGCTGTGATGGACCCATAGACAAATTTGTCATTAAATGACTAATTTGTCTCCCATGACTGAAGCTTTCTTCAGAATTATTCCAGTGAATTTTTATTTTCAGCACAAAACATACACAGTTTTCACAACAAACTGAAAAAAAAGGGAAAAAAAAGGTTTTTATTTGTTAAAAAAGGCAACTTTGCTCTATACAGGGTTTTTTCCCTCAGAATTAATAAAATTTTTTTTTTCCTTCACTTTGGGTAGAAACAATTTAAAATGTCAAAAGCTTTGTTTAATTGGAAAAAAACCCACCTAAACAACAAAACAAATAATTATCTAAGATATGTATTATTTTGAGAAAAAACCTAGGAGCTCTTTTTGTCAATGGCTACCTTCAGATGACTACAGTGGGACTAGAATTTTGTCCTTTAATCTTGTAAATACATCCCTGTCATCAACGTATGTGAAGTCCGTAGTAGCAGCATTTCTGCTTTCAGATTTGCATAAATGCAGGAAAGAGCATAGCATTACAGCTCAATGTCAGAGATTAACAAGGTACCATGTTTAAGCAAAGTGATTATTGCTGACCAAAGTGGATAAAGGAATAAATAAATCAAAGGGGTATATATAATAGTGATAAAAGTAAAAATACAGCATAATTCTGACAGTTTCTGAGGAAGGAAGATCTGTGATTCTGCTTTAGATGAAAACAAGGATTAAGTCAAGTAAATTAAAATGGTATGGATGACAAGAGAACCAGATTCAGGTTTTTTCAGACAGGCTAGAAACTGCTTGTAGTAGGTTTCATTTCAGTCAGTACTTCAAAATGGTACAACAAATTTCAGTTAATTCTTATATGAAAAAAAATGTGAATCTAAGCAGCAAGAATGAAAACAGTATAGAAAGGACAGTAATTTGGACAGGGTGAGTTATCTTGCTCTGGCATATATTGTTGTTTTATTGAAAAGAATACACATAGTTTGAAATCATTCCCATTGAAGACAGATCAGACAGAATTCCTTATAAAAACATTTCATATATTTTCTGAGCGCTTTACTGCTGCCAGAATCGGCTAGGGTGCATTATCTAGAGTGCAATCAAATGTCACGCTAGAAAAGCACTAAAGCCTTTTTAATTAAAAACGTCATAAAGGATTAAGTAAAATTATAACCGCTGCTTACTGTAACCTTCTCAGAGGGGCACTCTGTGTGTGTGTGTGTGTGTGTGTGTGTGTGCGTGTGAGCCTGTGCAAGCAGGGCAGCCCAGCTGTGTGTACTGGGTGGGTGCAGCGGGAAATGAGCGCTGCCAGGCACCGGGGCTGCAAGTGCGCGCAGCTGGGCACAGCCTCCGGCCGGGCTCTGCCCTGCCACGCTGCCCAGCCTGCCAGCAGGCAGTGGGGAGCACAGGATGTGAGTTTTGCGAGGAACGTGTGGCTGAAAACCTCTCAGGGGCCGCTGCCGCTGTTGCCGTGCTCCATGTGCAGGGTGCCGCTGCTGCTCCTGCTGCCAGGGCTGCCGCAGGAAAGGCAAAGGCGCTGCAAATTCGCGGAGCTCCGGCTATCGGAGAGAGACGGAATGCCAGGCAGGGCGTCTGAAAATTGCTCAAGGCGGGGTCAGAGCAGGCAGCTGCCCTGAGACAGAACATCCCACCTCGTATACTCCCCAGCTCCAGCCTCCACAGGAGGGCACGGGACAGTTACTACTTGGCGGCGTGCACTGCTCCCACCCACATGAAATTGCTGCCTCTGTTCCCACCTCTGAAGCATCAGGAAAGGAAAGCATCTCCACCTGCAGCCTTCTGCTGCTTTTCCTTTCTGCCACATTTTTTCCTTCAATTCCCTCTTTGTTAAGCTTGCTTCATTGAAACCTTTGCCCCCTTAAACCTTCCTTTCCCATTTTTCATTTTCTCCCCACAGCCCCAAGACAGACTGTGCCACCACTCTGAAACCAATAGTAATACTGAATGTTGCCTTGAAAAAGATAAATTATAAATATTCTGCTGCAATAGTCAGAATTCCCACTTTTCATATGCTTGGCCATTGTATTAATCAGCAACACCATGAAACTTCCAAAAGTAACCCTTGGTATGTTAATGCTGACAATTCAGACATCATAGAAGCATAAAGATCTATTCTTTCAAGGCCAAGCTGTGGATTTCTGTGAAACCCATGCAAAGGGCTGGATAATGTTCCAATGCCCAGCAGCAGGCTACAAGGCAAGCTGAATCACTCAGAGTATAATTTTTTATGGAGTGTCTGAATCCTATTGTTCCCTTGCATGGCTCTGGAAATTGCACCACAATTTAGCCCCAAGGAAGTTTACATATTTTGAGAAACAAATTGCTGGAGTAACCTGTTGTTTTGTTACAAATTCATTGAAACATGCGTTAGATGTGTCAGTACACAATTAATCACACAGAGACTGGTACTCTCTGCTGAGTGTGTATTCTGGATAGAAAAATGAACCTTGTCATCTTTCTGCTATTGCACTTATTTGTATAACCTTTTACTTTTCTCAGTTTAATAAAATCTTGGCCAGGCTGACTTCATCCAGGTGCCTCACCAGCATGCTCTCTGAATGCATTCTCATCTGCATTATATCAGATTTAAAATTTTTTTTTTTTTAAAAAAAAGGTCTTTTCCTAACTGTACATTTTTCATTGCTCCATTACAAAAAAAAAACCCCTGATGGCCGAAATGAGTGAATTGGACAAATTTCACCTATTACTGTGAGACAAATACTGTTTTTTAAGCAGTAGTATCTTCCCTTCTACAGTAAACAAGTTCTTTTTTTTTGCCACCAAAGTAATTTTAAATAATTTTTGATTTGCTAAGGTGAGTATATAATGGACATATAAACTGCTTGGTACTTATGTTTGGGTTCGTCACCTATTACAGGCCTGTTTATTTGCAATTCATGAATTTAAAACGATGAACTCCTTGTACTAAATGCTTGCAATGAAGCTTTTGCCTCCTTTCTTCTTGTCTATTGAAGGTAAGCATGAGATGCCACAATGCTTAAAAAAATTAGCAACATTTTAATAGTCCTTACAGGGTAATGCAACACTAAGATTTTTATTCAAACTAGGAAATTTTTTTGTGCTTTGATAAGCAGGACAAACTTTTCTCTGGGACAAACTCTGTGCAGGAAGATTTGTGAATTCTTAGCTGATCCAGCCTAGCCTGGGGAGAATGGACACAACTGTTGGAGAAACTGAGGCAGAGACTTCATCTGAGCATTGCAGTGGTTGAAAGATCTGTCTATAGCTTGTACAATTCAAACAGTTACAGTTTAGGAACATTTGCAAAGCCCCAGAGCTAAAGGTTGAAAATATCAAATACTGTTTTTTGGAGTGGCAAACGGCGTCTCATAACAGCCAGAGGAGGGGTCTCTACAGCTTTTTGAGTCATCTGCTCTCCTCCCGGAAAGAGAATTATTTTCTATTAGTCCATTAAACATTCTCAGGACTGTGCTAAGAATTTAACAGCAGCTCAGCATGCAGATGTAACTCAGACCCTATTCTGGGGTAGCAGTCTCTGCTTTCCCAAGAGGTACATGAAAAATATCTGAATTCAGCATTTTGGGACACGAAGCATCTGTTGGTCAAACTAAGAATGTGCTTTGTATTATACCAAATAATATACATTACCTAATTTAAAATCCAGGTTTATAAATCTTACATCACCATCAGATCTTTCAATTAAGGAAAGGACCTTTGAATTTTATAGGAAATGGAGGGAAACTAGAATTAAAAGCTGCGAAATTTCTCTGTACATGATTAATTGAAACATCTGTGCAGTCGCTGTCATCAGAGGTATCTGAGTGTAGCAGCGTGTTAGGTACAGCCCTTCCCCTCTCCCCCCACCCCCAGTCCCAGGAGCCCTGGCTGTGAGACAGGGCGTCAAATGATTGGTCGATTCGAAAGATACCCCCTGCCCCGGGGTGAGCATTGGCCAACTCAGGTGTCTTTCTCCCCCTGGGACCCCTCCCCTCCCACCTGGTTGGTAGCTCCCTGTCCCTGCCCCTCCCCCTGCCCCCAGGATAAAGGGACACTCAGGCCACATGTTCTTCAGTTCTGTCAGAGCTGTTGCGGGATTCAGAAGCTTGTAACTGGAATTAAACTCTGGATAAAACCCTCCCTCAGAACTCACTCCTTTCTTCACCTTCGCCTAAAGTCTCTCCACTGAGGAATACCGCTTGCAGCCTCTGGGTGAGCCGAGGGTGTCTCTGGGGTGAAAACACCCCAGCTGCCGCCGTTGGGCTCAGCAGCAGGACAAGTCCGGGCATGTCCCCGTCAGAATATTGGTAACACCAATATTTGGCGCCCAACGTGGGGCCACATTCGACCCTGCGACCAGACAGGGACTCATCTGAGCTTCGCAAGACCACGGAGGGACTTTTTGGCAGCTTGGCGTCCACTGGCAGAGCTCTGACCTCTCAGCTTGCCAGCAGAAACGTGGGATCTATCCTGGAATCTGTTTCGTGGACGTTTTGCGCCTCTGGGAAGCAAAGCTCAGTTCTAGTGAGCCGACCTTCTCATAGGGTGGAGAGGGTAGCCTTCCCAGCCCCGGAAGGTCCTGTCCAGGTGGAGTGAAGACCCCGCAGGACCACAGGCCATTTGCATCGATTTGGGTGAGTATTCCTGCTCCATGGGGGGGGTGGGAAGCTCAAAGGGACATCCCTGACGAGGGACCCCGTCTTTTTCGCCCTTATTAGGATAGGGTAAGGCTGTGCAGCCCTGCGGGATCGGGAACGGGAGCACGTGCGGCACAGCTTTGTGCGGCGCTGCTCCGCCGTTTTTAAAGGCGGTGGGCAGCTGTGCTGCCATGGCGCGGCACAGAGGAGCGACGGGGCTCTGCCTGCGCCTCTCTCGGCGTGAGTTTGAGCGTAGGGGGAGCGCAGGGGGTCCCCGTCGGAATATTGGTAACACCAATATCTGAGCACTTCTTAGTCACTGCAGCATTGAGAGCCAACCCCATTCCACAGAGTGGAAGCAAATCTTTGGCATATGGAAAACACTTTTCAGTTTGAGAGGACTGAAACAAATTCAATGTACAGGTAGTTGCCCTTCCAAAGACAAAGACCATCTCCAGGCTGCTGTGGCTGGAGTATGAAAAAAAGGCAGCATCATGTCTGAGCCTCCACAGGCTGATAGACTTCCTCACTTGCCAGCTGTCTCCTTGGAAATCTCCTGACAGCAGGTGAAATTCATGTGCTGGTTGTAGTCTAGACTTCACCTGAGCATCTGAACCACTTCCAAAACAGTTTACCTAGACCTTGGATTTCTGCCGACAGCAGCCAATCCAATGTAGACACCTACCTCGGCACAGTCTGTGAATTTTTTTCATGTCTTCTCTGGCGAATGACTGGCTTTTGTAGTACAAAGGCTTTTGAGGAGCTGCATCAGCAGAACCCAGAAGTAGTAAATACAAGTGTGACATTTTGTACCTGCTGTTGAAATGGAGGCACAAACATATGATGAAGGGACTGTCTGATATATGGGAACATGTTGGGTGCACTATAGTGATAAATTGCTTCCCTGTTATGCCTAGGACACAGAAGTGATGCACATGCAGCATCCTGGCATACTGTCACTTCTGTTCCCAATGCAGTAGGAATCTGTGAAGCTAACAACCCTTCTTATTTGGTTGTGCCAGTGCTGGTCAACATTAAAATGACAAAAAGAAATAATGCCTTTGCTCTTCATTATCAATGTTTTATTTAGACAGGGCCTTATTCCATTTTATGACTGTTTCTCTTTGAACTAGCTTTAAACTTTCTAACCATAGGTAACTCAGAATGAATTTCTAGACATTATACATAGTGAAAATACATATTCTGATTAGAAACTGGTACTGCAGGGAGTCTGCAGGCAAATGCAATGACCATTCTGTAAGTATCTGTAAATTTGAGGTTTGCTTATGCTGAAAGAGTAAAATGCCCCTTCCATCTTACATCAAGAGGGTATGAACACTGAAGGTTTTCAGGTGGGTAAGACTGAGTTTGACTGCTCTAACTTCATACCCTCAATCATAGTGTGGTATTGGATTAGTCTTTAATGTGAGACTTGGAATATACTGTACCATCATTAGCTTCCCTAGTGTGTCAGTGCAGAATATTAATAATATTCTCTTTTGTATGATAATTCAGCAGAGAGCATGGACACATTTTTTTATAAGTAATTATATGTTTAGAAGCTGCCTTCCAGTTACATGATTAGACTATAACCAGTATTACTATCTATACTTAATCAATACCCCAGATACTGTGTTAACGTGGAACAAATACCATCAATGCTCAGACTGAAAAACAATGTCACTGCCTCCTGGCTCAGTGCTGACTCATCAACCAAGATGTGTTATCACTCCTGTACCATAACCTTTGAGCTTCACAACACTGATCAAAAAAAGCTTTGGTTCTTCATACACTTTCTGAATGAAATAATAATGCTTTTTTTTCTATCTTCCCTCTCCCACATTCCAGTGCAGTATCAACCAGGCAGAAATATTTAGCATATTTCCAGCACCAGGCTGTAATTTTAATTTTTGTGCTGCATGCACATCTCTATACAGGTGTTTTGAAATGTAAATAAAAAGCAGTGTAGTGTGGGACTTGGTACACGAACTGCTGCAGAACACTCTAGCAGGATGAGAAGCACAACATCTATCTGTTTAATAGGGCAGCAAGCTTGTGTAATGAGCAGAAACCAGTCATTTAAAATCTTTACTACAGCTCCCCAGCTAAAACATAAAACCCATTCTGAGGAAGAAGGAGGTGGAATAGCAAAGCTCCAGTGTAATGTGGAGGGTAGTGCAGAGCAGCTCAGTAAAACCCCCTAGGTGATGTGTAGAGGAAGGGTGTGCCAGGCTCTTCAGCAGGGCAGGAGCCAGCAAAGGGCAGCAGGCAGTGTCTGCTCTGAGCCGTGATGCCAAGCAGCCAAAGGCTGTGGATGTGTCTCAAACCTGTGTGCTCTGAGCAGGTTTCTAAGCAAGTTATCCATTTCCAGCATTATGTGCCTGTGGTTAAAGGGATTAGCCAGTGGTAATCCAGTTCCTGGGGAGATTAACTTTCAAACATAAGAGAAAGCTTCTGCGGTGGACACATTTTTGGCTCTGCTAACTTGGGTGGAGAGTTAGGCTGGGTGGGGGAGGGACAAGGATGAATAACCTCCACTCTCTGTTTATCTCCCCACTAGAGGCCTCTACACAGCTGTCAAAAAAAGCTTTTATTGTCAGCATATTTTTAGGCCACTTAGATGACAAAGTGCAGAAACCAGTTAGGCAGCCTTCTATAGAAGATGAAACCCTGTGCAAACAGAGCTCCAGGCACAAAACTGCCCCTTAAGTAGTGAGGATTTGTACCATTGTCTGGTTGCAGTCCTAGAATTAGTAATATATTTGTATTTAAAGCTTGATCATGACTTCACATCAGATGGGTTTATGCAATGTGATCTCACTGCCCTCAGTTATGCTATTTTAGTTGATATTGGTGCAAGCAAGGTGAAAAACAAGGGGGTACCATGCTAAAACGTATAACATAAACAGCAAATTAGATTTCTCTGTATATTGTTATATTTTTTGGCTATTGCTATCTTGAAAGCTCCATTGAGCTATGCTACATGAGCTCTTTGTCTTCCCATTAAAGCAATATTTCAAATGGCTCTTACTTTCAGAAGCTGCTTTTCAGTGCTTCAGCCTTTTCAGGCAGAACCAGTGCTGATGCTAATGACATGATGTCTATCCCACAGACCATAGAAGGTCTCTAATTCCATCAAGAGAAAGACTTGAGGAGTTGGCTAATGTCACCAGAAAACCTCAATGGAATTACAGTTGCAATTGCAGGGGTCTGGAGTATATCACTTGCTGCAGGATGGGAATGAAGTGCTATCACTCAGCTGCCTCTCTGCTGTTCTCTGAAGCATGGTCTTATTGAACTGGTTGGAGCAGTGTGGAGAGATGAGGAGGGGATGCATCTATTACCCCTTAGAGTCAGTGGAGATGTCTCCCCAGGTTTTGTAAGCCCAGGAAAATGAGGGGACCTCTACCCACCAGCCTGCAGCCTGGGCAAGCCATGGTTTGGTTGTGAAGGACTGGCTTCCAGGCAACTGCAGAGAGTCGTGGTTACAGGAGCTTTGCTCTGGGAACAGGAGGTTAAATTCATTACATTGCCTCAGACATTGGGTTTAGCCCTCTATGTGCCCTATTTGTTATGTATATACTGCCAATTTTTTTTCAAGATTTTTTTGCAGCTCAGGTTGGTTTTTGTCTGTTTCAACCTCTCACTTGCTGTGAATGAACTTATTTTTTCTCTCCCTATCCCACAGTAGGAATTTTCTGTGCACTACTGTTCAGGTAGCTGAAGACTTTACTGTCCTTCTTCTGCTTCTTTCTCCTTGGAAGCTAAAAAACTTTTTCAGACGAAACCTGGACATATGTGTATATATGTACTCTGCCATGTGACAGCTGCAGCTCTACACACCTATGCAAGCCCTGCCAAAAACGTAAAGAAACAAAAAACATCAAGACCAGTAACAACAACAACAAAAAAAACCACAAACAAAACAGTCTGTTAAATAAAAAAAGGCATCAGTGTTACATAGTTTCATTAAAATCAGAAAAAAAAGACATATGGGCTGCATCTGCATCTGTAGATGTGACCCCATTTTCCCCCCAGGAACATACAGTTTTCCCTTCCTGCTGTAGGCAGAGGTCAGTGATCATATTCTGCTTATGATTTCTGAAGGTCACTTTCGTATAAAACCTTGCAGATTCTCAACACATGTTGCCCAAAACTTTCTCAGCAATGCTACCTTTTGAGGAGCATTATAATACCTCCTCTGGCCTCCCCAGCACCCCGTTCCATTCAGACTGAGATGTTATCATGCTTGCTTTCCTCTTCTTTAATTGTAGGCTCTTTCAGAAACTACTCTTGAAGCTGAGTTATGCTCCCAGGCTCCTTAAAATATCACAGATTTTCAGCACAATCTGAAGCCTAATAACCCTAATGAACAGAGAGCTTTTATCTTGCTTTTTTGCCAAGTTCAAGTATTATTGCTTAAACCTTCATAATTACCCCATCATTTTATCTGTGGTTGCTTAGCATGATGATTTCATGAGCTTTGCTGGGGAAGAGGTAATCTAGCCAAGGAACATTTTCAGGCTATCTGGCAGCCTTTCTTTTCAAAAGATGTATTGTTCCTATTGGAGTTTACTATTTCATCCAATTCGTCTTGACATTTTGCTGCTTGCATGGCAAACTGTTCAGGAAGAAGATGGTTTAGTCTTTGTCTTGTTTATCTCTACCCTCATCTTGTTTGTTGTTAGCCTTGAAAGCAGAGCAATGGCTATCTATATGCCAAAAGAAAAGACAACTGACTTCCTTCTGTGTTTATCTGGCCTGCTTCAAGCTAATTTAAAGAAGTAGCCCTGGCAGGCCATATAAATGAGGATATAAATGGTCATAACCTGTCTAGGGAGACTTTTAAATGCACCTAGCAGGTTTAAGAGCACATATCTAATTGTGCCTAAATCACTTATGTTCTTTTATAAAATTCCTTATCTCCAGTGCTCTCCTGCAGTAAAATAATGAGTCTGCTTGGACAAAAGGAGGCAGAGGGGTCTTGGACTCTGAGACTGTTCAATTTCTTTTAAATATATCGTTCAAGAGAAGGAAAATTAAACTTTGAAAAAGAATACAATCTCACCAAAAAATATCTTTAGTCGTAAAGATAGCCTCTTCTAAGATGTACTTTAGGTTTTATTTTTCCCGGGCATCATCTTTTTTTTGCAAACAAAGCAAAAACTTAAGCTTAATATATCTTTTCCAAAGTGATCATGTGCACCTCCTTAACAAAATATATGGAAATCATTATATTCCCATGAGAAGCTGCATCATTTCCCATCTGGAAAACTCTTGCAGCTAAACTTGAGGAGATAGAGCTGTTTTCCCATGATATTTTCTTTTAAACATCTCATGCCAACCTAAAATAGAAATTTTGAATTTTATGACAGACTGAATCTTTTATTTTTAATTATTTCCCTCAGTTTGGAAACATCAGAGCACTTATTGCATTTTATTTTGAGAATGTCAGAAAGTTTCAGTTCAGTAATATTAGAGGATTTCATTTAGACCATGGGAAATCACAGTATAAAATATTAAATACTCTAGATATGTTATATAGAGGATGATATTAATATTTAATCCTTAGGTCAGAGGAAAATGCATGAAAACAATAAAGCCAAATCAATTTATTTTAATACCACTGAAGATCTTTACGTTATTTAAATGAAAGAAAAATCTGTTAGTGATTTTGACTTTCTTTTATTGAGAGTGAAAGTTTCAGCTTTGCTAAAAATGCCATCTTTACTCTTGAATATTCAGACGTGTCTCTCTGTCTCAAAAATGAAATTTTAGAGCTTGTAGAAGCACAGAGAAGGTCAAAGAAGCTCAAAGCTGTGGAGTGGCTGTTGTGAGCAAATAGAAATCTGGCAGCTGGAAAGGGGTATGAAGGAAGATCTGGTGTTGTGGTGGCTTGGAAAAGGTATATCAGAATAGATTATTCATTTCCTCTGCCAGTGAAAAAATGAGAAAGACTGTTGGTGGAATCAAAGTAGGCAAGAGATCTTTTTTTCCCTGGAAAGTACACATAACCTTACACATGGAAGGGTCAAGCATTTACTGAGCAACTGGACAAACTAATGTCAGGCTCAGGGCATGGAGGTGCTGCCTCTGGTTTGGGAAGCTTCTGGACTGTTAATGCTAGAAGCCAAGGGAGAGTATCCAAGTGTCCCCTTATCTGGCCCTCCTTTGGCTTTCTGGTCTTCAGAGTCAGATTCTAAAAACATACATGGAAATGGCCTTGGTCATAGCAGCTGCTTGGTCTGCACTGTTCCCAAAAGGCAGGCTCCTCGTGAAACCCAATCCTTACCCAGTACTGAGGGTGCAGAGAGCAGTTGTGTTACAAGAAATATTCCCTAAAGGTGTGATGCAGAGGGCTGGCCGTGCCAGCTCATTTTCAGGCTGTTATCTCAAGCAATGCGGCAAGGTTGGGATGCAGACTTTGGACAGCCTGGAGGGAAGAGCAGCATGTGGTTAGCCAAGTAACCACTGGATGACACTGTTGTTCCACACAGCTACAGCCAAAAGACTTCATCTGGCAGTGGAAATGTGCCTTGTAAAAGAGAAGTGCAGATGTGGGGTTTTAAATGTTTAGTGTATTCTCTCTCTTAGTGCAAGGGGCAAATTCGTTGCATTTGCCTTTGTGTATGTCCTCACAATTAAATGCTGGCTTTCATTCCTTGGCGTTTAGTTAAACAGCCTGATTCAATCTGCATTTAGCCACTACTGCCTGCGTTCTCCAGATTCATAGCAATGAAGAAAATAGTAACTTCATATGTCACACAGGGCAGCTTTACTTACAACATCACTAAGAAGATTAAAAATAAATTGAAGCATATGTCACTTCAAAGGGGGCAAGAAAAGGACATCTGCATTATTTGATGCATTAATGAGAAAGTTCTGCCGAGTCTTGATTTGAACTGTATGGGAAATGATGCGATTGGTAAGCTTGCAAGTTAAATGTATTTCAAATGAAATTGTTTCTGAAATTTGTATTTAAGCTAGGTTAAGGGACGCTTGCATTTTAAACTTTGCCTTCTGATACCTTGTTCATAAATTGAGCTTTACCCTTTTAACTTGAGGAGTTTACAATAAAAAAAAAATCAAAGCAATTTAGCTACACATATCTAAGGCTGCATTTCAGTGGAATAAGCAAGAACAGCTCTCCTGCCTGAGGCAAATCTTATCATCCATGACCATCTGTACAGCTACAAACTAACTACCTCTGGCACTGCATGATTCTGTAGACATTGGGCTATGGACTAGCAAGCTAACATCCATCCAACCTGATTCCCATCTCCAGCTCCAAATACTCCCCGATATCCTCGATTCTGTATCAAATATTTCCAAAAATGTGAAGGCTCAGGTAATTTTTACATTTCCCATCTTTACTATGAGGATGAGGATAAGTAAAGGTCAGTGACGGATGTTAGAGATGCATGGGCAGAAACCCTCATGAAAAATTCACGAGGAACAATATGAGTTTCTCCACGCCATTTTGGTGTTTCTGGGTTGTACAGCTCAGCTGAGGAAGGCTTCTTTGCTTCTGAAGGAAATATGACTTCCAGGAGGCTAATGTTCTGTTTAATGCATTAGCTTTTCCCCTTGGGACTCAGTTACAAAAGCAGCTCAAGCCAAATTGATGAAATATCAGTTAATATGCGAATCTGACAGCTTGGAAAGGACACAGCTGCAGTGAGATAGGATAGTTTTAAGGTGATAGAGAAAAATCTAAATACAAGAACACCATTATTTGCGTATGTGGGTCTTTTAGAGGGACACACTGACAGCTTGTTAATGAAACCAGGAATAATCAGTCTGTTTTTCCAGAGACAATTTCCCTGCAGTTCATCCTACGGGAGAATTTGGCACTGTACAAAAAAAAAATAGGCCTAAACCATAGTCCATTTGCTTTATTGTTAGTATGACATTTTGCTGCACAGAGGTTTCATATATGTCAACCTTTTCAGCATAAGCGTATCACGACTTTGTGAAAAATTGGAGTGTGGACACTTGCCAGATCCTAAATAAAATGCTTTCCATTTGGTTTACCCTGAAGCCATAGGGATTGCTCCAGCAGAATGGAAGAAGGCCCACTTTCAAATAGTTTCCCACATTGCTGTGCTCACAAATGTATTTTAAACTCATGTCAAGAAGCCAACAGAAATTTGTCTTTATGTATGGAATAGCCAATGCAGGTGGCTAAATAACATATGCAATCAGATGTAAAACTGTTTCCAAACATTGCTCTTAAAAATACATTTGAGTAAAACAGTGTGCCTATACTTGCCTGACACTGTGGATCTCCATGAGCTTCTAGGTCAAGTCCTCCCATCAGTCTGTGCAATGGTGGCAGGAGCACAGACCTGTCCTGGGGGTTTACAATGTCCCCTTCTGCTGTAGTTTATTAGTGTGGTCATGTTCTGTGGTGTCCACATGGCTCCCTAGCATGACTTGGAATGAAAATTCCATTAGGTGTGCTTGGGTTCAGAGTCCCTGGGGAGGCAGGGACATTCCACATTGACTGTGGGGACATTCCACCTGTGGGAGGAACCTGGTGCTGAAAGGAGCCCTGTTGGGGCCACCGTGTCAGGGACTGCTGTGCCTGTGTTTGCCATGGGAGGCAAAGTGTGGATGTGTATTCTTCACTGACAACCTGGTGTATTGTACATGTCTCTATCAAGTTATGTGTTGGCCCAGAAAACAGCTGAGAGCTTTGTATTTTGAGGTTACACCCTGCAGATGGAAACATTTAGCCTGAATGCTACAGGGACTAAGAGAAGCCAGGAAGAGAAAATCCCTCAGACCTGGAAACTGCCTGTGTGTCTTTGGAGAGGTGGGAGAATCAGAAATGTGATCTCTTCTGTCAGTGTTTCACAGATATTATATAATGGTATATGAATTAATAAGTAAAGTATTGGAGAGAATTTAATTGCATTCAGGTTTCAGAGTAGATATTCCAAAAGTTAGCTTTTTTAATAGAAGATATGATGAAAAGAAACAAGAACTGTTGGGAAAAGAGAGGATAGTATGAGTCTTAAGCAGAAATTTAAAGAAATTCCCTCTTTCAGGTAAATGGAGAAAAGCAAGAAAAAGTCCACTTGAAAAATAAACATTGTGCTCACAAAACCCAGGGCATTTTTTTTACTCAATTATGTCTGAAATAACAGTTTTAACATTTTTAGATTCAAACCGCTTGCTTATAATTTTTTCCTTGATCCCCCCAAGTTTACAGGCACTCACAAGTGACTGCAAAATTTAACAGATTACTAAGGAAACCTTATAAACCATCCCAAACATCTTATCAGAAATTGCAAGCAAGATTGCACTGGTGAGATGATAGAAAAGAAAGTAGTTATAGAACTAGTCATTTGATGAGAAGAAAATTAAAACATGAACTCAGACAACAGGATTTATAAAGTCAGGCTAATTGTGTTACGGCCTGAAGTTGTGTCAGGGGAGGTTTAGTTTGGATACCAGGAAAAACCCCAGAGGGTGGTTGGGCACTGGAACAGGGAAGTGGTCACAGCACCAGCCTGACAGAGCTTGAGAAGCGTTTGGACAGTGATCTCAGGCATGGGGTGTGACTCTTGGGGATGGTGCTGTGCTGTGCAGGACTTGATCCTTGTGGATCCCTTCTAACTCAGTTTATTCTGTGATTCTGTGTTTCTAAATGCTACTTAGAAAAGTTAGCAATTATTTGTCATTTAATGAAAAAATAACTTTGAGTGCCTCTGTTTTTTCAAAAATCAATGTTTTGAAGGCAAGCTTTCCATAAAACTTCTTCAAGCAAAGTGATTTCCAAGGTCAGAGCTGCTAGAGAACACAGGCCAGGCTTTCAGTCAGTGTGAAAGGGCATCATTTGAAGGAAGCTGGAAGTAGTGTAATTTATACCATCTGAGGAGCTCACCTTCTTACCCAAGGTAAAGCAAAAACAGCAGAGCTGCTCTCATTAATACAATAACATCTTTTCTTTTATTTTCTTTTCTTATCTCCAGGCTTTGGTTTTTCATTTCTCTTTAAAAGTTTAAGTTTCTGTCTGAAAACTGTCTTATTATAGTATTAATAGGAAGGAAATTAGTTGCTTCAGCTTTGGTCATGCTTTCAGAAGAGCCAGTAAGTGTGCAATAATTTATTTTCTCTGCAATCCTGTAAAATATTTTTTTTTCCATTGTACATATGGAGACACTGAAAACCAGGATGCTTCTCTATGGCCACTAAAAGTCACTGTTAAAAACACCCTTCTTCTCAGGATACACTAGGTTTTTGCCTCAGTTGGTGATTTCAAGTAACATTAAAGCAGAAGCCTACACTTAAGAAATTACTTTGCTTTTTAATCCACTTCTGCAGAGGCATCAATCATCACTATAGATTATATATTCTTTTCCATTTGCCTTGAAATATAAGAAATAAGCTTCTGCTATGACAGCACAAATAGATGTTTGACAAAGGGGTATATATTTACAAATCATCCTTAAAGCACTTTTTCACCTGTGTCAAAAAAGAGACATGGTGCCAATATTTTGAATTCTCTTGCAGTTTAGTTATTTCATGTCCCCATTTTAGTCTGTACTCGGAGAAGAAGACTAACTTGCATTGTGTTTTTGCTAGATGGTGCCAGAGTACACTCCTGCTCTGCCCAGTTCATATAACTGGCTGGAGCAAAAATCTAGCTGTTTATTGGAAAAATCCTACACTAAAGCATGAGCTGTATGGTCCTGCTGATCTGCATTGGTGCCTGGGCATAGCAAAATGCAAAGCTTAGCTCTGTATGGAAGAGGCACTGCTCTCTATTAGTAAATTGAGCAAGAAAGCAGAACTATTTTTCTATGTTTGAAATATGAAAGAAAAAAGATGTTCTAAGTGATTTTGATCCATTAGTTTATGTTTTGAAACTAGGAATCTAGCTAAGCAAATATTTGTAAAAACAATGCAAACAACATCTATGTATCTATAAATTGACAACATAGAGTATGCAACTAATGTTGGTAAGTCATTTCCATCAGGGACTCCTAACTTGTTACTCAGTTTTTGCCTTCTCCCCTCTCTTTTTATTTTTTTTTTCCTTTTTCTTTCTTTTTTTTTTTTTTTTTTTTATTCCATTGCCTTTTCCGCAGGTCTGCAAGCAATTAGCACGGGTGAAGAAAGGGCGGAATACAGTTTTTTCTTGGTGTGCCTATGTCACTGCCATAATATTACTGGAAGTGTAATAATTTAGATGGTGAAACTAATTGCCTAGAAAGTGACAGCACTGAATGTGCTCTTTCATGGACTGTTCATTGTTGACAGTGGCCCATTAGGTATGATATTATGTCAGTCTTAGTAGCTCTACAAGAGAAACTGTCTTGTTATTACTGCACTGTATTGTGAAAAATCATCCTTTGCAGGTCTAAATCCTGAACCTGTTTTTGAAAGGTAAGTGCAGGACACAACACACGGATCTCATTATAGGGGGGAAGTACATTGCTGTACTGAGACCCATTTGCATTGATGGAGCAGAATGAAACATTTACTATTCAAATTAAAATAACCAAAGAAGAAAGCTTATTCTGAAAATACGATTCTTCTGGACAAGCACCTTTTTTTGAAAAGTGCTTGGCAGAATTTGGGAACAGAGTATAAAAACTGCTTTAATAGGATTGCTTTTTTTTATGCTTTGTGAAGTTGCTCCCAGTTTCAAAGCAATTGGAGAAAGTGCCCTCTTTCTCATGGCCTTGTCAACCTCAGCGGGAGAGAGTAGAGTTGGAAAGATTAAGTTCTCCTGAACACCATAACAAAATCCACAAGCAGAAGATGACCCCTACATTCTCAGATAGTCTGTGCATGCACAGATGGATGAAAAGTGAGCACAACACACCTAAGAACTGAAGCCTGTACTAAAACAGCTAATGAACTGCACAAAGGGAAGCAAATCAGGCAGATACTGTGTACAGGGCTAATACATTCTTACTGCATTATAAATATTTGTATTTTTGAAGATTAATGGACTGAAATATTTTACAGTGAGGTCCGTTGTTTATCCATGAGCTGCAAACACGAGAGATAGCTGCAGTGTGAGTTTCCCCACACCATCCTGTTAATGACCTCAACTCTGACCCTGGTAGTCCTCTTGAGGGAAAAGGGGAGATTTGGTCCAGATCATTTATGGCCATTTCCTGTGTAAAGCCATGTAAGACACTGCTGACATTGCAATGTGAGCTACAAGCAACTGCATGACTGCAAATTTCTTAATGATTGAAAAAAACCTTGGATGTTCTAGAAACTGTAAAGCTAAAAGAAGTTTTCAAACTAAATGCTAATCCTTGCACCAGTACAAACACTGGATCATCCTCAATAGCCTGAGAAATACACTGTGTAGCTTAACCTGAACTAACACTTGACTGTACCTGTATTCATGCAGTGATTCAGTTCCTTGTCTTAAACATTCTGCCAAGAATTCCTCCTAAGGTGTAGTCCAAATCAAGACGTATAATTCGGGGATGGGAAGAGCAATGGGAGAAGATTAGGTCTTGTCTGCTGCAATTTTGTTATCAATTGTAGTTTGTGACTTGTTTGACCACAGGAGAAGACTCAATACAAGCAAAAAGAATCAATATTTTTCATTGCTATCTGAATATGTGATTCACTCAGATATGGAATGCAACTACTTTATGCCCTTTATGGCCTATTTTTTTCAATTGTGGTAACAGAGTCAGGTACCCTGACTGGCCAACAAACAATAGTTCATTAAGTGGTGGTAATTTAATTGATTTTCTTCACTAATGCATATCTTAAGATAGACTGCCATTACAGGAAGGGTTCAGGAGGTGGTTGATCCACATTAAAACCATGTGATTATGCTCTAAGTTTCATAGCTTTACAGCATAACCCTAGCCACTGCTGGATTCCATGGTGGTGAACCAGCATATGCTATAAAAACAAAAGGGCAAGATGAGATGAAGGAATATTCGTAGGAATTCCCAGAGGGTGGGGACTAAAGAACATTTAAAAAGTTGGAAGAAAATATAGTTACAAAGGTTTCTTGCTATGGTCCTCAGCACTGTAGTATCCAAGCTTACACAGCCATTCATAGATTTGTACTTCCTCTACCCCTTTGGGAGAGAAAATAATTTTTCATGGTTTTGAGATAAGGAACTATGGAACAGGGTGGATGAACTAATCTTTCCAATGTCTCCTTTCATTGGCCCAGGAATTCAGCCTGCACGTATGCAACCTGAATAACACAGTCTAATAATGATGACATAGATCCATCTTTTGTCCTGGATGGACACTATCTCAGGACCAGAAATCTTGTACCTGGAATATTTATAACAGACACTCTATTGCTCTGCTGCGAATTGACTCTTATGATTTAGAGAGTGTAAACCACTAATGAAAGAAGATTGTCCATTTGTATGGATCATTTTAATTTAAATAACGTCTGAAATACAAAAATAATTCTGTAGCAACAACTATGCATAAACAAATAACTGCAAATTATTTAATAACTTTTGAGACAATTGGATATTTCAACAGGGGCAATTTTTCAAGCAGAGGTTCATATATAATTAGGTTTTGCTTTCCAAGTTAGTGTAACTACAGAGAGAGTACACACAGATGTGCGTGGTAATGGTGACTGATGTGGTCTTGGACAGAGGGGAGTGGGGGATGGTGATAGAGACATTGCAGCATTTCTGTGTACTTTCCCATAACAGTTATTTTTTCCTGTTACTGCTACAGAGACTGCTCCTGGTACATCTTGATTTACCTGATCTTATTGGACAGGATGGGGTTAAACTACCTGCAGACATATATCATCTGCATTTGACTCTTGAAATGTCAAGGCAGGAAACGCATTCTGTAAAGAAGCAGCGCTTTGGTTTCCTCCTTCTCACTTTTGAAGATGTGTAGTGGTCACAAAGCTCATTGCATCAATAAGAGATGGGATTTGTGTCAGGACCAATAAATAAACACAAAGAAATTATTAATCTTACAATGATTTTAGGACATGGTCAAGTAGCAAAACAAATATTTCTTCATCAATCTTTTAGCCATTAGCTTGACTGAATGAAATCTTGAATGTTTGGGTGGTGCTGCAATGAGGGTTGATCAAGTCAGGTCAAAAAGATTGAAATTTTCTCTTTCTTTTGAATTTCAATATTTAGAGGTTATTTTAAAACTATTTCTGTCTGAATATACAAATGAAACAAACAGGAGCAAAAATTTTTTTTAAAAGGTGACTTTTTTCCTCTTGCCACAATACATCCTTCCTGACCCTGAAAAAATAACTATCTATATAGCCAAAAAAAGGAAAAGAAGGCAGAAAGGAAATTAGGGTAGAAAAGGAATAAGGAATGAAAACAATCAGTGAATATTTCTTTGGGCAGGTTTTGTATGGGAGTTTAATACTTGCTTCTTGTTTTACTGAATAAGATAGTGAATTTATTAGATACATGCCCAGATCTCTGAAAAATGTGTTTTAATATTAAGTTAGAACAGGTTTTCAATTCTTTAATATTTACATACATAGTAAATAACATAGCCTCCTATTTCAATGACACAAAATTGATCTCCACTGTGGATTTTACAATACCAGATTTCCTAACCTCTTCAATAAAGCATGGCCTTTTGTATAAAAAGAGGAAGAATCCCATGGTATTTAAAATTTCTTGCTTTTGACCTTTCTTAAGGGTACATGCGAGTTGCAGCACTGTATAATGTGTTAGCAGCAGGCAAGACTACATCTTGAAAATCGTTCAGAATTGATAACATGTCCCTGTGCACATGATCCTCATACACAATTCCCCTTTTCAAAGGAACATGCTAGGAATCTGGGTTTGCCATTTTAAAACTGACAATAGTGATGCTGTTTGTTTTTTTTTTTCTTTTTTATTTTGTTCTGGGGCTTTTTAAAGGTTTCAGTACTCAAAATATTTATTAAATAACAAATTAAGAAGATAATACTGCTGTGGGCTACACAGAAAAAAGCAGGGGCCAATGCTGCCAAAGCATAAAAGATTCCCTAATCTGTATATCTGAGTCAACTGCCTCTGTGACTATATCTGATAGGCAATAGGCACTGCTTCTCCTTTTACTTTTTTCAAAAAGAATTTCAACACCCTCTTAAGCTTTCGTATGAAAGATGCAGAAACAGGGCATATATCAAGGATAAAAGGATATGGTAGAAGAAAGACACCTTTCCATTTTTATTGCTAGCATTTCTTTTTTTCTTTTGTAAACTTTCTGTGTCACAGGCAGTTACATGAATGTATTCACAGTCCAGTTCTTTTCAACAGCTTTCATTTGAAAGCTTTTTTGAATATCATTTCATCTGATGCACGATAGATTTATATGGTCATAGATTCTTCATGCTGAATTTATTCTTTATATTTCTATAAATTAATGTCATTGCTATAAGAGACAGTGCCTGACAATAGACTTCCCTGTTCAGGACCAGCATTTAATGTTTTGTGTGTACTTGTAAGCTCCCCATAAAAGAGCTCCACTCTATACAGTATAAGAGAAAACCAGGACTGAGTTTTTGTCTTAAAAAAAAAAAATCACTAGAAGGAACAATTCATGATAGAAAAATGACTAGCTCGACAGCACATAAGATTGTTTTATGAAAACATTTTAGCACTGATAACCACATCTTCGATGCAATCCACAGCTGATGGCAAGCCATCCTTGTATCTGTTCCCACTGCATGTAATTAGCTTCTAACACATATCCACATCATGCGTTTTAAATCTTCCTTTCATCTTTCTGCTGCAGTACTGATGTCTCCAGCAACAGATTCTTAAGCAAGCATTTTATGACAGATGCTCTACATAGTCATTTTATATCTGTGGCATCAATAAAGCAATAAAACTTAATTGGTTACTTCAGCACGAAGAAGCATATTTCTGACACCTTGAAGCTGCAGATTGACAGACAGGTTCACTGATGGGGAGAGGAGGCAAGAGAGGGTGGGTCAAAGCTGATATTGCTTTATGAATTACTTCTTAGGGTGCTGGCTTGGCAATCACTCTGCTGATAGATGAACCTTACCTCTCTTATTTTGGTAACGTTGGCACAGCTGTGATGTGCCCAGCTAGACCAGCACAGCTGAGTGCAGCTGGGTCAGAACTTCAGAGGTTTAGGTTCTCCCTGGCCACAAACCCCCAGCACAGCTTTCAAGTTCTTGAGCTTATTGAGAAACTTGTCAATATAGATGACCCAGTGGGATCTCTGTCCTAAAGTGCAGTATGCTCTAGCTGATGGCAAGCAGCCAATAATTGTAATGGCTGAACCCAAAGCCCACAAGCACATTGATTCTGGTTTTTTGGTGAAGGTATACCCCCAGCTGTCTATAAAGGGTCTGTGCTCCTCCATGTGATGGTCATGTTGATACAGAAGAGAAGTCCTGGCTATTCAACAAATATGATAAAGATGGTTATATGCAAAAATAGCATTCAAGGCATGATCTGACCTACTCCAGATCACGAAGCAGCATTGTGCTTATATTTCTGTAATACTTGAAAAAAGTTTTGTTTTATAATTTTTTACAGGTCAGTACAGGTGTCTTCTATTTGATATTAAAGTAAAAGTCCTGCTATGATTTTGCAAATATTCCTAGCGTGCTCTCTGATTGAAACCAAATCAAAGAAAACCAAACCCAGGAAATTTATTTTCTGAATGATGGAAGGAAATGAGACTTTCAATGAATGTATATCATCCTATCCTCAGATTTTTTTCTTATGTTAATAAATTACCAAGATTTTATTATTTCCTCTTCATTTCTAGAGAAAGAAGATGAAAAAGAAAATGTGGGTAGAAGCAAGGTGATTTAGAGAGAGTGATTGGAAAGTTTAATGCACACTGAATTATGATTACAGTTTATGGCTATTTCTTGTCTCCAGTAATCTGCTAATTTAAGTCATGTATTATTCAGCAATGTTACTTGGATTTTGATGGGGCTTCTGCAAAGGTTGAGATTGAAGGTAGGATTTTCACAGTAAGTTAGCACATATCACGTTGCTGCTGAATATAGATTCTTTTTTTGGCAAACTGCATCTGGGAAAATTTCTCACATAGTCCTGAACTTCTATGGCACTTAACTCCATCTCTGACCTCAAATATCATCTGTTTTCACAACCCTTTTGCTACTGTTCTTAACTGAAGGGTGCACTCAGTGCACTTGAGCAATGTCAGAGTGATTGAGCTCTGGGCAAGAAGACCTGAAAAGAAACAACTGACCTCTCCTGCTTGGACAGCATGAGCTGGAAGTGCAAAGACTCATTTCCCTGCTGCTTGCATGGGCCACAGGGACTATAGGGGAAAACTAAAGAGGAGCCCAAAGACTGCTGTGATCTACCTGATTGTCTCACTCAATTTTTTTCCCTCATGTCTCTCCCTATCCCTTGCTCCCACCAGTGTAGGCTAGCACTGGCTTTGAAATGGAGAGTTGGATGATAAAGCAGACCCTCAACACTGCTGGAGCCTCTGCAAATCCATGGCTCTCTTGAAGGGCTCAGAAGATAAGCAGATGTTGCCAGCACCTTGGGCTTTCTGCAGCTCCTGAATGGGAATGAATTGCAGCTCTTGTTTTGAAGCCCATTTTCAGTGGCAATGGCTTAAGGGTCTTTGCACCAGCTAATTTTCTTGTGTGTGCCCATGTGATGTTCAGTGGGATGGCACTGATGGAATGGTGTCTTTTGCTCTACAAACTTCTGAAAAAAAATTGTAAGGCTCGCACATAAATGAGAAAGTATTAAAAAGCATGTAGATCTCTATGTAGATCTGTCAGTGAGTGATACAGAAACATTTTTGTCAATGCCTTGTGACAGCCTGTACCCTTATGCTGTGCCACAACAATCCCAAAGAGGTGTTCCCTTCATCTGTGTAGTTCTTCCAAAGCAAAACCTTTAAAATAAGAAAGCACAGGTCAGCACTTGATTTCATTACTATGAGTAGGACCAGAGGCTGTGATGTTATTCACCAACCAGCTGAATAACTAGATAAAATTGATGGTTTCCTTATGGTTTGATTAGATTTTGTGTCAGTTCTTACAGTGACAGATTCAGAGAAAAGAAATAAAAAGACAATGTAATTTAAAAATCAATAATGTGGTGGGGAGCGAATGCAAACTGGGATGTTTTGCATAGGGGGTAACATTGTATTGAAATGTTTAATTTCTTCTTTTATCCTTTTATATTTATTAACATTTAAGCAGACTTCTAGGGATTTTTATCTTTTATAATGACTACAGCCCTTTTGCTGAGCTCATTTCCATTACACAATGTTATTTCAGCTGCTAGGCAAGAAGATAATATGCCCTTCATTAAAAATAGCTAGGAAGGGAAGAGTAGCATACCCCCCTTTAACAAGCATTTCTTGTCCCTTATCTTTTTTTCTCTCTCTCTCTCTCTCTTTCTTTTTTTCCCCTTAACATGCTGCTCAGATCTTTTGTCTGTGGAGAAGTTTGATTATGCCTTAATCCAAATGGCCAGTTCAATCTATTTTAATCCAATTAACCAATTCAAACTATGCTGGGTGTCATAATCCATTTCTTAATCCAATTAGCTGTTGTCGTTCTGACTGCGGGTGAGGACTTTGCAGAGCAGAGGCTGTTGTTTGTTTTCAGTTTCAGAATGCAACATGATGTTGCAAGCTAGTTCAGACTGCTTCCCTGGTAGCCCAAACAAGGAATGAAAGTGAGAGATGTCAGCAGCATTTGCATCCTTCCTGGGTTTGATCTATTTTATCAATAATTAAAGTTAGTAGGACTTGATTCTCATGATCAAATTGGATTTGTCTCTTTGATATTTTCTTTTCATGAAACTGAATTTAAATATACCACTTGCTGGAGACAGGCAAAAAGGACTTGTAAATTTAGCTGGTTTAGCTTGGGGTGCTAAACCAGCTTTAGATGGTTCAAGGCTTCTCTTTATTTTGTGAAAATCAGGCCCCTTTTAAGGAAATGCAAAGTGACTCTCTCAGTTCCCTAATCAGTCGTGAAAATCTTGCCCTTTGTATTTTGCCTTTTCAAGCTAATAGGCTGTGCAGTTTAGCCAGGGAAGTGCAAGCTTGGATCTCATTGAAACATTCCAAATATTTTCCTGTCTGACTAAGCCTAGAATATTTATGAACATATATTATAATTCCAGCATTATAATCAATTCTCATTGAATACTAACATTACAAGTAATATTTAATTTTTGTTTTTACCCAACATGGGAAAAATACTGAGATTTTCAGAATTCATGTACTAAGGAGCTACTGACTGCATGATCTATCATCAAAAGTATCGTAGTGGACACAGTCATTCCAGGGCTTGCTTTGTTAAAATCCTATTCAGCTTTAAGGCAACTACACTTTCTAGTTTGATTTTCCTTTAGACAAGTCATATGATCTGAAAGTCATCTGATCTGAAAAGGACTTGAAGTTCTTTTCTATGGGAAATCAGAGAAAGGGTTAAGTTGCTCTTGGTCTGTTAAAAACTCTCCTCCACATACTCAATCTATGGTGTAAATCTTTACTTGAAACATGAACCAAAAACTGCTGAAGTGTACGCCTCAACAATATATGCTTCTTTTACAAATATTTCCCTGATTCTGGCATCAAAGGATATATGCCTGTGATACTTTAAAAATAAATTTGAATATTCTTTTTCTCCCCAGCTTAAAAATCACAATATTTTCTACATAAATTATGTATACTCCACGGTAAAAGAACTAACAAAAAAACCAACAAATCCCCCCCACAAAACAACAAAAACACTGTAGCAAAGAAAAAAAGAGATTACTGTAAGCAGTACAAAAATTGCCTCTCAGAATTTCAACAGACAGGTTGATTTTCTACTGTATTGCCCTACTTTCTATACTTATGACATTGATATTTTCTCATCGTGAATCTAAGTCACATAAAATGGCTGGAGAAATTGAACACTTAATCACAAAAAGCTGATCATGAAATTGGTGAAATTTATCAACACAGGGGAAAACATTACATGAAATCATCAATTTAAAAACAAAAATAGACTGTTTTCATTAAAATTGTTATGATGTTAATGGAGAATTGATTAGGTGCTAGATCTATTTGGCATCTGTATCAGGGACTCTCCAGGGAGCTGAAGGCTATAACATTCTGGACAGCTCCATGGTTTGTGGCCAGTGCTCCTGTTTCTTCAGGATCATACCATTGGTCTGTGAGGATAATGGAGACTTGCTGAAGTGACAGTGGGTGGAGCTCAGCTCCAGATTCAGAGTCACAAATTAGATGTCTGCAGAGGTATCTCTGGGCTATGGACCTGCATCAGCCTGTTGACTGGCCTCAACAATATGGCAGAGATAGTTGCAAAGACTATTGGACAGAATCATAACATGCAAGTAAGAATTTGAATCCCATAAAAGGAATGTGTCTTCCGGCCATTGCTTTGCGGAGATGTTTACACGAAGCTCCTCCATTTCCTACAGATCATACAATGTCCTTCTGCATTGCTGGAGCTTCATAAACAAGTTATTTTCAAGAAGAATGTGCAAGGACACAGTAATGGAGGTTAGCTGCAGCTATGAATTTTATGAACAGTTTGATGGAAACCACATTAAATGGCAACATCAACCCACAAATCAGCTTTGCAATGCTCTTACTCCAATCTGGTGTTGAGGGTGATTCACTGTGAACTTGCTTTTCATGGCCACCGTTTCATGCAGTGTCATTTATCAGCATACCGGTCTCTTGTGCTGCAGGAAACTCTGGCATTGCGTTTTAGCCGTGTTAACAACTAACATTTTTACAATGCTGCTCATGTTAGCAAAGTAAGTACTGTAAATAACATCACAAAGACTACAGTAATTGCCCTTTTTGTAATGTGCCTGTTCACTGTGCTATCACCCAAGTCATAAAGCTGTCACATCCTCTTCATGCATTGTCTTAGAACAGCAGCACAGTTCCATTCATACCAAAGTGGGTCAAAACACAGCTAAAGGTGATCCATAAGCAGAGGAAGAGCTGGATGGTACAAGGAAGAAACAGTTCCCCTATTAACAGGAAAAAGAAAATTTGCTCTTGAGAATTATTGCTGAAAGAGGTATGTTAGGAAAAGTAAACATGAGGACAGTTAGAATGTAAAATATTAGGTAAAAGAAAACACAGAGCTTTGGGATTTTTCCTTATTTTGGCAAAGCAGTAGTACCCTAGAATCCCATGGCTCCTGTAGTCTGAATGAATGTAGT
Organism: Ploceus nigricollis; assembly: GCA_013399945.1. NCBI lineage: Eukaryota > Metazoa > Chordata > Aves > Passeriformes > Ploceidae > Ploceus > Ploceus nigricollis. Next base: position 696,841 of record VXBC01006768.1, on the reverse strand, counting down.
CCTTTTTGGGTCATTCACGGTAGCTGGCTTGCAGTTTTCCCAGGCAGAGGCTGGATCCCAAATAGGATTGGACCCTGATGCTCCTTTTTCCCTGCAGCATGCCAAAGTAATATATCATAGAATTGTAGAATGGCCTGGTTTGGAAGGAGATAATCTCATTCCAATCCCTCTTTCACTAGACCAGGTTGCTCAGAGCCCCATCCAACATGGCCTTGAACACCTTCAGGGATAAGGCATCCACAGCTTCTCAGGGCAGCCTGTGCCAGTGCCTCATGACCCTCACAGTAAAAAATTTTTTCCTTATATCTAATCTAAACCTACTCTCTTTCAGTTTGAAGCTACTCCCCCTTGTCCTGTCAGTATAAGTCCTTGTAACATGTCCCTCTCCATCTTTCTTGTAGGCTCTCTCCCGGTACTGGAAAGCTACAATTAGGTTACCCCAAAGTCTTCTCCTCTCTGGGCTCAAAAATCCCAGTTCTCTCAACCTTTCCTCATAGGAGAGGTGTTGCATCCCTCTAATTAACTTGATGATCCTCCTCTGGACTCACTCCAACATGTCGAGGTCCATCCTGTACTAGGAACTCCAGAGCTGCACGCAGAATTCCAGATAGGATCTCACTAGAGCAGAATAGAGGGGCAAAATCAGTTCCCTCAAAGTGCTGTCCACACAAAAAGCTGACTGAAAGCCTTCTAGAAGTGTAATTTATTTAGAAGTAAAGCATCAAAGAAAACCTTAAACATTTAAACCAGTAAATATAGCATATATTCATATGAAGCCTATCCCTACAGCTTGGTATGCTCTTGTTCTGGAAAGGCACCAACATCCCAGACTTTTTCTATAGAATCTGTTTCTTTCTTCCTCTACTTAACCTTTTAGTCTGTTTCCCTAGCCCTGTTCTGAGGAGGATCCTATCTTTTCTTCTCAGGAGTCCTTTAACTACTCATTAGCATTTAAGTTTTCAAGTTCTGAACTTGGAAAAATAAACATATATCTTATTAGTAGATGGGGTGCCATGTACTTGAGATTAATAATTTTGCCCATTATTTTTGAAGAGCTGGCATAAGTATTTGTTCTGGGAAGCCAAATGTTTCTTCCTAATTAGTTTTCTATGCATCCCACTGTAATTTAAATCAATATAGTTGCAAAGGAAATTCCTGAACTCAGTAGAATATGTAAAGCTTTCATTGTAATGCTACTAAAAGTAGTCACGTTTTTTGATTCTAAGAAATGAGATCAAAATAAGTGCACTTCAGCAGTAAACAAGCTTTTTTTTTTTAATCATTTGAAGGCAGCACTGTATCCCTCTTTTGTGCAAAGAGAAGTTGATGACCTTGCCAGAGCCCGTTGCTGTGGAATAGAGCCCCTTTGCACTGTCAGTAGAAATATGTGTTTGGATCCAGAGGTCCCACATTTCATTCTTCCTGTTGATAATTTATCTTTGCTTACAGTGCTACAGCTTACTCCTTCCATGCCTCAAGATGAATATAGGGAGAATCTAAGTTTCAGAGCAAACAAAACGGAACAACATTGATTTTAAAATCTTAATTTCTTATGAAAATAATAAAAAAAGCCCACATAGGATTTTTTTTTAGAAGAATAGCACTGGAAAGAACCACATACTTCACCAGTTTACGTATAGCAACATACTAAATGTCTAGGTTAGAAAGATCTCCAAGACATCTAGTAGACATCACTACAGGATATCTGAGAGGTGTTTAGACCACAAAACTCCTCTGAAATTCAACGTTACCTGAATACAAAACCACACCCTTTAATTATAAAATATCTGACAGAATAAAAAATCTCTAATATCAAGGAATTATTGAATTCCTGCAATTTGCATTCTTTATATAATTTTAGAGAGCCTGAGTTTGGTGGAAAGAAGTAGCATGAAAGATGCTGTTGTTTAATGAGAATTTTTAGCCAAAGCATTCTTCAAAAGAGTTATATGCCTATATTACAACACTTTGAGCTTGATTAAGATGCCTACACATAAATGTCTAGGTTTCTTCAGAAGCCTTGGGATATAGAAAATATATATGGACTCTGCACATATGGCAGAAACATAGGTGAAACCAGGAAACGCTTCTCAACCAGCAGCTGGAGGATATGTAGAACACTTCAAATGATATACAATAGATACTAAGTTACATTTAGGGTAGTTATATCCTATCTATCTATCTATCTATCTATCTATCTATCTATCTATCTATCTATCTATCTACCTACCTACCTACCTATCTATCCACACCATACTAGGTATAACTGAAAAATGTAATTGAGTCCTTTGTGTCCTGCTATACCCGTTGGTAAAATGAGGAAAACAAAAAATATACAGATATGGAAGAAATATATATCTTTATAGACCCATGTTTGGAACAAGTGGAATGACTTCCTCAGATTTCAAAAGAAACTTAGTCAGCCTCTAACGTGGTTGAACAAACAATAAGTAGTGTAAGTGGTTCTCTAGCCTTCTTTAATAATGCAGAATGTCCACATCAGAACTGGTTTTCCATACTTCTCTCTGTTTAAAATTTTAAAAAAATTACCAAAAATTACCATGATTTTATTTAGCTAATGAAATATGTTTTTAGCAATGTAATTTTGTTGTGTGACATTGATGCTAAATATTCAGTATTTAACCTCCTGTGTGATGTTGGTGAGATCTGAGTGTTAGATGACCAAGTACACATAGAAAAGTCAACTAAGCTATTAATCTTTTGGGCAAAAATTGAAGAGAGTAAATGCAGCAGAGAAGACTGGAGAATTTAAGCAGCTTTTTTTTCATTTTCAGCTGTAAAGTGTGTTCAGAGACATGGTATTATGAATAGCTATGAATAGAAGGCTGCTTCAGAAAATAGTATGAAGGTGCTGCCCAAGCAATTGTAATTACCATTAAGTCTGAAAGAACTTTTCAGGTAGTCTAATTTAACTTTCTGAGGTCTGTGGATGGGCTTGAGACAGTGCTTATTGCTGACATCTAAAACCTGAGCTGGCTCTTTTTCCCCTTTAGTGAAAGGACTACATGCATAAATACAGTACGTGATATACACTGATAAACGGGCTGTGGTTAGGAGGGGAAAAATAAAAAGAAATATCTGCATATTCCTGTCCTGGTGGATGCACTCTGGGCCTGGTGGCAGGCTCTGAAAGAGGAAAGAGGAGGCAATTTCTTCAGGAAAAGAGCCCAAAGAAAGATCTGACAAAATCTTCTGAATCTGAAGTCTGGATACAGGCTGAAGATATGTCCAAAATAGCAGCCTTGGGAATTGGATTGTTTTGAATGGAGTATGAAGATCTTAGCCCAGTGCCTGGCATGGTTTGATAATTAGTCTGAGCCAGACACCATTCCAAACAAACAGTTTGTGTGCAGAAAGTTTGCAATTTACAGCCCAGCGGAAATGAGCAAGGCTGGGGTAGATCATAAGAAATGCTGAGTTCAGGCAGGCTGGGGATCCATCTTACATGGTTTGTGGAACGGTCTCTTTTATGTTGATTCAACAAAGACAAGTTGACAAGGGATAAAAACTGATAAAAAGAAAGTAGCTATCACACCTTTCACAGAATGTGTGAGAGCTTGGGGTAGGGAGAGAAGAGTATATATGGTAATGTCTCTGCTTGTTTAATGAAAAATCCACAGAGTATAATAAACCTCATTTCCATGAAATTAGCATACGGGTAAGGCTTTGTAGGATCTAAGAAAGGCACTTTGTTTGAACACATAGGGTATCAAAATTCTCATTTTAAATCTTTAATTAACTTTTCTCCCTCTTCATTATCAATCACTTATTTCAACTATTCATAGCCTCAATAAGCTTCCTCTGGTGGCTAAGAGATAAGACATTTAAGAAATAAAAAGTCAAAGTCTGTGTTGCTTTTATTTGTATTGCATTTGAATTTGACCAGAATGCTTTGGGGTTTTTATCAAAGATTTGAGTGAAGGGAGTACTAAAGCTCATTTGGTTATAAATTTCCTGGGGATGAAGAATATGAGTGTTCACATGTAGTCTCCAAATGAAAGCTAGATAAACATGCGTAGACTGAGATTTTAATGTCATATAAAGCACACAAAATTTCTCTGGGTATTGTTTTAACAGATTCACATGAAATCTCTCAGGGTGTTCTATTAACAGATGCAACCTTGGAATGAGATTGAGGAAATGGGGAATATATTGTCATATGACTATCAGTGAATAACTGTACCTGAAAAAAATCCCAGTGTTTGTGTTTATTTTAGTAACTCATGCACTCTCTCAGCAAGTAAATACTGTAATCTTTCATATACAAAAAAACCCTTTTTCACTGTATCATGTTGTTAATTTCCTTGCTGCATGTCTATTACAATTTGTAAGTCTGATTTGCTAGCTTACAGTGTAGACGTGTAATAATTTTGGTCTTGAGAATCTTGAAGACCCCTTGCAGAACTGAACAGAATTGTAAATGTCAGAGTTAGACAATCCAAATGTTCTGCCTTGGTAAAATCCTGGAAGACTACTGTAGTCAGATGGAGAAAAATGCAAGTACAGCAGCTGACTTCAGGGAGGATGTGATCTATGAGGGTCAGCATGCAAAGTGAGATCGAGGATATGTTGGGAAAAGTGATTTCAGGAAAAACTGAGCAGCATTTTTACCAGTGTAATATTCATCATATACTGCAATTATGCAAATAAATTAAACAGGACCTAGACATGGACCAGTGATGGTCCCATGGACCTGGGAATGATTCTCAGGACAGCACTGAAAGCCAGGGGAGTGCTTGCCTGTACAGAAGTGACTCATGCCACATCAACTAATGTCCCTCACATACAGCTGATTTACCAATACAGACATGGCTGTATCAGGGAAATTAATTCATTAGTTTAAATTAAATGCTTCTGATTGTTACAGTCAGGAAAGTTGCATTCAGAGACCCGGTAGATAAGAGATACTGGGAGGACCAAGGAATTTCAGAATATAGTTTAAAAAAAGATTAAAGGAGCTTGTGTGGTTTAACTTCACAAGAGGTTTGCCTAAAAATAACACATATCAAAGAAGTAAAAGATGTATTTTCAGTGAAGAATGGTATTGGTATAAGAACAAGTTCAGATAGTGGCCACAAACATAATTTTCACAAAATGTGAAAATTATATGAAGGTTTTTCCTACTCTCTGCCAGAATGAATGCTCATTTGAAGCAGATTTCCATTTGGAGTAGTGGACAGAAGGTAAACATTGGGTTCAAAATGGTAAAATCATGGCTAGGATTACACAGTTAAGATTGCTACTTGCAAGACATGTCTGGATTAAGTTGACTGAATGAGTCCTTTTTGTTTTCAGCTCCATGGTATTGGATGTTAAAACAATTAGTCAGCATATGAATTTTTTCATAGGCTAATTTGTGAGGGAATATGTTGAATAATCTTCCACATTTAGACTCAAACCACCAGTTTAAATTTTGACTACAGTAAAATTTATAGTTCCATGTAATTATTTTGGAAATGCAGTTACAACTTTGTAAACATGATTTTTAAATTCTGTTTAAAAATAAATCCTTTCCTTGTATTACTAACTGCTGAGAATTCAGTGTTCACCAAGTAAAATGCACCAATAAATTTACAACTGGCAATTTCTCTACACAATTTAGAAGTATCTTTCTAAAAATCTCTTCCTTTTCAGTTCTGGTTTCTGACTTTGATTTTGATCTACAATGCAGACAAATATTGTACCCAGGGATTATGCATTAATGAAATGGGATGAAAAGTAATTTTTAAATAAAAGTCTTTACCATGGCCTTCTCTATCTATCCTCAGATTTGGAGCACTGTCCATGACCAGGAAGTAAAATAATTTATTTATTTTTATTTATTTAAAGGAGATTTTTAGATAGTCACTTTACTCTAGGAGCTTGAACCTTAGGACAAACACTGCAGCACTATGAGATATGCAACAAAATTGTTCTAGACTGCAGCCCAGTTGTCTTGCAGTAACTTGTTTAGGTATTGGTAGATCACATTTAGCCCCGGCAAATTAATTAGAACATGAATTTTCAGCTCAAATTCAGATGTTCAGGAGAACATCTTTGCCTTGAAGGAAACCTCAGTTGAATCTATTTCTTACAGACCTGTTATTGGAATGGAAGGAAAATTTTGGCGAAGAGATAAATGAGCACAGCTTTAAATTCAGATGAATAATGTATAGTTCTAGTCACAATTACCAAATGTGCTTATTGTTAGAAAACAGAGAGTGCAATAATCCCTTGTTTATGGAAAATTGGCACATGCAGTGTATAGCTCATGACATAATTTATAGAGTTTTCTGTGGAGTCCTGGTAATTATTACTGAACTATTCATTATCAATCTCATTTGGAATGTTAATGAATTTAAATCCAGCTTGTTGAAATGCAAAAACAACCACAAAAAATCTATTGGTTTTTGGCAATTCTGTACTCACTGAAGCCAATGGAATTGTTCCCACTAATGTCAAGGAATACTAGATCTATCTGAATGTGGCTCCATGGATGTTTTTATCCCTGCTGCGTTACTGTTTAACTCCATGATGTCTTTAATAGCTTGTACACGACATGGTCTGTGGGAGCATCCCTAGGCCTGTCTCATCCATAGGTAGTACCTGAAAGAAGGCTGCAACAGATGGAGAGACACTATTTACAAGGGCTTGTAGTGCCAGGACAAGGGAGAATGGCTTCAAACTGAAAGAGGGTAGGTTTTGATCAGATACTAGAAAGAAATTATTTACAGTAAGGGTGGTGAGGCAATAGCACAGGTTGCCCAGAGAAACTGTGGATGCCCCATCCCTGGAGGTGCTGAGGGTCAGGTTGGATGGGGCTCTGAGCAACCTGGTCTACTGGAAGGTGTCCCTTCCCACAGCAAAGAGGTGAAACTAAACCATCTTTAAGGCCCCTTCCAGCCCAAGCCATTCTGTGATTCTGTGATTGTCAAAGCATTAACAATGCGAACAATTATGTTGACTCTTTTGGTCACTGTCAGAAGGGTCTCAAGTCTAGATACTGGGGACAATGTAACAAGAATATGGAGAATATCTCAATTTCTTAATCTCCCCAGAATTAAAAGTATTTGTGATTTCTACAGCACTGTGAAGTCCAGCTGGAGCATGTGAATGAAGTTATGCTGTAATCCCCTAAAGGGGTGGTGTACATGCATGTTTTTCTGTGGGTCTGGAGAACATGACAACTCTAGCAGCGAGAACTGGGTTTTTTTGTTTGGTTGGTGGGGATTTTTGTTTAGGTTTTGAGGGGGTGGGGGGGGGCGGCTGTTATTATTATTTTTGTTAATTTTGTTGTTTCGGTTAGTATCATCCTTGGATACATAATGAGAAAGTTTTAACTAAGGGTCCTGAGGTGGTAAAATAACAGGAGCTAAACAAAATATTGATGACTGTAATATATTGCTGTTACATCCTGCTTTCAATTCATTGCTGTAAAGAAAATATTTTTTTAAAAGGCAATTCATGTTCTCAATAAAAGACTTACAAAAATATTTTATGGTAAAAATCTCTCCATTTATTTAGCTTGCACAAGAGGTATTTAAGAGGCAATTAATTACAAATATGAAGTGCCTCCTCGAGGGTAGGGTATCAGTTAGCAGGAGACTGTTTGACCCTGCAGTCACAGACAGTAAAATGTACTCTAAACAGATGAAAATTAAAGGTAAAGAAATTTAGGCTGAAAATAATGTGCATATTTTTAAATCAAGAATGTGCTTAACTATCAGGGCAGCTTGCCAATGGACATGTAGATTTTTTTCTTTCTTCGTGTTGTCAAGTAAGGTGGCACACGTCCAAACACACATGCTAATTCAAGTTGCATATAGCTGGCACTGAACATGGAAATTACTGAATGAGGTTTTATGGATTGTTTTACTCAGAATGACAGATCCTGTTGTGCTTTTTGCCCTTAACTGTAACACTCTGAGAATAAGCTTTTTTCATAATCTGGCTGATAACATTAGTCATATTTAGATCATTTGTCATAACGATCATCATACTTTTATAGCTTTGTAATAATGTAATTTGCCAAATAGAAAAAAAAAAAGGTAAGTAGCAAGAATACTCTTTCCTTCTCATTTTCTTTGTTACTCTGGGCTCAGCAGTAAAGTATTCATATATTTTCCAATGCAGTGAAAAACATGACTGTCAGCCTTTGAACATCTGTTCTGAGCAGTTTATATTTATATTCTGTCTGCACCAGGGAAAGTGTATTCAGAGTCTTGTTTTGTTAATAATTTTTTTTAGTGGAAGGGGGGAGAAAAAGGAAGTTTCTTAGTGAGGAGGTGTTTTGAGGGCTTTTTGATTCTCTCTTAGCATTCATGTCCCTTAACACTGGTGTAATTAATAGTTTGAGGCTTATGCTTCACATGCTGAATAAAGCAGTTAGGTTTATAAAAGCCTAGACTTCAGCTCTAAATGCTATTTTCTTGGATTACTCCCTTCCCAAGAAAACTTGACTCTGACACAGAATTGCCTGCATAATAAATTGTGACCAGGTTTGGGATACCCCAGATCAGATGGGATAGATTAGATAAAGAAATTTTGTAGAAAAGGAACTGTGGGCAAGAAGTCGAACATAGGTCAAGGGTGAGCATTGTAGAACTCAAGGCTGACAGTGCATGGGCTGCACTAGGGAGAGCACAGCCAGCCAGTCCAGGAAGGTGATTATTCTCTGTTATCTAGCCAGCATTTATGAGGTTGAACCTGAATTACTTTGTCTACTTTGGGACTGCCTATCATAAGATGCTGAAGGAGCAGGAGGATGAGGAGGCTGGATTTGACCAGCTTAGAGAAGGCTATGAGGAAAATGTAACTGTGCTGTGTTTAGCTAAACTAATTGGGTGGGTATAGAGAAGGTGGGATTGAATTTCTCAGAGGCTTATACAATGAAAGGATGAGACTCAGCGGCTAAAAATTTCAAAAAGTTAAGTACGATCTAGTGATAAGAAAAAATCACCATGAGTGGTCAAAGACTCAACTAGGTAGCACAGAAGGATTTTGTAATATTTATCCTTGGAGAGACATAAAATTTACTGGACAGGAGCTGAGCAATGGACCTAAATTTGAACCTGGATAAGCTCTGACTTGAAGTCACACTAGATGACTTTCTCAGGTATCTTCCAGCTTAAACCATTCTACAAATATAAATACAACAATGTATTGTATTTATTATATATATAATAAACAAGATAATACAACAAGATAATAATAAGGGGAGTCACAATAGGCTGCAGTCTTTACAGGTTAGGAGCATGTACAGAAGGAGCTTGGTCTGCCCCATAAGATGTCAGTTAGATACAGTTATGGGCAAGGGATAGGGAGTCCATTAGATCAGAGAAAACTGGTTTTCATCATAAAACTTTATGGAGATATTTTCATTCTTGAGCTTCACCTGTGGTGTGTATCCTAAGGAAAGGGATCAGGACCTTGAATTTCTTTAGGTAGTCTATGGAAAGGTAAGAAAAAGCCTGGCAGATACATCTGATAGGTTTCCAGGGGACTGCACTATTGAAATGAGGTGTAGCCTTCTTTAACAGCTGAATTTCTGTAAGCACTGAAACAGTATGACCATTTATATTGAACGCTGAATCACTGCAGTCTAAATGAGAAATGACAAAAGCATGAATAACCGAGGCCAGGTCACTGCCTTCCAGGAAATACTCTTTTAGCCAGCTGGAAAGAAAGCTTTTTACTGGTGGTTGCTGTTATGTAAGCCCTGAGAATCAGTGAATAATTTCATGTGCTTGCAAAGATTTAAGGCCAGAGTGAGCCATCAGATCAAGTATTTTGAACCGCTACTGGCAGTTTTCCTCACATAATTTGTTTGGGTTTTTAGATTACTTTTTTTTTTTCTAGAATGACATCATATATTTAATTTAAAATCATTTAAAAGGTATAAAAAAAAATCCATCACACTGGTTGGCCTGTTATCCATCCAAGTTTTTATCATCCACTCTTCAACCTCAAATTTTAATTTGGCTAACTTAACTTTACAATACCGATTCTTTTACATCTTTCTTTGTTACATTTAAGAACCTGGTAACATTCATAATTGCCTTATAAAGTTACTTCCTCAAGTTTTTTCTCAATCTTCTTTCCTTGAATTTTTCAATAGGTGACTATTTCTACAGTTCTCACAAAAACTCATAGCTTTCTAGAGCACTCTTCAACTTCAAAAATCCTTTGATTATGAATATGAGATTATCTCATCTACTGATTGTATCTACTACCAGTTTTACTCCACACACTGTGTTTGCAGAGTTTAAATATCTAACTCACAGAAATAAAGTGTTCATAATTTCATTTCTCTTGTGTCATGTAATCTATTTAGGATAACATTTTAAGGGGAATTTGCACTGGATTGTTAATCTCAAATATTTTCTGTCTCACAATATACCAGGTTGGAGCTCCTCATTTGAAGTGTGAGTTCTTTTCTCTGTTGCTTTATGACTTTGATTTCTATTAAAAAAAAAAAAAAAAAGAAAGAAAATAGTTATGAAGGCAATTCTCCAAGAAACTCAGTTAGCTCTAACTTTAGCATCTTGCCCATCTCATTTACTGAAATTTGAAAAAATATGTGGAAATTTGCAACATATTTTTATAACTAACTATTTCAGTGTCTTTGAGACCTTTACTGAAGAGGATCATGAATGTCCTCCACACTCCAGGTGGAGCCTTGTTGAAAAAAGCCTTTTGATGGCACTTTCTTGCCAGCAACTGTGCACGGACACTTGTCAACAATTAATGCTAAATGAATGAAATATTAATTAATTTAGCAGGTGTTACTGGTGTTGTTTTGCATCATGTTAATATTTTGACTGAATGACATACACTCCAAAATGGCTACAAAATCTAAGTGTGGGCTAATGTGGTGTGATGGCATAAGGACCTCCTCAATCCAACACAGAACAAGCTGGCTTCAGGGAAAAAAGCAGAATGGTGCTGTGCCTTGGCTGGTTATTCTTTCTGAGAAGGAAGCTGGTCAGTGTGGCTGTGGGGCTGTACAGGTACATTTGTGCTACTCCAGTACTGGAGTGTGTTGAGATGGGGCATTATGGACTCAACTGGCAGTTAAGGATAAGTACGGATGTAATCTTTGCATATGGCCTTTATCAATCAAAATTTTAATACTATCAAAGTTGGATAAATTGGAAAGAGGTATCTTTTTTCACACAGTCAGATTCATTTGTTAAATCCTCAGTCAGATATTTTAGGATTTCTGCTGAGACTTAAGACCAACCCATTAATCGGGTTTCAGTTATATCACTCTTCTTTTTTATTTGTTATATTGACATTGTCTTAGCTATTTTGAGGATTCCTAGCATTTTATGAATGTAGGTATGAATAGATATATATGCAATCTTTATTATAATTTAATATCAATGAGCCACAAATTTTCTTAACCAGCATTTTATGACCCTCTGATAAAAATGTTTTAGGCCTCCTGATTCAAAAATGTTTATCCTAAGTAGATGTTGTCTAACTTCTTACTAAGGCTTATTAATAGCCTAGAAATTGCCTCCCTATCCTCATATGGTATGAATGCAGCACTCTGCTTCTTTCCAAATATAGAGACACAATATTAATTAAAAACTTCTGTTCCTTCCATGTCATCATTGACAATTTTACAATCTGCATTTGTTAATAGACCTTTCTATAATTTATTTTGTTCCCAATAACTTTCAATACTTTTTTAGAATTACTTTCATTCTTATAGTCTGTATAACTGCTGTTCTAAACTACTTCTGGCAATTCATAGCTCCTATTTTGTTCACAATTTCACATTTTTTCCAGATATTTTCCTTAAAATGTTGTGCTTTTGTCATTGCTGGTGAATGAAGACAAGATTCTAGCTAAGGTTATTCCCATCTTTAACAGTGACACTTGGAAACTCCAGAGGTTTTTATTAATTTCTTTGCCTGTCAGCATTTTTCCTTCTAATCATTATTTGCATTAATTTCTTCAGATTTTGAATATAAACTGGTTTGGAGTATTATGCATTTTCCTTATATATCTATGTTTGGGGCAGTGTCTGGTCTTATTGAATATGAGGTCATGATCTGCAGTTTCTAGGCAACAGCTAACTCCCAATACCATGGTTATTCTCCTTTATCTAGCAGAATTAAGTCCAAAATTATCTTCCTTTTCTTTTTCTGCAATTCCTTGTGCATTATAAAATCGTCATGCATATTTCTAGGGATCGTTGAGAAGTTTTACCACCAACTATATGAAATCACCAGTCTGCATTTCTCAAATTCAAGTTCCTGTAACAGCTTGATTTTTCTTTCACATAATCAGTAGCTACTTAGGAAGAAACACATTCTCATAATTCAGAGGCCAAATTAGTCGGTGGCAGGTTCTCTTTGTAAGATATGTTAAGTAGAACATTGATCTATGTGCCCGCATGATCCCTGGGTTTGAATCACCAATAAAACTTAAACAGATAACAGTAGTTTCAAGGGAGAGTTCAGCTTCTATAATCCCATTATCCATTTTACCATTATAAAACAAATTGTGTGAGTTTCATATGCCATTTATGTGATGCATCTCAACAAATGGTGACAATGTCAGATCTATCAAATTTCTTCTTCATCACCGAGTGCTTATAATTCCCTTACTGTGTATCCATTCTTACGAGGAGTCGGTAATAATCACTTCCAAACACAGTTGTCAAGTACAAGTTTGTTTCCATATATGTTGCACAGAGCTGAAAATTAGGCATCTAGGTGACGTACTTTGCTCTCCATTATGCCCATCCAGCTTGCCTCAGTGCTGAAAATGTCTAAAACCAGATCATGGAAAGAATTTCCTCATCATGTTCCTTCAAACATATTTAGAGTCAAGTCTAAATATGAAAGTGTCATATTCTTCCTGCTGCCAAGATCAGGACTTTGCTTTCAAACCCAGGATCCATTGCATCTGCCTGGATTTCCCGTTTCCTTTCTGAGTTTCCTTTCCTATTTCAAAACAGAGTTCTGTTTTGTTTTTTATGGCTAAGCATCCAGATTTCTCAGTGAATTTTCCCTTTTATTTGAGTAGCTTAGGTACAAACTTGAGGCTGTGAAAATAGTCTTGAAAGGCACAATTACCACTCTAGCCTATGTATAGTATCTGACTCTACTTGTTGCTGAATACTGCTGTGAAACATTGTGAATCTACAATTCTAGGGTAATGGTAGCACCCTAATGGAGAATCTCTCTCTCAGCAGAGAGGCCTCCATGCAGGACTTCTGATAGGATGAACTGCCCATGTGGGGTGGGATGCTTATACACCATTAACTACTGCAACCCACCAAAACTGGTGAAATAATGGGTTGAATTCAAGAGGAGTGTGTTGAACAGCATGGAAGATTTTAGGCAGAGATCAAATCATCAACATGATTTTCTTGAAATAGGGTAGCCTGTACTACATTGAATCACACAGGACTAAAGTTGCTTGTTGCTACTAATGACACAGAAATCTAAAGACATTATCTGAAATGAAGACCCCAAACCAGTATTAACACTGAGAGAAGGTGACTTGCCACAGATAGTAATAATTTATTAAAAAGGGGAAATAGAAATCAATAGTTATGTTGCATTAAAGCACAGAAGATGGCACTGCAGACTAGATGCTTAAAATGTTCTGTTTCTTCTCCCTTATAGCAATCACTGATGTTATGAAACCACAAGAATATCCTATTATTTCTCATTTCTAAGCCACTGTTGATACAGAAGTGAATACCTCTATTCTGTACTTTTAGTAGATGCAGTCCTGAAAGGCAGTGTCATCAATTCTGAAGCCTGTGAAGATCTGGCATGACGATTTTTGCTGCTTGTTGAAACTGAACAGCTATAAATACTTGTGAGATTGTAGCTCATTTAAATAAATTTTACACAAATGTTCTTATGACATGCATTAATTTTTTTCACTGTCCTGATCAATCTGAAAATGACTACAGTTCCTTTTAGCTGGAATACTTTTTTCCACAGAAAAATGACCAAAGGCTTCTTTGGAAATTAAAATTTGCTTCAGCAATATTATTGATAAATAATAATCTAGAATAAGTTGCTATTGAACCCTAGAATGAAAGCTGATTCTTTAATATGATATTAAAAGTTAATTTCCTGAGGGTATGGAGGAAGAAATTTGCACAATCAGTAACTGAAGAAATTATAAAATCACCACATGGAACCCCTCTAATGATAGATGTAGTGCATTCATGTAAAATGGCTTGATTAAAACAGCCTCTGAAATTCAATGAACGTAAGATTTATATTCTGTCTTTTCTGCTGGCCATTTGACTAAGAGTCCTTGAATTAAATACTGATGGTGGTAGGGAGCACTTTTAAAAATATAAATGCTCATTCTGTGAGTGGTGGGTAAATAAAACGCATAATATAAAGATAGGAAAGGTTGAGGAGTGTGGTGGCATTGGATCCTCTTGTCTTTCTGCCCTGAACTGATTTTGCTCTGGTATAAAATCTCTTAAACTCTCAGCTTACCATGGTGAAAAACTAATAATGGACAATTACAGGGAAAAGAGTAGTTCTCTAATTTTTTAATACATTTTAGTCTTCTGTAAATGTCATAATATAGAACAAAATGGCAAGAATCTTATTGTCATCAACCCCTGTAGATTTCTCCTCCATCAGCGTGACTTGTGTTCCTTTGGCAGAGAAGACAACATATTTTTATCCTCTCAAAGGATGTTTTTTTCACACCCCACCTATAGTACTTGCACTCTCTGTGTCCCCGACTTGCACTCCTCTGCCACCCTCCATCTGTGCAGCCAGCACCCACGGCCTAGAGTTCCCTGCTGTTGTGCCAGTTCTATGGCCATGCTGACTTCACTGTCCAGCACTGTAGGCAGTAGTCACACCACTTAAAGTTCACCTCCCTTTTCATGATTCATTAATGCTTTTTGTCCTGAAGATCACAGGTCTCACTTTTTCAGTTGAAAGGTGGATGCCACAAGCATTGCTAGGTTGTGGAAATCCGACCTGCTCTCAAAAGCCTCTCTGAAAGGTGAGGTGAAGAGGTTGAGAACCAAAACAGTGATCTGAAGCATTTCCAAGGCAATAATAAAACCCAGGAGAAAGCAAATGCGCAAAAATTGTGCAAGTACTTGATACCCTCCTTTTTCCATTACTGAAAGTCTGCTCATTTTCTGCATGAGGTGATGTATTTATTGTTAACTATCTGTCAGACTGCAGCATAAAAATATCAGCCATAATTACATTCATGCTACCAGCCTTGACATTAAAGTTAATCTGAAAAACACTCATTTTCCTATACTACCTTATGTAACCAGGACTCAGATGCAGCAATGGTTCACTGTCAGGTTTTATTCTACTGTGTTTCAGTGCAGAGAGTTACTTGACAGCTGTGAAAATGTTGGCTTGCCCTTTGTCTTACAAAGGGAAGTATTAGAAGAGCCTGACATTTGTCAAATGAAACTCTTATTGGTGTGACCTATTTTTAGGTACCCTTTGAAACCTTATGATAAGTACCTGAAAACTAATGATCCTTCTGTTTCAGGAGAGAACATTTAGGAATGGCTTATTAGAAGAGATAGACATAGGACTAGAGAGATCCTGGCAGGGTGTTGTGCTATGTTGTAAGCTTGAGATTCTATAAATTGGTTTTACTTTTAGGAGCAGTTTCGAAAACCAAAAAGGTGCTGTAGACTGGTTGTAGACTGGTCAGGTTGTGGACTGAGAACTGGGTGAGTAGGGAAAATCTTGGCCCACAACTCAGTTTATGTAAGCTTCTTGATGAATTTAAATTTATCTTCAATAGAGATAATTCATTATTTTAATTATATAAATATTTGACTGCAGACAGACAACTCCTAGATTTTGGGAGCCTGTAGATTAGGCAGGAATCCAGCAGAGTGTTTCACTGAACATCTCTGAGGAGGAGGGTCATATAAATTATCATAGCAATTCAATTATAAGCATATTATAAAGATATATATAGAATAGTTAAGCACGTGTCATTCTGGAGAAGGAGTAGTGTTGGATGTACAGTATTGTCCCTTTCTGTTACCTGAGACTGTAGCACCTTGTATATAGGATGAACAGAAGAAAGAAGATTTACTTTGTCAAAAAGAGTGGGTTGCAGGGAGTAATTTACTAGGAGAGACTTCAGGTTTAATGCTAGTACCAATACTCAGGTACTGTTCATACAGTGTATGAACACTTGGGGAAAGTTTGTCTTCAGAGATCCCAAAACATATCAAATTGTGATCAGAGATCAATGATCAGTTATATAAAGCAAACTGGAAGCATATGGCATGCATGGTGCTGGTCACAGAATCACAGAATGGTTTGGGTTGTAAAGATCATCCAGTTCCAAGCCCACTGCCATGGACAGGGACAGCTGCAGCACTTCAGGTGGGAATCGTGAGGGCAGAGCAGTGGGGGCAGGCAGAGAATCATGCAGTCAGGGAGACACCTGGTTGCTACACTGCAAATATCTAAGATGCATACACCTTTTGGGTAGAAGCAAGGCATGGAAGTCAAGTTCTAGGATTCAATGAGACTTACATACAGAGCATGTTACTTTTGATAGGTCAGAATTTGCTCTTGACAGGAGATGGGGATTCTCTCCTGGCTTTACTTCCACTCAGGGGAATATTCCTCCTCACAAAAATCCACTAATTTCATTGAAGAGGCTGCATAAAGTCAGCTGAGTGTTCCTTGGAGTTTACAGGTAAACCTGTAATTTTAAAAGTATGAGAAGTGTGACTGCAAATAAGTAATAATTGTACATAAATTGAAAAAGAACTGAAGTGTCTCCCATTTGCAACAAGTATGATTTGTGATTCTCTCCACCTACTACAAAGCAGATGACAACAAACTTCCAAAATATCTAGGTACACATTTACATCCTGACAGGTGCATTTTTCAGAGACAGATCAAAGATAACCACGAAATGCCTCAAGGTTTCTCAGCTATTTAGGCAAGATTCAGCTCTGATGTTGAGGATGATGGAATATTTTTCTAGGGAGGAATGAGTTTATGAGGGAGCTGCTGAAAATTTGGAGGAAGTGTATAGGAAAGCAATGGATGGAGACACTTCCTATGACTGAGGGTTGTTGAAATGTAGAGGTAAGGTTGGTGTTATGGTTACAGCAGAGAAAAAGGTCCTGCTGAATGGGAGTGAGAAGGAGCCTCGAAGGAAGGGCTAGGTTGCAAAAAAAACCCTTCTCCCTGGAAAAGGCTGTCATCAGAGCCTGGAGACCCAGCTGAAGTGTGGCTGAAAAGGACTTCCATAGGAAGATGCAGGCTGCAGGTCTTGCAGTAAATCCCTTATGAATTGCCCAGCTTCAGCATACTCTNTCCGCCATTCTTATTCACCTTCAGTGTTTCCTGGGCTTTCAGAGGGCAGAATATGGGGTGTGGTTGCTGATGCTCCCTACTGCTGTTCAAAACCCTACTGTCATCCCCTGGTTGCTCTGACCCATCCTGCTGCAATAACATCAAGAATGGAGAGTATCAGAGAGGAAGAAGGCTAGAACATCCTGTCTTTCTTTTACTAGACAGTTTCTACTTAGCTGTCTAATTTGTCTGTGCCTTGAGACAGCTCTCTTCTAGTCAGTTCAGACTGAGAAGTCAAATGTAGAAATAGCTGAGCTGTTTTCAGCCAGTCATTAGAAGAAGTCTGAGCATGGCAGTAAGGAGTCCCTGTAGGCCAATTTTTTCCTGTATTTCAGATACTTGCTGTGTCTGAAAGATTGCAGCAAACAAATGAACCCTCTCATATAGGTATTCATTTTTGGTTGTTCAAACAGTGATCCATATTCTGTGTGATCGTACTTACACCAGGTCTATTTGCAATCTCAATTTAAAACACACATTTATCAGCAAATTATGTCACATGCAAGTTCAAAATAATATTTGATCACAATTAATTCACAAAGTAGGTGCATCACCTCCTCTAGCTGTGATATGATATGGTTTATGCCATCAATACATATCTGAGATTAATGAGTCAAATCACAGACTATAGAAAAGTCATTTGTCACCCCAGATAGCAATCCAATCAGTTGGAAAACTGACCAAGTGAACTTCCAGCATATGGAGGCCTTGTTAGAATGATTTTCAAAGTATGGCCTGAGGTTACAGAGTTCTAAATAAATTTTTTTTTTTTCAGCCAGGTAATCTATTTGGGTTCCTCTGTGGATGCAGAAGGTACTTATTCTACTACAGAGGAGTTGGATGTAATAGTATAGGATCCTATGCCAATAAATATGCCATGCTTAAAATAATTTTCATCTCTCTTAACATAAAATACTGAATTTGTAACAGCTTGAGATTTTAAATTGTTTTCCTTTCAACAAATAGGCTACTGAAAATTCCATCAGCAGATTGCTACAGAATGTTTTAAGTTGCTATCAGGTTGACTAAACAGTAAATGATACTCCTGAAAATGACCCAGGTTATCCAGTGTGCTTAATTCTACAATGGAAGAATTGTAGTCCCTTCAGGTGGGTCAGCTGGTTACATTTGGCTTACTCTGCAGGTGCTTAACACTGAAGGAGAACAAAGAGTTCTGTCCCCAGGCAGTATTTGCTCTGGTGGAACCATCTCCCATGTGGAGAGATGGCATCCATTCCATTCTATTCCACTTTGGCTATTACTGCTGGTAGACTACTAGAGTCTCAGAAAGTGGGAGCACAGCTGATTTTAAATGACAATGATACAATCACAATGATATCGTAAACCTCATCAGTATCTCAAAAAAATCTATCTCAGAAGTTTGTCAGTCTCTTGAACTATTTCCCATTTAAAAATAAGTAAAAAATGCTACACTGAAAACTTTAGAAAGCAAGACTATTTTTATAAAGCTTGTCAATTAATAGAAATTATTCACATAGTGTTAATTAGGGGTCTTCCCAGCACCAGAATAACTCTGAAGTGGAATCTGAATCTCCTGTTCAAGTGCTAAGATTGCAACAATATGAACCTCCTCAGCTTCCAAGGCTGTAGTTCAGAGGGTTATGGTTCCATCCTCAATACTGCTATACTTTCTAACAATGGTTTGGGTTTTTTTCTGCAGAGTATTTGAATTAAATTGTTCGTAATTTAAGCCACAGTTATTGCACTGGATTCTAGATTGATTTCACTGAAGTGAGAGTAGTGTGAGATGAAAATTAACAGAAATAACATAGGTGGCTGGATAGTAATTTTGACAACTGGTTGGAAACAAAAACACTAATCACAAGAGGTTATGAGGTTGATCTGCTATGTTGTGGGGATTTTTTATGCACTGGCTTTGTAGCTCCTCTAGGAAAGTTAAGTTTAAAATGACAAACAGACAGGACTGCAGTACAGTTTTGTACTTTACCCACTTGACGGTGCAGTCAGCAGCACAAAGCTCTGACTACCTTGCAAGAGAGATTGACTGTGTATTGCCTGAAGAGAGAATGGACAGCAATTCCTATTGCTTCTAAATGTTCCTGGCCATCTTTCCAGGCTCAAGCAGACCTACCTCAGATCTGTCTGCCCAGATAAAGGGGTACTATGCTATATGAACCATTAGTGACTTATGAGCCATTTCAAGTTAGGATGAGCCAGACTCTCAGTGAGTGCTGCTGCCACCACTGGGAGTGGAAACCAGTTGCCATTGCTAGTATGCTTTTATTCATGAAAAAAAAAGTGCCTGGGAAATCCTGAGCTACAGACTAATCTAAGATAAGCAGAGATTAGCTACAGTACTACACAATACCTAATGATATTCAAAAATTTTAATTTATATTGTGTTGCATTGTGAAGCCTGGCTTTGGCCCCTGTTATGACATGGATTAAACTGCCTTTACATGTCACCTATATCACATTCTACCCTCGGGGTGGCTTATGTGTGTGTCAGTCACCTGCATAGCCTAAATGAAATTGCATTTACATGTACTACAAATTCACATTGCTTAACCAGCCTTAGAGAACAAAGATTTCATACCTGTATTCCTGTGATAATCTGTCATTAAGGCCAGAAGCTTATCTAACATCCTGTATCTCATTTTCTAAATCTTAAACCATTTGGATAATAGCCAAATGTGGTGGGAATATCAATAGTTGATCATCTTTAAAACAGCCTTATGTATATTGTAAAACTTATACCCTGTGCAGTGTTGGAGGACTATATAATTTCAGTAAAAATCCCTGCTTCAGGTGTTTTTACCTGTGACTAGCCATTCCTACTGTCTGTTCAATGCTGACATACTGTTTGTATGAAAAAAAAAACCAAACCCAAAACCCTCCACGAAAAATTAAACCAATAGGGAAGGTACAGATGAGAGGAAACAAAGGCTTTGACCTGGGAAACCTATTGCTTCTGTCAAGAAAAGGCATGGAGAAAAAGAGTGCATATTGTATTTTCCAGACTAATTGGATTTTTCAGTCTTTCCTCATTCTTTTCTCTAGGTATAAATTTTTAGATCTTTCATAATGTGGGAAGTTCAAATGATGACACAGTTCCCTAGATGTGGCTTCACAAATGATACATAGAGCAGTTTACCTCTTCTGTTTATTAAATATCACATGCCAGTCAATACAACAAAGAATAACTTAATTATTGTAACACCACCAGCTGGTTGACTTACTAATAAATTTGTAACCTGTTAAGACTTGTTTGCAGTCTCCTGTCTACTCTGCCATTTTTCACTTACTGTTTAGGCATTTCTCTCTCCTAAGAAAACATTTTGTATTTTATTTAATTTCGTTTACTGCATACAGTTCAAGCATTTCTCATTTTTGTCATCTCTGAAGTATTCACAATCCATCAAAACTTGTGTCATGTGCAACTGTGTATTGGTGCTGGGTTAGAAGTTTTAATTCAGTATTTTCCCCCAGCTTTCTTCAGAAGTGAAGCACTAGCAGGAATCTTTGATCTTGAGGAACATTTCAGTTCTGGCAGGGAACTGATGGCTCCACTGAAACTTCTTGGGCCGGTTTCCCATGAGTCACATACCTCTGAATGCAGAGCTGTGGCAGAAGACAATGCTGCTCTCCCCTGCTCCCTCGGATGCGCGGAGTTTACTGCCGCTCTCTGAGCTCATTGGTTGGCTTTTAAAAGCCTGTAATTATCTCCACCAAGAATAGTATTAACTTTAGAAAACCTCCCTCAGCCCATCCTTTGTCTGCTGCCAGCTGCTATAGATCTGTCTGTCCCGCTGAATTAAATTAGCACATCCAAAAGCAATGTCTCTCAAGTGATTGACAAAAATTCTTCCATTGCTCATAAGGGAAATAGGAGTAGAAAAAAGGCTAAAAGCAGCCTTCAGTGATTGTATTTGTGAGACATGGAGACTGTACCAGATCCTCAGCTGTTACATACTGTTACAACTCACTGAATATAAATATAATTGAGCTAACTAATGTTAAATCATTTGAGAGCTTGGCCTAGAACACAAATATATAAAGGCTGAAGTAATTGGTCCACCACAAAGCATTAATATAGTGGTTTACTTTTACCATGGGCTGCTCACGTGTACTAAGCAACTATAATTGTGTTCTTATTTAACTCTCATGTCTCTGTCATCTATATAACTATTTTGTCAGACACTATTAGGCAACAGAGGTATCTGGGCTCAATTTCTGGGTCTGCCTGCAAGAAGTCCAGTAGAAAGACAACCATTCTAAAATTTTAGTTGACACCAGTTTTAGCATCCACCTCCAATCTTGGCAAACTTTTACATTGCCTGAATCATGGTCCATTAGCAGCAATTTGCAATTTCAGGCAAAGATTTTAAACAGCAGGATTAAATCAAGGATTAATTTTATTGTGCTGAAAACAGTAAAATGTTAGCTTTAGGAACTGGAGATGAAGAGGCACGATTGCTTAGGATGCACTGTTAGCAATGCGGGTTCACCAGAGGAAGCTGCTATGCTCTGCTAGACAATTACAACCCGAGTTAATTGTCCTTGTGGTGTGGAGGTGGTGTGCTAAGCAAACCATTTTCTCATGCCCAAGGCATGGAGAGTTGGGGAAAGCTCTGCTTCCTATTACCGTGCTGCCTCATTTTTGAATGAGAAATCAAGTGGTTTTGACTCCAGGGTGCTGATGTCAGAGTCATTGCCCACTGCTCCTCTGTTTCAGGGTTACTGAATGGTAGAGCCCTGTCTGCAGCCTAGACTATGAACATTGTTTCTGAGTTTCCCAGCAGTGCAGTGCTGGGATCTCTGCAGCACTCTGTATGCCTCGTTAAATGTGTGAGGCTCTTAGGTAAAGCCCCAGCTGGGCCCTGAATCTGCAGGGCCCAAAAGAAATCTTCAGCCCAAAAGCATCCTGTTGACCATCCCTCAGCTGTTGATGCCTGGTGTAGCATTGCAGCTGCCCTGGAGCCCTCTCTGAATCTCTGTCTGGTGCCTCTGAGCACCTCACCCTCCCTTACCTTCTCAAAGCAGGTTGAAGCACTGACTCCATACACTGTGGGCCTGTCATTTCCCTTGTCTATATCTTTGTACATGTGATTTGACCTCCAAATATGTGCCTTCTCAGAGGACTCCTTTCTGCAGTTTCCAGGACTCTGAAGAGCTTTAGGTTTTATAGTAAAAATAATTTGATTTTCCTAAAGGATTTGGAAAACACCCAAGCTGTTTGGCATGCAAAGATTGACATAAGGGGTCTAACCAGGGATTCCCCAGCTGTAGGGGAAACATGGAGAGAGGTTATGAAATTTTTAGCAAACTCTCTGTTTTGGATGCAGAGATGTTGAAGGAATATGAACACAGCCCTCAGAGAAAAGAGAAGCAAGAACTTCTTGGGGCCCAGAGCAAGCTGCAGGGGTTGGAGTGGGGATTTCTGGGCAAGGAAGCTGTTGCCTGCTATTTTTTTTCTATTCAGAGAAACAGGATTGAGCAAAGACTGTGTGCAAATATGACAATTTACACAGAGAATATATTTGTCTTCTTATTCTAAGAGTTTTGACTAGAGTGAGTAATATTATGAGTTGCATTTCTTTAAACATTATTAACCTGTGTGAGTATATCAGTGGTTATTCCTTGGGGATGGAAGGTGTTGTGCAAAAGTGTTAGGTGAGTGTTTACCATTGCAGATACCATTTTTGGCTCATTTCAGATGCACTGCTTTTTTGCTATAGGATTAGATTAGAATTAAAAACATTGGATTATCATGTAACAGGACATTTTAAATTTGAGAAAAGAGGTAGATCCCTTCTAAGCTGATCAAATAATAACTTTTGTTGTAGATGAGGAGGAGTTGAAGATTTAGAAAGCAATGAGCTGTATCACATCCCAGTTTCAAATTCCTTTCACATGTGCTGCAAGGAAGCATTATAGATACTGAAAGAGAAGTAATGAGAATAATTTGTACAATAATGTAAGCCTGTTTAGATCCTACTTGTCTAGTTATCTTTTTTTTTTTCCTGTTGCTTATCTGTAGTGTAATGACACCCTTCCTGCTCTAAACAGGAATTTTAACATGTTATTTTAAACACTGTGGAAAGAACCAGTGAGGGCAACCATGTCTCCTAATCATGTGATTTAGTCACCTGCAGTAGTCTCTCTGCTTCAGATCATTAATGGAATCTCACTGTTAGAAAATCAGGAAAAATTTACTGGAATAGGAATTTTCAAAATATCATCAGAAAGCAAGTTCTAATAAGAACTTTGTTGTTGTGGTCTGGAATGCCTTGGAAGCAAAAAGAGAAAGGCCGAAGAAAGCAACGAGAGCCCATGAAAGCTGCTGGTGGAGCAGGGGTGCCAGGCAGGGGATGAGAGAGAGCTGTGCTGCTGGCACTTACACTCAGCAGAAGGGCTCACCAGTCAGTCATGTCCTGTATGAAATCCAATAACCTGCTGGGTTAGACTGCTTAATATTTATGCAGTTAAATTATACTTGCTGTTCCTTTGGCAATTCATAGGTTTGACTAAAAAGAGAGTGCAGAGGATCACTCTTAAAAATTTTTGTGTTTTTTTAGAGAAAGCTTTTGGCATAACACTTTCTATTTACTAAGAGTTTTCTGCAATTTAACAATATAATAATTTGTTTCCTGAATCTGCTAATAGTGAAAAGCCTGCTTTTACTCAGTCAAGGATTGTAGGAAGAAACAATATATTTAATTATATCACTTCATCTACCTGGAGAAAAAGTAGAGGTTTCAGGCACACAATTTCTTCTTCAGGCCAACATATGTATATGTACATTTAGTTATTTTTAAGATTCTTAGTTTGTTGACAAATGGCCCTCTCCTGTTTGTGCACTTATCCCTGTTTTAAGAAAGGTGCTCCTCTGTATCTCTGCTACATGCTTTGAACTGTTCTGAATTTCTTCATAAAGATCATCTCCTCTAACTGGTCATTTTATTGTCTGAAAAGTAAGCCGGCTGGGCTTGTGTATGCTAAAGAAAAAATACATCTGGTACATGAGTCAATGTATGCCTGACTGGAAGTTCTACAGTGGAAGAAGTGTCCTTGGGAAATTAGTATTTGATTTTTTCCCTAAGAGCATGACTTTTTTTTTGGCATTTCATGAATGAAGAATTGTGTTTCCCAGTATTTCTTATGACAAGTGATTTAAAAACTATTTGAAACTCCTGTTTGAAATAGTATTTTCCATTTTACAGGCATTATTTTTATTATTTTGTCACTTGTACATAAAATGCCATTTAACAGTAAAGTAACTAAAATAGCTCTTTCCTGTTTTGCATTGAACATTTTATAAACAGTTAACCTTACTCTGAGACCAGAGACTCTGTAGTACTTTGGTATGGCATCACAGTAAGCACTACTATCTGTATCAATACAAGAGAGTAATAATCAGAAAAACATCAAGAGTCATACCTTAAATCCAGCAGTGTTCTTTATTTTTCTACTAAGCACATATTAAAATATTTTACAATTTGCAAATCATTAGAAATAAAATATTCTGATAAAATCATGTGTTCTAAATTAAAGTGCCAAAATATTTTGTAAGATGAGCATTTATAATTTTGTTCCATCCCTCTTTAGTAACACTGATGGCCTTGGAAATGTTGACCAGCTTAACATGAAACCAATACCATTAATAGACTTGTTTGTTAAAAATCAATACATTGAGCAAGCAATACAGATTTCAAATATCTTAAATAGAGAGAGCTGAAAACCATACTTTGTCTGCTGCTAATTTTTCACTACCAAACACCTGCACTTTCTTCTTACCTTGTATTTTTTTTTTAACTATCACTGGAAAGCTAAAAAGATAATAAAAGGTCTTCTCTCAGGGAAGGCTTACCCTGCTGTGAAGGAACATGGCCAGATTTGGGGAATGCCCCACCGCAAGGCACTGGGGATCAGAAGAGGGAGTGCTCTGTTGCTTGCAAACAAGCATCACAGCTGTGTTAGGAAAATTTCCATTTATTTTAGCTGTGAGGCTAAGGAGAGCCACTCATATAATGAGGTCCTGACCAGCTCTAGTTATGACAGTCTGGCATTTGCTCTTCTTCCTTTTAACACCATTTTATGTATGGAAATCTTCAACTTTTTGTGGATTAAAATTCTTTAACTCTGAAGTGTGTCTTACTTTGCTCACTACACATGAGATTTAAAGTTTCTGTCTGTGTGAACAGAAACTTTTACCAGGGTAATGGTAACAGTAGTTTTTCTTGTCTTTAGCATGGTTTGAAACTCTGGACTGTGGGAACCTGTGTGTAAGAGACAAGGAATTTCCTATGAGTCTGTATTGGGTTTGCATGGCAAGGTTTTGGTAGCAGGGTGGCTACAGGGATGGCTTCTTTGAGAAGCTTCCCTGTGTCCAACAGAGTCAATGCCAGCCACCTCCAAGATGGACCCACCACTGGCCATGGGTGAGCCCATTAGCCATGGTGGTAGCACCTTTTGGATAGTTATGAAGGGGAAGCAATTCCAGCACAGTAACACTTGGAAGAGAGAAGTGAGAACATTGGGAGGAGCAGCCCTGCAGACAGCGAGGTCAGTGCAGAAGGAGGCAGGGGAGATGTTTCAGGTTTTAGAGCAGAGAGTCCCCTGCAGCCCGTGGTGCAGCCCATGTTGGAACAGCTGTGCCCTTGCAACCCATGGATCTCCATGGTGGAACAGAGATCCACCTCCAGCCTGTGGGGGACTCCTCACTGGAGCAGGGGGATGCCCAAAGGAGAATGTGAGACCTTGCAGGAGGATCCTGGCAGGACCTGTGGCCTCACAGAGGGGGGAACACATGCTGGAACAGATTTGCTGGCAGGACTTGTGAACTTGTGGGGGACCCACACTGGAGAAGGGAAAGAGTGGGAAGGATCCTACTCCTGAGAAAGAAGGAGCAGCAGAAACCACGTGTGATGGACTGATAGCAGTGCCCATTCCCTATCCCCTGCACTGCTTGGGGAAAGAAGGTACAGCAAATTGGGAGTGAAGTTAAGTCATTAACTTGACCCATGAGCCTTTTTTCTGTTTTCTTTGCCCTGCCCAGCTGAGGAGGCCAGTGATAGAGTGGCTTTGGTGACCACCTGGCATCCAGTCAGGGTCAACCCACCAGAGGGATATCAAAGGATACGTGTTTATCACAAAGCTTTTTTTAATGTGATGAAGGAGCTGAATAACGAAACTTGACTGTTAGTTTCCAGCAAAACATGAGGACCAGACAGGGGCCCTGTTCTCCATGCTGTGTACTTAGGCCACCCAAAAAAATCAGATATGATAGTGACAGAAAACAAAGCAAAGCAGGTGGTGGGAATTCCAATCAAGGTCTGCCAGGACCTGCTGGAGAAGGAGGTCCCTGAGGAAATAAACATTGTGTTCCTCAGACTTTTTCCACAGTGCCTTGGCTTTGTTCTGACAATGAAAGTCATTCTTGACACATAAACTAGAAGCTTGTGGGCAAAACGACTGTCCATTTCTGAACCTAACTTGAACCATGTGGAACTTACTGCTCTGGGTTCACATCCCACTTCAATGTAAATGTGGAAAGACAGCTATAGAGCAGAAATTGATAAACACGGGGGCAGAAGAGAGACTTGGACAAGAGGGGAAGTCTAATTAAAAAAAAAGGAATGCAGTATAAACTGGTATGTTATCTACAGGCCACCCATTTGTGCCAGCCAATTTTTTAACGAATAACACATGGTTCCCTTTAGCAAGTAGGAAAACATGTCTTATTCTTAATTGAATTATACTCAGAGGATGTAAGAAAAAAGAGGAGTGAGGTGGGGAGGAACACGGTTTTAGGTTACAGAGGAAATATGTTCAGAAATGGAGCCTCCCACACACACACTTTGAAACAGCCTAAGACATTTGGAAAACTCCAGGTGCTACTATGTTCTCACAGCTGTATCATAAACAGTTGTTAAACACCTTATTGCCCCTAATATTACATTGTCATAGGCAGCTGCCCCCGCTCGGTACAAAGCCTGGGCTCTGGTTACACTCTGGGTACACTCTGGTTACACATGCCACTGCTACTCTGGCTTGGATGGGGCTGCAAAGGAAAAGGCATGTGGACATACACACTTGTGCACTAGGGCTTTGCAAACCCATTAAGACACTCCCAGTCGCCTAATGGTATGGGGTAACAGACCCATCACCCCTTATATTGGCTGGAAATGAAAATTGTTTTCTTTTAAATGGTTTAAAATTAAATACAGTTTATTTGGACTGCTCCTGCTTCTATGTTATTTCTTAGTGGATATATTCCAAAGACAAATTTTGCCTTGAAGACTTGTATTTGATGTAAAATGAAATTTTACATCTCATTCCTTTTTCTCCATCTTATTTCGTGTTTCTTTTCATCATTACGCTTGCTCCTGGTGATACATTTTTAAAAAATGGAATCTACTTCCCAACCTGTAAGCAAAGCCAATATAAAACCTTCAAAATTTTATTTCAAAATTTCATGAGGAAACCAGTTTTCTCCTGTGATAAAACTGTAACATAGAAATGCAATCATTGTTGAAGGAATCTTTTTCATTCTACATTAATTTTTGTTAAGGATTCTGTAGAGGGCACCAGTAATATACCAAGAAGCTGTGTCAAGAGAATAAAGAAACCCAGCTGACTGTGCCCTATCTTTTGAATCAATTGGCAGCTACATGCAGAAAATAAACCTAGGGAAACACAAAGTATATGGAATAATATAAGTTAAATTTTTATCTAGTTCAGAAGCATGCTGAGATTTATTTTACTGTGACAAATATGTTTGTGCTGCAGTTGGAAAAAGGAGATTAGCTGGTTGGAAACAATTAACCAATTAGGCAGAGTCACTGAAAGAAAGGCAGGAGAGCCAAGAGAACAGGATGAGAGGGAGCCAGATGTGTCAGTAGCCAGAATGGGCACCCCGAGGGAGAGGCAGCAAGTAGCCAGCTGGCCTGGGGAGAGGGGTACCCAGGGGAGGCTGCACTGTGCAACCAAAGCTTTGCCTTCAAAGTTCTTCTCTGTGCTGGGTAACCACTGCTCTAGTCAAACACTTCTTCACAACCCATGTGTTAATAGCAAATGTAACTTTTCTGTATTTGCCTGTTTTTGATAAGTTAAAGAAAAAAAAATTTGTTTTATTAGCTGCATTTATTTATGAAGTGTGAGCTTTCTTAATAGACAGAGTGGGAGGCAGGGGACTATTCCAACATTCAGCTAACACAGAATCTCCTACCTCAGAGTAAAAGCAATTGTTTTTAAGAAAAAACAGACCATAAGAGCAGTTTTTAGTTGTATTGTGACATAGTAGCTGTATAAATCATGAAGAAAATGAAATGACAAAACTATCTCCTTGCTATATAAACAACTTGATTATTTTTTTTATTTCATGCCATATATTGTTTGTAATCAGAAACCTACTAATTTTTGCACATTTAAGAAACCCATGACAGATACATTCATGTTACTTAACAAAAGTGCAGTAGACATATCAAATATGTGACAGAATATTTAAAATATATTTTTTTTCACCTGAAAGGTTTTAAAATAGATTTTAAATTTAATTTCTTTAAATTAAAAAATAGAGCGGCTGTTGTGAGCACATTTCACTTTGCAGAGTGTTCCTAATTCTACTTTTACTTATTTTAAAGCAGTCAATAATTTAATATGTGGTGACCGATTTAATTTATATTTATGATAACTGAATTTTAAGAAAGCCCTGAAAATTTGTGCTTGTGTACATATATATATATATACACACACACATATTAGACATGTATTTTTTTTCTAAATGGGTATATGGTTGCCTTTTTTCAGGATTGGAATTTTCATTATGGTGGACCAATAATCCTCATGTGAAAGTTCAGTTGTTATGGTTGTGCTAAAGTTTAGCTTTGAGAAGTATAAACATCATATTTCTGAATGGAACAAATGTCTGAAGACAATAGAAAGGCATCTTAATCTTTTGATTCTTTAGTGGAAATCTCTGTGCTGCTGGTGGAAAGTCCAGCACTGACTACAGCTGCCAATAGGTGTTTTCCTGGCCTTTGCATAATCCTTACTCTTTGGGTGATTCTTGCATTTTCTACTTTTTATAAATTTTAAAGGCCAAGTTTACCTCTATTGCTGCTCTAAACCAAGTCAGGATCAAAACTCCTATTGTTCTCAATGGTTCAAAAATTTCTTGGGGCTCTCTTTTACAACTACCTGATTTCATCTTGCAGAGATTCATGTAAATCATTTTAACAGGCTTGAGTGGGTTTACAGCCCATCATTTTGATTTGAATAAACCTCAAAGTCCAATAGGAATTTCATCTCAAACCTTAGGAACTGAATCAAGACTATGCATAATCCATTGTAAACCATATGTCAGCCTACTTTCCCTGCAAACCTCTCCTAGCATTGTGAGAGGATTTGGAAAGCTCAGCAAACCTTGAACAGAATCTAGTTTCTTGGCTTGTGACCAAACCTCAAACCTTAGAAATTGATTTTCTTTTCCTTGCAAAGGTTTTACACAGTTGCCATTGCCCTGCAGTTGTATTCAAGGCAATTCTTTGCTTTTTGTGCATGACTCCTGTGCTGCTTCTGAAGTGAAGAAAAACTCTTCCCACAGTGAGCAGAAAACTACCTCCTTCACAATTAGATATGTGCCCTAGAGCAGTATCCATAAAATAGATCAAACTGTGGGGACAGAACTTTAAATGCATAATGTGTATAAATCTCACTATAGAGTTGTTTTAAGTTTTATACCTTACATTTATCTCTTCATACATCACTTATGATGACTTCAAGTTGCCTTCAAGGTAGACGACATCTTTGTGTTCATGTAGTCCAAAATACAGCTGGAACAGGATCCTGTGTGGGGCCTCTGGGTACCCCTGCAATATAAATACATAGTAAAAATAATAATACTAATAATAGTCTCTTGTACAATTTATGTGAACTATAGCTATGGAGTAAACCTTCCACGAACAAAGTTTCTTGGTGCCAGACTAGTTTTTGTTGGTCAGGAGTCTGCTCTCGCTCTAACAGCTCACAATTCTGGGAGCAATTCTTCATGCCAGCCATCCCTCTTTGGGGCTGTAAATTCTCCTCTTTGAACCTTATAAATCCATTGACCTCTATAACTTGGCACTTTGCATCAGAGTAAATGACCCACCTGCTAATGAATTTATTGAAACAAAGCATACATTTTGCTGACACGACCCCACATTTTTCCAAATGCTGACTTAGAAATCTTTAGGGAAAGTCATCTGCTTAAAAAAAAAGAGGCTTTCTAAACTAATTCCTTGGTTTTATTTAAACATTTAAAATATATGTTGAAGTGCTGTATGAAATAGTGCCAACAAGTGAAAAATAGTGATTATTATTTTTAAATGCTCATCTGTAACTACATCTCTCTGAACTTAAAATTTATGTTTCATGAGAGTTTTTTTCGGGGAGGAATGGATTATATTTTAAAAATAAATTAATGACCTTCTGTAAAAGTAGAGATGGCTGGCAACTCTGCTTTGTGTGTAGTAATAAAAATGGTTTATTGGCCTAACGCAGTTAAACGCAGGAGCCAAATTATACTCAGGCTCAACTTCATATCTCGTGTGACTCTGGGGGCATCATTTCCTGACCTGGATTCCTCCCCTTCTCCAATCCCACCTCTTTTTCTGCCCAAAAGCAAAGCTTAGATGTAGGAAAGTAAATAGCTTTTCTTTCATTTAGTTGTATTTGTTTTCCATTGGCTCCTTTAAAGCAGCACCAGTAATGTCCCCAGAGCTCCCAAACCCATTTATTTTCTATCCACTACCTGCCAAGTTGAAGCCAAAGCTAATTCACCCCAGAAGGTTTAACTCCTGTCAGCTGCAGCATCAGGGGCATATCAGTGGCGCTGTGTGTAGGTGAGGATCAATAGGCTCAGGAAGTGTAGAAAGGACATGACTGGAGGAAAACAGGGTTTAGAGGCTGATCATGAAGAAATCAGAGGGACCTGGTATCTGGATTT
Organism: Ploceus nigricollis; assembly: GCA_013399945.1. Lineage (NCBI taxonomy): Eukaryota > Metazoa > Chordata > Aves > Passeriformes > Ploceidae > Ploceus > Ploceus nigricollis. Next base: position 665,503 of record VXBC01006768.1, on the reverse strand, counting down.
GGCAGGGGAGCTTGTTTTGAAATAAAAAGGAATATTCCACAAGGAAAAAGGGAAACTGAAGCCTATTGTAAAAACTGAGCTGCAGTTTAGTAGTTTTCTCTTTTGACTTACAACACTATTAAGAAGTAGACTGCATAGTCAGGTTACAGAAGGATTTTCTTGGTTCGGAAGGACTGAAACCCTAATTTTCAAAGTACACCTTAGCATCTTGAAGCTTCTCTTTCTCAGTCTCTTTCATGGAAATAATCCATGTGTACAGGCACTTCACTTTATGGACTCTAGACTGAACACTGACGTAATGTCAAAGGTGACAGGATCTAGTCAGAAAGATCCAAATCCATATAGGTTATTCATAAAACTGTAAAACCATCCCCAAAGGAAAAGTTACATGAAACATTTGCCATAATTCTGAGTGGTTATGTAGGAGGAGAAATTTTGTCTGGAATCCTTGTGTTGTGATCCCTGATGAAATTTTTGGCAAAGTTTAGAGATTTAGTTTATATTTCTACAATCTCAAATTTAACTCATAACCTTTAGCAGTTCTCCTAACCTTGCTGCTAGAGTTCTCATTAAAACTGTCTGTATGCTTTCATTATATTAATTTAAAAGGACTACAAGATCATCTGATCTTGTATGGCACTAATTTTTACTTCTTCTCAAAGTATAGATTTTATATAAGTTAATGCATTTCTGTGTTGGGGAAAATAAACTGTATGTTACTGACACAGAAGAGGATAATCCATGACGCTACACATGTCTGAACTGTTCCTTTTGCAAGAAACTGAATGTCCACAACAGACACAGGGAATCCCTAGGAGCCAAACTACACTGTCTGTACAGGGGAAGGCAACTTGCATTGTCTTTGAAAATCTTGGATTTAGAAAACAATTTTGTCCAAAATTTTCAAAATCAAGAAATTAGCATGACCCTTGAAATCAGTGTGTCACAAGAGCAAAGCACATACCATCTGGGCATCTGAGAAGCAGAATTTTCTGCATTGATTTTTTCTTTTCTTTATCTGTATGGATATACTTTGTCCTATGTCCCTTCTTCAAATGGGAGGATTTCTTAGACAAAGGTAGAAAACAGTACAGTGAATGCAAGACAGATAATGTTATGCTCACAGAAAAATTATTTCTAACAGTTTAAGGTGTCTCTTTGAGGCTTGAAAGATGACATTTGCCCATGCTATGAACACCAGGCAAAATATCAGTAAACCCATTCTTTCCAAGGCCAAGGAAAAAGGGATAAATGGGCATGTGTACATCCTGTTGGATGGGGAGATGGATGGGCTACCCTGATCATCCAGCTCAATACAAAGGTATCTCACTCAAGATCCAGTCCTTAGCCATCATTACACCCCCATGAGAAAGAATGAACAATCCTTGAAACTGTCAGATTTTTTTCCCTCCACATACTATGGTCCAATCAACATCTCAAGTTCTCTTCAGTTAACTGAGCACCTGTGTTCCATAAACCTTACAGACACCTCTCCAGCAATATGCTACCAAAATGCCCATATTGACGTGACGTGCTGAGAAAGTTGGGATTGTTCAACCTGGAGAAGGCTTCAGGAAAACCTTAGAGCACATAATTGTACCTAAAGGGGGCCTACAAAAAAGCTGGAGAGGGAATTTCTGCAAGGCGGTGATAGGACAAGGGAGAATGGCTTTAAAATGAAAGAGGATATATTTAGATTGGATAAAAGGAAGAAATTCTTTACTGTGGGGGTGGTGAGGTACTGACACAGGTTGCCCAGAGAAGCTGTGAATGCTCCATCCCTGAAAGTGTTCAAGCCCAGTCTGGATGGGGCTCTGAACAACCTGGTCTTGTGCAAGGTGTCCTAGCCCACAGCATGGAGTGTTGGAACCAGATGATTTTTAAGTTCTTTTCTAACCCAGGCCATTCTATGATTCTATGGCATATTCTTACCGTGTGAACTCTCGAATGTGTTTGTTCCACCTAATTTAGACACTTGAGTGAGGCATCTAATTTAAGAAAATATATACCTTGGACTTCTTGGTGTCAAAGCAAGGGCGCACATTCACTGTATATGTCCATGTATTCTATATATTTTACAAGTTGTTTAAGTTCTACAGGGTTAGAACAATTATTGAAGGTAGAAGGGTTGAATTCATATCAAGAACTAAGCAGTGGCACTCACAAGGAAGTCTTGATAATGATATGCTGGGTTGCAATCTCACTTCCATCTCTATGATATTCCTCCTCTTACATTTAAATTCATTCCTTATGCAAAGACACCTTTATGCTTACACTTTGTATGCACAGCCTGCTTGCCTGTGCTTCCTCATTCTCAGTTTCTCCATAAATTGTGAATCTCTCGCTTGGTTTGTGTATCTGAACATTATTCAGTCCCCATATATAATTTTTTATGAAAGCAGGTGGGCAGAAAAAGAAAAGGGTTGCAGTGTCTTCTTCAGTGAAATAATAGGTTGCAACATAGATTTACCACTTTTTTGATAACAAAAAATGCATTCATGAAAGTAGTTTTATAAATAATTAGCTTGACAAAGCTTCAGATGGATGTCAACCATTCATACATATTAGAGTCTAGTTATCACTAGTAAATGGGCTGAACTTAGTTAAGAATTCCTTATCTTTAACAAATAGTCTACATGGAATTTTATATCTATGTATCATTTATTACTATAAATGTATATTTATTGAAACAGTGAAAATGCAAAAATATTTTTCTAAATGTTATCAAAATCGGCACAAAAAAACCTTGGGAGTTCAGTGGAAAGAGGAATTGTCGATGTTACTGAAAAAAGGAGGATCGGGAAATATTTTAATAACATTTCAGTTACCAAACAGATAGTATTAGCAAAAATGTGTTTGGCTATGATTTTTTTTTCCTTGAATATTTGAAAACTACCCATTTCTGCACATACACAGATCTCACCTTTAATATTTGGATTCCTCTTAATCAAAAACTGAAGAGCTTTTTAAGTTTTTGATCTTCTTGATCTTAAATTCTTACCAGTCAAAAAGCCACTTCTTTACTGGAAAAAAAATCTTGAAAACATTTTGACTGGACAAAGTGTTATTCATATGAAAACTGTACTCAGGTTTAAGCTAATTATGGAAAAAATAGATACTCCTGATGTCAAACTCTTGCTCCAGATGAGGTGAGGATGCTATGAATGAGAGAGGATTAGCAATGTGACAGCTTTGGAAAATTGCTGCTGCTGCCACTGTGTTCTGCTCTGGCATGGAAGACATTTGAAATTACGACCGTGATCAGGGCTGTGAGACTGAGAGGCACAGATTCCTAAATTCATGTGAAACTGGGTGATGTTTGGGATTCTATTACAGCCCTGCACATGAGACAGGCATCTGGTGAAGGTTTAGAACCTTTTTAAGAATGAGTTCTGGGCTTAAAACTGAGTTTAAAACTGAAATCTGCTTTGGGTCCTTAAAGTAATTTGAACTGGTGTGTCACATTGAACTCTTTAAATGGTGTAAGAATTTATTCACTTTAAGAGTTTAACATGTAGTTGGTAGAAGAAAAAAAGTCCTATCTTATGGCTTCAAAGGGGAAGAGGCGGGTACAATGCAAAGCCATTCTTGAGACACTGTGACAGCATGGAGATCTGAACTAGTGCTGGATTTGGGGTGCCTATTTTGGTCTTCCTTCATGTCAAGATGGTGTCTCTGAAATCATCTGATTTTTATGGAAGTGGTCCTCACAACATCCGTTTATTCCGATTGAAATTGTCAGACCTCTAGCTGCATTAGATGTGACTGGTCACAGAAACCTGTCACCTTGCTGAAGGAAGTGCCTGGGCATTGCTTTAGTTATTTCTATGAGACTGAATTATCACTCACTTATGCCACCCCCAAGGAAAAGTATATTTTCATGCACTAAGTGCTCTCCTTTGCTCTCAGAGATTTGGTAACTGGAAGAGAATGCTTCTCCATCTAATTCTCATAAGGATGAAGAGTACGTGGAATGGAGGAAGGAATTGCTTTGAGGAATAGAGTAACAGTACCAGGGGGCTTCTTGCTGGAAAATGGGGAATAATTCACTGAAATCAAAGCAGTTTACTGAAACAAGAATTTGAACCCAGGATCTTACTCTTTTTTGGTGAATATGCAGATCTAATCTGTACCAGATATTCTTGCTGACCTGTATTTGCAGCATGAACAGTACAGACCATCTTCTAAACATTCCTGACTGAACTGGGCTCCACATGCTGCATCCTAATTCAAAGGAAGCTCTCATACAGGTGTGGATGCATTTTGCCTGAGGTAGAATGAAGCTATTTATGTACTTTACAAAGTGCAATAGTTTCTTCTCCCAAGCCACAGGACTCACAGGGCAAAATGTCAGACACAGACGACCTACTGAACACAAGTTAACAAGATCTTGAACAATTTTCTGCAGAGGAGTGTGATGAACCCATTAGAAGGAACGATGTGGGCCCTCTGTGGGCTCTCAGTGTTTCAACTGTATCATTATTTGTCATATTTACAGTATATGACAAATGAGCTAAGGGGAGAAAAACCTGGACTGGAAAGAGATTAGATCATCTGGGATGAAAAACTGCCAACACTGAGGCTTTACACCAAAAGAAAAATAACAATCATGCCTTACATAAAGCATATGTAATCTCTGCAGCTACCTTGAAAAAATGCCCCCCTTCAGGACATTTCTTACCCTTTCTTCTACACACAGTTCCCCCATCTCATTTATCTTTGAGGCAAACATGCATTTTCAATCTTCGTCGTCCTCTTCTGCAGAAAACACTGTATGCATCATATGCAGAAACATGAGCAAACTGTGGTTTGAATCCCTTCCACCCTTTCAGAAATTATTAAGGATCCAACCTATGAGAAGCCATGTTTCTAATCACTTTTATGTTCCATTGACCAAGCTCTTTTCCCAATAGCACTGTCATTTAATACTGAATACCAATGAAGCTTGACTTTGTTAGAAAGGTTTCTTATTCACTTTTTTTTTTTTTTTACTCTTGAGGTGCATTTCTGCTTCACCTTTTACATCTGCGTATGCAGCCCCACACTAGTGCAACCCATTTTAGAAAAAATTGTCCTTACATGGCTCTACTCAGACTTCCAGACCTGTTCTGCAGATACTCTGAATGATACAGAGGGTAGATGGCCCTTTAAAATGTGACCTGAACAAAACACATTTATGAGAACTCAATGGCAGAGTGTAGTGTACAATATGTAAGTATTTAAAGTGTATACTACAGAATGAGACATTTTACTGGCTAAAATCACATAATTTAACTTGTGGCAATGACCTCCTGTCGTGCAACATATTTTTTGTGTGCACATAGACATTACATAGAGGGAAAAAATCACACTATAGGCAGCTCTAACAAGGCCCAGGTATTCAATGAAATTCAATTCCTGTTTTCTGTAGCACTCCTTTTACCACTGAATAACTTCTTTTTCTTTATGTTTTTCCCCCTCTCCTGAGCTCTCTTTCTTGCAGAGTTCAGGGCTGTGGTGTTGGTTCCTCTCCTGACACATCCATCCTACACTGACCATAAAGAGCAAGAGGCTGACAGATAATGTCAAACAGCTTTCCATGGGAACTCAGATTATGCAAGTACAGTTTGATCTCCGCAATGGTTCAGAACCACTCAGATGTACATTGTGCACTGCTGCCGAAAGCTTGTCTCCAGGCTACTAGGAGAGATATTTAAGGCACTGTGATGTTTAAACAGAGAAAAATATGCCTTTTATTAATCATATTTGGACAACAGATCAGGAAAATTCATTTCTTATGTTTTCAGAATTAATTTTGTGGAGCAAAGTGAAGTAAGATTAACCTATAGACCTAAGCAAAACTATGGCTTCTTTGTTTCAGGCTGGAGAAAGGCCAAATCACATTATAGCATACTTTACTGGTACTGTTACATATTAGGAAAGTCCCAAAAGGGTTTGAGAAGGAACCAGTACGTAACAGAGTTAGTGACTGGCTATACAGCTCTGTCTTGTACCGTTTCCAGATTCTTACACTATAAACCACACAGTTATCAGTTTCATTGTCACTGTGAGTCCAGATAGACACATACATAACACAGGCACTATGCTAATACTAATACTTTGACAAATGAAAGGGTCACTTTTTGCCCAGACAGTCCATATGTAGAGGTAGGAGAAAATCTAGGTAAGACTCTTGTAACACATCAGCTTCTATTTTTCCATTGTGCATTACTTGCTTTTCTGTTGTGGGTTTTTTTTTTTTTATTTCTGTGGGATTTTTTTTCTTTATTCCACTGTATTTCAATGTGATTAATCTGAACTTATTGAATACAAATTTTATCCAGACATATAGCTTCTACCTAACAGTCCATTGTCTATTATATGTAAAGAATTGGGGCAAAATTTTAAAATATACTAATGTATTTAGCTAGGATATTTTACTTAATCAATCTTTTCTGTGTTTACAGAGGTATTGAGGACTGTAGTGCCTACTGAAGTTAGTGGGAACTTTGCCTGCTCAGTATGTCTAGAAACTAGACTTAATTAATGTTTTATTGATTAATAAACTTTCTACATGTTCACACAGCAGCCTAAAATTCTAGTGACTTCAGTTTTCTGGCCATTTTCAATTGGTGTAGAAAGATAACCATAACAAGATGGTGTGATAAGGAAGTTGTTGCTTTTATTGTAAATCCTTACTCTACATCTTTTTTAATCCTAATTACGTTCTATAGCTTAAACAAAGTTTATTTTACATATGGTATCCAAACAAGATAACATGTAAGAATTTCAAAAATAATTTCTTTAACTACACTTTCCAGTGAGAACGACTAATTAAACCTATGTCCTCACTGTCAAGTACAACAGCTCTACCTTCCAGCTGTCACCTGCCCCTTTCAGGAAAAGGCATAGGAAAAAGATGTTTCCTGCATACCCTGCCAGTCACAGTGACACCAGAGGCATTGGTTTTGTACACAGTGAGGTCTATATGAAACCAGTGGAGACAATGTCTTCCTTAATAATTAGAAATCTATACAATTTTATATTTATTTAGAGAATGGAGGAGAAACTTCAAGGTCTTTATTTCATGTAATCATCACAAGGTAGTACTCTTTCATTATATTTACACAACAGAGATATTTGATTATTCTAATATCAAAGGACTAAGACAAAAAATTTTGGACTACTGTCCTCCATATATTTTGTTTATATTTTATTTAGAATTGCCTTCTTCCTCTACATATCAGTACAATTCTACCTTAGCCCCACTGTTCCTAGCCTCATTCAAAATAACGTGGAAGCATAAGCAGTAAAAGGCATGTGTATACATTACTATTGGATTTTCTAATTATTGCAAGTTTCCCTGTTCAACAGAAATAGGTGGAACTACTGCAATTCAGTTCTGATTATTATTTTGAGCATATGGAAGTCTGAATATATTTGCTCTTGTTTATTCCATACCTAATTTCAGGAAGTTGGGTCCCACAAAGCATTGAATCCCTATCACTTACAATGAAATCAGGAGCTAGCAGTGGGCTGGGATCCCTCATTTTTACCTTGTCCTTGAGAATCAGCCAAATGACTTGCAGTGGAAGTTTCCAGAATTAAAAACCAAACCACAATAACAACAACAATAAAATCCACAAAAACTCCCAAGCCTGCAGCCATCCATCTCAATGGATATTTTTCATATCCAAACAATAAAAGCATCAGGCTTCAGTATCAGACTTAAAGCTGTCAACTTACTGGCCAAAAGAGATGTTGTTGTTTCACAAAATCTAATGTATACATTTAGACAGTTTCATGGTTAACTCAGTTCCTCCAGTTTCTTTTTCATTTGGGATCCATTCCAGTCCTTCTCACAGAGACCTGACTCTTTCTTTGGCTGTGAAGGCTCCACAGCAGCATAGCCTGGATTGTGCTGAACCTCAGGATACCCATGCAAGTCTGGGTGATACAGAAAGGAAAATCTCTGAAGCTCTAAAGGTACAGTGTACTTTTAAGGCCAATAAATTGGCTGTAGGAAAGACCTCAAGAAGGTATTATTAATGATAAGTTTAAAAGCCTCCCTTCTCATAATTTTCAAACCAACATAAACATGAATTCTGCTTTATTTCTCAGTATTATAAAACTTTAACAGCACTGAACTGTAAAAATAACTAAATCTATCTTTTTCTTGCCTCTCCAGAGTACTTCCAAATCTTCCTGTTAAATTTCTACACTCTGTCACAGACATATTTTTATATTTCTCTGTCATTTCTTTGTCTTGGCTCTGTGGAAAAGAGAAATGATCCAATTATCTTGAGGAGAGGATTTCTAATAAAAATTTATAAAGAAACAGTAAGTGCTGTCACCTTCACTCTCTCTTTTTCCTTTTTTTCCCTTCTCTGTTGTTGGTCAGGGAAGAAATGCTTACATTGACATGAATATTTTTGTATGTAAATATAGGCAAAGCCAGGCAAAGAAAGATTTTATACTGATTCCTGTAAAATCTGTTACTGGATCAGATGTGGTAGGAGTTGTATCTGGGCAGAGTTTTCCTCAGATTGTTCTCTTGGAGCAGACATGGGATTCATCCAAAAGGGATTTGGTCCCAGAACTCCAGGGGAGCAGAGACACTGATGGGAAAGACTGCTCTGGTGGCTGCCAGTTCCTCCACCCCCAGGCAGCTGAGCTCCCTTTCCCCTGGCCATTCCTGTGCCTGAGAAGGTTTTGAAAAAAAGAGTCAATGCAAAAATAAATGCAGTGTTTAGTTTCAAACTGCATTAACATCTGGATACATCTGAATATGATTACTGGATGGGATAGTGCATGTTTCTTGGCATTGTTTTCCTTGCTCCCAGTGTTGTTCTGCTCCTCGTCACTCACTGACTGATCCCTTGCTGCCCAGGTAAATGCAATCACACTTCCATATTTGACTTTTCTGCCAGTGTTTGAAGTCAGGAATAATCGTTCTTATTTTCACGTATGAGTCAACGTGAACTTTTTGCAGTGTTGTTCTGGGGTTTTATCTCTTCCTGTGGAGCTTTCCTGTCCCAGTGCCTGTCTATCAGAATGTCTTCCTGACTTATTTTTTACCTCAAAATTCTATTCTTCTGCTAGGCTTCCATAAAGCTCAGAAAGGACAATATAGTGAACATGCTACATGTCCAACTTGATTCATTCCTTTCTGATGATTAACAGAATTAATTTTTATATACAGCTGATGAATGCATTTCTTTGCATTGATTTAATTTATTAATTTTAAAAGCCATTGCTGTTATTAAAAGTACATGAAATAAATTAATTAAATTATTGACACATCTGTTTTAATAATTTACTTTACCCACTGACTAAAACAGTTTCAGATTTTTTATGAAGGGACTCTTGGACAGTTTTGAACAGGTTCTTTTGCCCCTTGACAGTTTCACTTGCTCATTTCACGAGAGGCCTTAAAGCCTTACTGTTAAACCTAACTTTTTGAAATGATACTACAATGAAAACTTAATAACCAATGAGAATACTCTAGAAATGAGTCAAAAGCAACTTGCTGATCAAGTAAAAAAACCTCTTCTACCAAGACCTGGATTCTACTTAGTCTCTTCTTGAGAGGAGGAGCTGTAATTCCTGTTCCGATCCCAGCTTTCATAATTTCAAAACCGTTCAAAACTTAAGAAATGTAGCTCAGTTGTTATGTAACTTTAATAATGGGTATGTTTATACAGAGAAAAATAATTTACTTCATTTTAATCCAATATTGTCCATTTTGGGAATGAATGCAGGATCTTTTTCTGCCCCTCTGTAGTTTAACAAAAGAAATAGGCGGTCATTCAGGACTGCATTTCTTACTTTTATGTAATAGGCAATGTTTAAATCTATGTTAAGTTTCTACTTTTTTTTGGGGGGCATATTTATTCTGTACAGTAAATACATATTACAAGCAGAGGAAAATTAATTGATTCTAAGATAAAAGACACCAACCCAATAGTCATCAGACACAGCAGCTAAGAGTGAAACATAGCAGGCAGAGCGAGGCTAATGCACAGAATGCAATGAATTCTCTCACAGGCAGTTGTAAGTAGGCTACACTGAGGGCTTGTATACTCTAGTTGTATATACTACGTTGGGTGATTGAAATTCCTGCTCTGAGTTCTTATATATAAATGTTTAGGTGCTTATCAGCAGAATGAAAAAGGTCTGGGTTTTGGTGACGTCTGAAATAAAAAGCAGCTGCCTGGTGTTTTGGGATCTGCCTTTCACTAGCCAGTTATAACCACTGCCTCACTTCTGTGAGGCTCAGAAGTTTTTGTATCCCCAAAGGCACCCAGAAATTAAATTTGCCTGTTAAAAACATTGTGCACTTGAAAAGTATACAAATAAAATGCTTTATATTTTTTCTATACTTGCTTGCTTTTCTGTTTTTCATTCAAGATCTCATAGAATTGTGGTAGAACGTGTTTTAATTAGTGTAATTTGCATGTACCTTCTCAAAAGTGAAGTACGGTCCCAAATTGGCTTTGAGTGCTCATCTGATTTGTAGGTTCATAAATTAAATATGATAAATTAAGCACTTTTAATTTTTTTTTTTTATATTTTAGTAGCTGCTCTATAGCCAGCTTTCTGCACAAATATCCTCTGCTATGAGACTGCTCCTTGCTACCTTGGAACAACATTTGGCTGTGTGTGCGTTGCACACAGCACATGGCATCCTTATGTCTTTGGTGAACTCAGGGGAGGAATAGTTTTGCACGTATTTCCACTGGACCTGCAAATGTCATATATGTCTTGCATAGGTCTTAAACCACATTTGCATTCATGAATCAGCTGGAAAATTTAGGATTTCATTTGTGTTGTGCACTCTGAGGGAGACCATCCTTGATTTAAAAAAGTAGGTGCTAAATTAACAAAACAAACTTCAGTTTTCATCTGTCTGTACTCTTTTCAATTTACTAATTTCTTGTTTCTTCTGCTTTTTCTAAATTCCAGCCCTTTTTCTCTACAAAGTGATGACTTTAATTTGCTTCATACTTTAAAGGAAGAAATGAGATACTGTAATGCCATGAAAAGGGAACCCAAAAATCCACCCAAACCCAGTTTATGTGGGTTTTGCATCCTTTTGCTGAAGAAAAAAAGAAATAGACAACATTTTTTGTTTGTTTTTTAAAAGATATTCATTAAGCACAAAGTAAATTTAAAAAATAAAATAAACCTTCTGGAAGTGGCAAACTTGAAACTGTCTGCTAGAACAGAGTTCTAGTAAAAGAGGTTTCCTTGAAGAGACTTCCTTACTTCTTAATGCAACCATTGCCAACACTATAATCTCTTTCAGTGCCTTGCACTCTGATACCTGTGTGTGTCCTAGTATGTAACGAGATACAGCAGTGTAATTAGAAAACCTTCACTTTTTTTCTTGCTCCTAAAGGTTCTGTGAAAGGAGAGCGTGATCTGGGAATTTGGCTGTTACACTCAACAGTCAGTAGCAGCTCTTCACTTTTTGTAAAGCAGCCTTGTCCTTGGACCTTGAAGAATTTCTCACCTGCACAGCTTGTGACACAAGACTCATCATTTGCCTGATGAGTCTATTCTTTAACAGCTTATCTGGAAGAATGATCTTTGGGAATATCTTCTCAGGACTGATTTGCCTCGAGTCAATTATTTTGAAGCAAGGAGACAATGTGAATGAAGGGATGAAGACTCATGCTGTTGCCAGAAGAAAGACTGAAGTAATCTTCAAATTATACAACTGTGTCTAGTGATGACATTAATGGGCTCCTTAAAAATGCAGATAGCAGCTCATGCAATGATTTAGCTTGTGTTATTGATGCACTAATTTTGAGTTCAAAAATATAACACATTCTTTCACATCATTTCACGATGCACATTTCTAAGTTTTAAGGTAATTATAAGTGAAGATGAGACTGTGTTTAAAATAGAATTTCTCTGGTTGGAAACAGACACAGCCTTCCATGTTTCCCAATGGAGCTGTGATTATGGACATAACATAGGAAAGGTTTTAAAACCAATAAGTTTCTAGGCAGTGTTATAGCTTCCTTGTTTACTGGATATTGCCTATGTACGAATAACAATGAAAAGTGAAGTCTGCTATTATTTGTCATGCCTACAACAGCTACTCTATTTGCTGTCAGATTGCATTGTATGCATTGTGCATCTTTTAACAGCACTTAAGACAAGCTGACATAAAATACAAAGATGATCCTATTACATTTTCTGCAACTGCATCTCATTTTGCTAATGCTTACAAATTAAGGGTGTCTATCACCCTGTACATGAGACAGAACACAGATAGCATTTTAAATCCCTTGAATTTTGCAGTGTACACCACTTAAATGCAGAAGCAGCCCTACTTGTAAACAATTGACATGTAGCTCATAAACTAGTCTAGTCAATATGAAAATGCAACCATGTAGTGCATACTGAAATTATTCCTCCTTACTGTTATTTCTTAGTTGTAACATTATTTATTTGTAGCAATTTGCTTTTGGTAACTTATTTACAAGAGACAGTTTAAATATACAGCACTAGTGCTTGTCTTCATCCACAAATCTCAGTGACCATGTCTTTCCATGGTCAACAAACCCTGGAAAATCCAATGGACCTTTACAGAAGTCAAGATGCTAGAGGACAGTCTTTCAGAAGGATGCTATTTATTCATATGTCACAGATTTGTATGAAATAGAAGAATCTCAGAGGAAGAGGAGACTCACATCGAAATTGCCAGGAGTGACCAAATGGAGTGGCAAAATCTTAGCACTATAAGCTGAGTTTCATTAGATGTAGAGTTGCACTTGAAATCCGTGTTCTGTGGTAGGACACATTATGCCAGGACTTCACTGAAGCAGTTTTACTCTAGAAACAAAACAAGACCTGAGCTGTATAAAGTGCTTCTGTTTCCATATTGGGCCTCCTTGCTGTACTGGATATTGCCTGCTAGTTTCCTGCGGTTGTTATCCTTCTCATTCCCACCTCTTTGCTATGGCCACTGAACTGAAGGAGTGTTGGCTTTGTTGTCAATGCTGGGCTGAGATACACAGTCCAAGCTTTTCTCAGCACACCCCTGGAACCCCTCGGGATGATCACGGTTTGCCATACAAGGTACAGACTCTCCACATCTATCAAGCTGCACTCCTTTTCCTAGCAACATTTTTGTATAGTGGTGAATGGCTGCAGACAGACAGTCCTGCTCATTTCCCAGGTCACTGCTGTGCTCCTGTCACAAGCAAAAAAAAAAAAAAAAAAAAGAGTAAAAACAAATGCCCCAAAGTCCCAAAGTGCTTTTTACACAATAATGTAAAAAGCCGAGAGCTGAAAGCCATGGAAGTCTCCATGAGTGGCAGTTGCTGTGACCTTATTCAGATGCTTTTAATAATTTTTGCACCAGATCCTGGAAAATTTTAAGCATGATAGGTTGGGAGAGTTTGTTCCCCTGTTTGTCTTTGTTCTTGAAACTGCCTGTTTAAGCAGAGCTAATAATCTGCAAGACTTTTTCATAGAAAGCAGCCATTAGAGACTCTGTGACAGGTTCAATTTTTTAGCTGAACCGTTGTTTATGCTTTTCCTGTGATTTCCATGGGAAGTGTATGGCTCTCTATTTCATTTGCCTTTGAGGAGGAAACTGAATTACCTTAGTGTCAAACAGCTCAACTGTCTGTTTTACTTTTTTGTTTTCGTCTTTATTTTTGTTGCCATTAACATGGTTACATATGGGTAACCGTATGGTGGGATACAAGTATCAGATGGTTGCCCAGAAGTCTGGCATCTGCAGAAATTATTTTATTTCCAAATGGGAAACTGAATCTTTAGCAAATGAGTAATTATGGAATACATGGAAATCATAGTTGGACAAATAACCCAATGCTTCTCCCCATTACAGAGCATGCCAAACTCACTCAGATATTTTGAGAGGTGATGTATTACTCAGCCTGTGCAAGACTATCAGGAGTTTGCTGCATAGAAATTTCTGGGTCTGTGAAAAAAATTATTAGAAACATACTATAGTTGAGTTGACTTCTTGGTGTTACTTCTGTGCCATAGAGTCATAGTCATAACCAGTAGCCCCAAGAGGCCCCAGCCCAACAATAAAGACATTGTTATAATAAACACAGCACAGATGCTCAGAGCTGTTTACAATGCACACAGTGGCATATTCTCTAGTCAAAAGTTTTTCTGCTACAGGATTGATTTTTTTTCCAATATTTCGTGCTTATTTGCAGTATCCCGAGGGTTGTCTCTTTGCTCCTTTTCTTCAATTCTTCTTTATAATATTTGTCCTATATTTCTAAATTTTTACCAACATAATAATGGCGAGAAAAAGACTCATTACCTCTACTCAGACTCTTTTCTGTACAATTCCTCTTCAATAATTGTTCCTCTTCATTTTTTGGCCAAGGAGTAAGAAATGTTTAGTTCTTTTATTTGTATCATAAACTCCCATCATTCAGTCGGTCTTTGCTGCAGGAATGTTTTCTCTTTAGCAGGAGCTTCAGCACTAGAAATAAACCCAAAGGAATAGAGAGAACCAAAAAACCTTCATGCATCCCAGGCCAAGAGCAGCTTTGGGTGAATAAAGCTGAGATAAGGGGAGATGCATGAGGTATTTGCTTTTCTAGAAAGAACATTTTTCATTCCTTTACCTAGAGCATCTCCATTTCTCTGTTGATGATGTGATTCTCTAGTGACCAAGACCCAGAAGTGGGGGGTTTGTACAGTTTTGCACAGCATGGTTTTGGTGGCTCCTTTCTATATGACTCTCACTGTTATAATCAGATGAGCCATACACGAAATCTGCTTTGCTGTAATTGAAGAGGGGAAAAAAAATATTAATAGTTTTCTGGTGGAAAACTGTCCCCAGAGTGTTTATAAAGCCAAGTCTGACTTGATGCTTTCAGATTCGATGCAAACTGTGTTCTCCCCAGTCACAATCTCTGGATGAAATTAGCATATCTTCTGAGACTCGCACTGCTATCTACCTTAAATAATATTGGAAAAACTATCCTAATTTGAAAAGTCTGCTGTATGTAGGATGTCAAAGCTGTTCACCTTTTGGGGTGTCAGGATGGAGGCCATCAGTCTCCCCAGGCCCAGCCCAGCACCAGGAAAGCTTTTTGTCCTGGACACTAAGGAGTGCTGGAATTAATCGACTTGGATGGTTTTCACACTACCTGACTGGGTCCTGACTGTCCTGGGGTCCCAGCTTAGACACAGAACTTCCTCTACGTAGTCAAGGATCTAAAAAGTCAATTGCAAAGCTTTCAAACCCGCCTGGCAAAAACAGGGCTCAAGAGTCATTGAAACATGTAGTTGCTTCCAGAAAGTTCTGCTTTTTAAAAAAAACAAAGTCCAGGGTAAAACTTGCTTTAGATTGTTTTTCTATGTGATATGAGATATCCAGAAATGTGCAAATAAATCTTTTTTCCCTGTACAGTAGTGTGCACTTTTTGAATCTTAGTGTTGGACTGGAAAGGGTGAAAATTAAAATAATTTGGAAGACCTGGATCAAGGTTCATCTTGTACTTTGTCAGTTACTAACATGAAGATGATCTTGACCTAATCTCTATTTTATGATCAACTACTACAGGAAAGGACTGATAATAAAAACACCCCTTTGGAGTATTATTTTTCATTATGACAATGTTCTTTTCTAAGGAAAACATCAGTCTGATCAAACCAAGTGTCAAGTCTAAAATCAAATTGTTTTTCTGTTACAATTGGGAAAAATTGTGGAGGATTCTTGGTCTATTAGGAGATGAGTCTTTCAGGCTTTTTAAAAATTTCATTGTCTGAATTTGATCTAGTTGAAGAGGAGAGTTGAAATGTTAGTACCCATACCAGATTGCCATTTTCTGCAGCAGTGAAGCAGTGCAAAGGCTGAGAATTCATGCAGTGAGAGACGCTCAGTGGTGTGCAGAAATGTGTTGCAAGGCTAAAGTTGAAAGCAGAGGGCTTTACATGTGAAAGAGATTGTGATGGATCAGAAGCTGAACTCTGACTTGACAGAGTGGTATCCTTCCAAAACCAACAGAGGCAAATGTCACTCAGAGCAAATTAACAGGAATATTAAATGCAAGACATAGGAGGCAACCAGCTGTCTGCTCAGCACTGATTAGAGTCCACCAGTGTGCTAAACCACCATATTTTAAAAGTGATGTAAAAGATCTGAAAAATAGAAAGCAAACACTGTAGGACATTTAAAAATGTGGCCTATAAGGAAATGTTGAATGAACTGGGCTTGCTTAATGCATAAAGGAAAAGACTACAGCAGAACAGGTTTACAATTTTGTAATGTTTAAAATACTGGTCAGATAATCATGTCAGCTAATGGGCAAAAAGGGTATAACTGCAGCAATGCAAATTTGATTTTTTTTTTTTTATTGCCTTTGTAAAAGGATAATAAAATGCTGGAACACCTTACAAGTGGAGATGATAGACTTTCCCGTCTGAATTGGTTGTACAGATCTCTTCCATGGATGATTTCTGTAGGAGAGGAGAACAAATTAGAGAGGACAACCTGAGAACAGTTGTACATAGAAGGGCCAGGATTCAGAGCTCCAGAGCTGCTTCACTCTGTCAGGGACTCTGTTGGTAAAAAGGGAGTGAAGGAAAAAGAGACAAAAAACCCCAAATATGGAAGGCTGCAAGTTCTGTATCTTACCAGGTGGTGAAATAAAGCGCTTTATTATAAAGCATTCTGCAGGTGCTAAAGGATTGACTCAAGAATCCTGTTATGTCAGG
This sequence comes from Ploceus nigricollis, assembly GCA_013399945.1. NCBI lineage: Eukaryota > Metazoa > Chordata > Aves > Passeriformes > Ploceidae > Ploceus > Ploceus nigricollis. The sequence continues at coordinate 648,796 of VXBC01006768.1, read as the reverse complement.
CCTAACATGGATCTAGACCTGCATCTTGCTCCTGCTGCCTCTCCACAATTCTTCTGGAGCACACAAGAGGAGAAGCCTGAAGCTGACTGACCCTTTATTTGAACCAATGCTATTTTAATTGAATCCTAATGTCTCCCCTACTTTTTTGGCAGCTGTCTATGTATCCCCCACCTCCCACACCCAGTTCTTTTTTCCTTTTGGCCAAGCAGAGATTTTTTTTCTTCTGAGAGAAAAGAAAAGACTGACATTGGGATGCAGCAGTCAGAATTCAGTTTTTCATCCTTACCTCTGTGCTCTACACTAGAAAAGTTGAAGGTCTGGCCTTCCAGTCCCAGCTCTGGTATAAAATAGAAAGCAAATCCGTAATGCACCAAGTATCCAGTAAAAAAGAAGTGCACAGAATTTATTTCACATCGTTATGCATAAACATGCAACTGGGAACTTATTAGGAGATTTGGGGATCTGGTTACTTGAGGCTAATTTGTTTGTGTGTTCCTTTTAAGAATCAGAGCAGAATTGTGCTACACCATGAGCCAGTAGGACCAGGCAGAGGCCCTATCACTAGCCATATATCAACTCTCTCCCCTCCTGAAATGTGACAGGTAGACACCTATGACAGATCTATGTGCCTGCCTTAGAGTTTTAGCCTCACAATTCAGGGTAGGAGTGCTGATTTTCCATATTTCAAAATGATTAACTTTTTTTCCCATGAACATTTGGATACTGAACAGCAGTGATTCAAAAAATCTTTCCCAGCAAGAAAGTGAACATTATATGAAATGCTTAATACTTGCTAAACTGAGGAAGAATATAATTCTTAGTCGGTTTAACTGTTAATGATTAAAAGAGTGGAATTCTCTACACAAGGTATACTTTTATCTTTCTTTCTTATTGGACTTTGATCTGTTAACCACTGCACATGAAAAAGCTGTTTTTATAGAAGCTGTGAAGCTGGAGTTAAGTTCTGATGATGGCACTGCAAGTCAAAGGTTTCCAAACTACTGTGAGCGCCATTAGTGTGCTCCCCGTTATGTGAAGCTGCGTGGCACCGAGCCAGCAGCGCCGGGTGCTGCTCGGTGCTGCTCCTGACTGCTGCTGCTGCTACCCATCAGTGCTGATGATGGCATTCACATTTAACACTACTGCTGATGAAAGTACCTGCAATTACTACAACTGCTGATGGCAGAAAGAGTTTGTTAGCCCTGCTGTAAATTACTTCCTGAGGCTTCCTTGCCAGCTTATTTCGTATTGCGAGCAAAATGCAGTCTCTTGGCACTTAGAAAGAGCTACATTAAGCAAAAGTTGTTTAAAAAGGCAGATATTATGAGACTAAGCCATATCGATGCCATAAAGAGAAATTCAGCATTTCCCTCTTACGGCTAATACTGTGTGAGCCAGCCTGAACCAGGAAGCAGCATAGCTTGATGCAGTGCCCAAGCTAATCTGCCTTTTGGCAGAGTTGACAGCACAAGGCTATCCTGATCCTGGGTTCAATTTGATTTATCTGAATGGTTCTATTCTCCACCACAGGAAGCAATGAAGTTGGATTTGCATTAGGTTGAGAATGTCTACGTCATACGCAGTACATTTCACAATACAGATAGACTGGAATATTTATAACAAATATTGACCTACAGCCAACACGAAATATTTCTTAAAAATGAGGCCAGAAACCAGGTCTCCATACCACATTAAATCTTTCTGTATAATGCATTAAATATTGCTCCTCTTTCACTAAATTCAATACTCTGTATTTTTTATATTCAAATTTCAATAATTAATATCCTTGCACAGATTGACAAAAGTATTCTCCAGAAACCAACAAGGCAAAATGTGTTCCCAGGTTGGAGTGATCCATACACCTGCCTCTATTGAGGTGAAAACATAAGGATGGCTATATCAGTCAAATCCAAAGATGCTTTTCAGCCAGTGTCCTGTTTCCAACAGTAGCTAATAGTCTTGCTTGGGCAGATCATGTAAATGGGGCTTGTAGGCCTGCTGCCACGGTCTGTGAGCTGCTCCAAAGGCTCAGATGCCCATACTGTTCAAAAGTACATTCTAACGTGTTGGTGTCACACAGTCAAGGAAGAAGGCAGGTTTAGGCTCAAAGTGAAACTTCTGCATTTTCTTTGTTAGTGGAATGGCTCCTCCGTGTTTTTGCACCAATTCATTGCCTGTCTGTATTTCTTGGTCGGTCCCGTGTTTCATGAGGGCATTGGCCATCTCTGCTGGTCCTCCCCAGACCTCCCAGAACTTCTGAATGTAATTCTGAAGATGTGAAGCTATTCACCTCAAAGGACAAGTTGGATTTGCTGTGATTATGGAGGAAATGTAGGACAAAGACAGAACCTGCACACTGGTTTCTTCATGTCCTGCTCAGTACTGGTTGAGTGTTTTTATGGTTGGTTTTTGTTTTGTTTTTTTAATAGAAAAGGCATGTCAGGGTATTTTGTGTTCCCACCACCTATCCCTTCCCAAACTGTTGTGGGAATGAGAATGTCAGACCAAGGAACATCTATGCCTTTTTGTACGTTTGTATAAAACAGAGTAAGACAAACAGAAAGAAAATGAGAATTTTAATTCTTACTCTTCAAGTGACACAAATAGCCCAAGCTATAGTGACTTTATGGGGAAGAAAGAAATTAGAAAGCAATTTAGCAAGTCAGAGGAAATGTCCACTTGGTGCTTCTCAACAAAAGCAGGGATCTGGATTATTTCTCCTGGTTAACCACTGCAAACAAAGGCAAAAGATTTATAAGGAACAAAAGATATAGGATAACAAGAAGTGTTAGCCCATCAGATGTCCTCCCACACTATTTTTTCTGCCATTCAACAGATCATCTGGAGCCTAACAGTAAACCAATAATTGTGACATATGGGTACAAGCTTTTTTGAGCCAGTGTGCAGTGAGCAGAAAACTGTAGGTTGTTAATGCAAGTACGTGTACATTTTATTGTCTGTGTGAGTGACCAAGCAACTAATTTGCAGCTTTTCTTGTTTTTCTTAACACATAAATACAGTCACACTTGAGACACCAGAGCAAAGTTAAATCCCTGCCAGCAGGTGCTGCCTTCTTGGAAGAAAAAGGCCATACACTGCTAAAAGATTCTTGCACTATAAATTTAATGTTTAAATGCACAGAAATGTCTCCTTGTTGCATATCTTTGGTTATAAGTCTTTTGTGTTTGGAGGCTGGCTAGGAATTGAAATTGCTGTTTGGATAATCACAGCTTTCTTTGGATAGTAATTTAGGATTCATGCTATTAACCCCCTGCATCTCTTTGTATACATGACATTAAAAACTCCTTGCCAGAAGCAGTTAACTGTTAGACGAATGGCCCAGCAAAATGAGTGCTTACAAATAAATGCTGGGATTAAACCACACAGAAAGACAGGCTAAGATTTCCTTTTCATTCTTTGAGCTCTTTTGAGCAGTTTCTACTTTTTTCACAAATTATCATCTTTCAGCTTGAATTTTGGCATATCTGAAGTAAACTGGAAAAAATAAACCAAAACAACTGAAAAAGAATAACTTTGGGAAATACCAAGGAAACACTTCAGCCACTGGTATAATAGGAAAGTAGTTGAGAAAGCATTTCTTCCATTACTACTTAGGAATTTTAATTTATTTATCTTTATACAATGTTATTCCTTAGGCAAATTTTTTGGAAACTTGAAATCTGACAAGTGTATAAACACCAGTTCAGCAAAACATTTTATCCTACACGTATTCAGAGAACTATTTAGCTGTCTTGAAATCCTGTTATTGTTTCACATATATGCCTAAACTACATATGCCTACACACTGCTCTAAATAGCCTATTGCATTGATGGCATAAGGTAACATGCACTCTCCCTACAGATGCCTAATTTAAGCCATATGACTCTGATGTGTTAGAAGTTATTTTTCCTTCATCTGTTTTGATACTGCACTTACAGACTATATATATGTCTGTCCTATAAATATCAGTTGAGAGAAATAGTGCAATAGCTACATTGGCACCTACATTGGCACTGGACAGTGAAGATAGTGCTGTGACTTTCAGTTGGTGCATTGCTGAAATTCTATTCTGATCTAGGTGAGTTTCAAGAATTTGTAAACTTGTTTTGTGTGTGCATTTTCCCACTTAAAAATAACTGACTGACTTTTATTTTACTCTATGGATTTCAAACATGAATGCAGCATGAAGTTCAAAGCATGCTGGAAGATTGAGAGTAAAAATATCAGATGGCTTCATTTGATTGAATGCAAATGTACACAAGATAGAGGCCTCTGTCTGAACAAATCATTCTAAACTTCCTTTATTGGGAAGAAAAAAGCAATTTGAGAATGTTCTTCTTGGGGTCTGTTTTAGACATTTACTGTATAAGGAGGTGGAGGTTTTTACTGTGTTATTATGGCTACATGAGTTAAGTGAAGTTTCATACCTAGTGAAAGAATTCTCCAGCATTTGTATACATGAGATTGAAAAACCTTGAGATTAATTTTCTCTAAAATATACTATGATCTGTATAAGTGAACAAAGTAAGTTTTGGGGTGTAAGTGCCAAACTCAAGACTAAACTTCTTTCTCTAATTCTCATCAAAATCTTGGGCCTCACCATGAGACTGTGTTCCAAAAATATGTGTCTTTGATGAATTTGGGTTCAAGATCAGGTGACCAACTCATCTAAGATCTAACAAGAAAAGGCTGAATAGGTCATCCAGTCTGTTTTCCCATACATGATCATCACAGCATTTAACGCCACTGATTCTGTAGTCATCCCAGTTACTCTAGTAGCAAGAAATAAACCCAGTCTTTAAAACTCTGAGTCTCTGGCAGAGTAAGAGCTACAGTGCTGCCAACAGCAGTGGGGATGTTACAGGATGCTGATCAGGTGAGACATGCCCACCATCCCAGCTGGAGGTAGGCATTGCTTGCTATGCAGGCTGGCACAGACACCCAGTGTCCCTGCCAGCTCCCAGTCATGAGAAAATGACTGTGAGTTTGTGAGCAAGAAGTGTCCTCAGCATTTTAAAGCCTTTTCTGCTCTGTCCTAAAGCAATGGTGCATCATGTCTGCGTGTTTTGGCCAATCTTTGATTCTGCAAAGAATGAAGAAAACGAGCTATTCTGAACATGCCTGACCAGCTTGCACCGGAGTTGAACTTGGAGAAATGGAAATCTTTCTCTGCCACTCTTCTTGACAGGCTTAGGATCTAAAGCTGGAGGTTTGCTCAAAGTCATGATTTTAATAGAAAACCAAAGCTGTGAGGAGTGCTTTGAGAGTAGTAGACCATCTGTTCTCTTTCCGGTCTAGAAAGTAAGACTATGAACATAGAAATTTGAGTGGAATAGGGGAGCTTTATTCAGCAGGCTCAGCTAATATTAATATTTCAGAAGACTCTGTATTTGTGGGCCAATTAGAAGCTACCTGGGCCTCAGTCTATAATTGCCACCCAAGTTATCACCATTCCACAATCTAGTACACATCCAGTTTGCTATATATGTAAGGTAGAGGTGTCTTCTTGTTTCTCTAGGGTTATGGAAGGATAAAATGCATTTGTATGTGTGAAATATTTAGGTATTACATTTTTGTAATCCTCTGAAGTACCATCTAGAGAGAATCTTAAGCAGAAGAGCAAAAAAGATGGCAAGATAAAAGCTCTTGCTGTTTCTACAATTCAGATTCTTGGCAGGGCACCTTTAACCAGTAAATTTCCACTCCTCTGTCTCTGCAGGTGCTCAGAACCATGCCATTTTCCTCTTGCTCTCACTTGCTTTCTATTTCTCATACAGAAAGTAATAAAATAAAAAATATTTTAAAAAGCCTACATGACAAATGCACAAAGGACTTGAGAACAAAAGGAAGATAAAGTAAAAGTCAAGGCTATCCACTTTTAGTTCTCTCTTGAAAGCTAAACAATGACCAGCAAGTGTCTGAAGGGAAGAGGAGAGTGGTGAGTAGTCAAAACACTCAGCTTTTAACAGCTGAGACATATTATCTTGATGAAACCTGTATTTAAAATGAGGCCAAGGTTCATAAACCCTAAAAAGTAGCATGCATTTAAAGATTAGATCTGATAATGCACAAATGGGAAAAAGATGTACAGGTTACTTTAGGCAGGTGGGTTGCAAAATTTGTTTTTCATTTCTTCACTCTAAGTTTCCCTGTGCCACTTTCAGTCTATAAAGGAAGTAATCTATACAGTTTCAGGTGAATCAAGTTTGAGGGTGAATATCCAAATCTACAGTCTAACTTCCTGTGGCACTATCAAAGGCAATTCCCTATTACTGGGACAGAATTATACATGAATTATTTTGTCAGTTTTCTCTACAGATAAAGACACAGGCTTATAGCCTGAAAGCATTTTAACAAGATTTGAAATGTTTTATTCTCTCTCAGATTTTTCTCTTTTGTGTTTTTCAGATTTTTTTTACATGGTTCTCCTTTTTCTTTCTTTCTTTCTTTCTTTCTTTCTTTCTTTCTTTCTTTCTTTCTTTCTTTCTTTCTTTCTTTCTTTCTTTCTTTCTTTCTTTCGACTTTTAGAAAGCAGATACACAAGAGAAGTTAAGGTACCAACTGTGAAAGAATGACAGAAGTTGAAGAACTGTATATTGAAACCTGATAAATGAAAAATGGGCACAGTATCAAATTTAATCACATTTGTATTCACAAGTTGTTGAGAGCTGACACTGATTTATGATCTATCAACAGTCACCAGATTCTATGGCTACTTTTTACAGATACAAAGAGATGGATGGATAGATAAACAGACAGTGAAATAATGTTGCAAATTGAGTAGCAACAGACGTAGCTATAAAAGATAACTCATCCAATTAATTTTTAAAAATATGGAGATTTTTTAAGAGCAGATCTTTGGGAAATCTTCTACAATATGGCAAATTTTGAGAAAGCGAAACTATCCTGTTACTGTTCTTCGTTCAAATGTTATTACTCCAGTACTACAACAAAACAATCCCACTTTACAGTCAGTTCCCCCAGCGCCCAAAAGACTGGAGAGAGGGATTTTCATGCTAATATTTTATGCCAAAGCATCGCACAGAAATATTACATTAAAAATAATCCCTTCCCCTAATTCATACAATGAGTTCAACAGTGCACATGCTTGTGAGCATTAAGAAAACAAGAGGTCCAAGAACATGAGTGATGGAGTGAGGTGAAACCTGAACAGGTGAAGAAAAGTAAAAAGAGTAATGTAAATGGCACTGAAAATGACAGGACCACAAAGCATGGCCACAAGCAATCACAAAAGATTAGTCTTTGCACAGTGTCCCCCCTTACAGACAGTTTGTCCTGGTTGTATTAATAGATAAATTAATTGAGGTGACATAGACAAAGTGGAAGTTTCCATATTAACAAAGAGGAAGGCAGTTCTTCATGGCTGTCCTGACCCATCTTGCTCTGTAAGGAGAGGTTTGTGCCCGTACAGAGGCTGGGGTCACTGCTAGCCACACTTGTGCCTGGAGGCACAGCCTGGGCACGAGGCTCAGCCGTGGGCTCACCGCTATTGCTGCTGCTCCCGTGGCTTCTGGAAAAACCTCTGGCTCTTGGGAATACAGGTGCAAGCAGGTCCTGGGATCATGAGCATGGTCCCTGTCGATGGAAATGAATTCCCATAGAGCCGTGTGGAACCATGATTTTGGAAGTAGTCTGGCCAGAGATGAATTTTTTGCATCTCTGCTGAGTCAAGACTTTCAGAGAACAGCACCTACTGCAGTGCTTTTGTCCAGGCAACAAAGTGATTAATTCTTTTGGCACCTTATCTTCAATTACCCAAGTTTCCTCATCTGTGATATCAAAACTTTTTTAATTTATGGACCAAAGTCACTAATAGCACTCAAATACTGTGATAATAGCTCTCTATAATTTAATAATAGGTATTACTCGTTTAACTTATGATTATTATTAATTTCTGAAGCCATTATGTGACTAGCCTCAATGACCTCTTTCCATAAGTAATGTAATATTTTCTTTCTAAGTGCTGAAGTATCATGTCTTCTTGACTGACTATGGATTTCAATATATTTTCTTGAGCTACAGAAATAATGACTATATTTGTCCTTCATCTTCTTTTTTAGACTCAAAACCAAAGATCATTACAGAGTCCAGGTTCTCCATTCATTTTTTGCTAGCTATTTCACTGTTCGTTTTGTCAGTCTAGACATTAGCCCACTCAAGATAACACAAATTCAGTCATTGCAGCTAACATGTCTGGAAAAATATCACAAACCAACAAAGTTTCTGCAAATTTCTGAAAACATGTGTATTTGACTCTTCTATTTTTTGTAATTAAGTACAGCTCCATTTAAATCAGCGGTTCTACTAGCTCAAAACATTTGCTGTTAAAAGGGAGAAACTCTGCAAAAAAATGTTTATCAGTAACCTGACCTTTGCAGAGAGAAAAACTACCTTATATAATTTATGTTGTAATCTACTTGGGAAAGAGATTAATAGCTTGATATGCCTACATATGCATTATTCATATTTTTCCAACATAAACTGCCCATAAATTCACCCAAGAAGGTATTAGGCACATCTAAACAGTCAAGAAAGAGCATCTCCCTGCCTGCTGTTAAGGCTTGTCTTCAATTGTCCATATTGCTTATATGCAAAGAATTGCTCAGCAGAGACCTCACCTGTCCTTCCAGAGGGAAATCTCAAACCCACTTAGCATGAATTGATAGCTTGGATGGATCAAGTCCTTGTGGACTGAATACGTACACCTTGGACCACAGAGTATGCATAGAATTCATGGAAAGATCTGAATTCAAACCACCTGTCTGTGTCAGACTTAGACCTATCAAGAGCATCAAATGTTTGTAATGGCCATGTATTGCCATTATCAATTAGATTTCACTTATATTTCATGAAGGGACATAAGGGACTTATTTTAAAGAATGTTACGATTTCTCAAAGATTTTGTTGATTCTGCAGTGTAATGATGGCAAGTCTTGCTCTGCCCTTTATGACCATTTCAGTTAGTAAGGACAAACTGCTCTTTAGTGAACACTGAGAATGAGAAATGTATTTAGGCTGTACAAGACAAGAAACAGGAAACATTAAGTCCTGAACATGGACATATGAGAGGAGGTAAGCAAGGAAATACTGCTAGGAGCAGGAGCAACAGAAAGAACCAGTTCTACTTGAGAGGAGAAGCTCAAAGATGAAAAAATTATTCTGTAATTTGATAAATCTCAAAATAGATAAAATCTGAACATCTGTCTCTAAGTTCTCATTGAATCACATCCTATCTAACAAACCAGAATGCCTTCCTGGCCTTGCTGTACTTAGCAGGGGAGAAGCTGGGCAGTTCTTGGTCAGAAAAAAATGCTTTGAAATAACAGTTTCAGTAATATCTCTTACAGTATAAAGCACCTCATGATTTCCAAGTGGATGAGGCTCTGGTCATTGACCTCTAGTCATGCCAGTGAAAAAGAGTCCAAAATGACAGCAAAGCAAATTCAGATGACATTTGTGAAATGTTTTAGACAACTGTTCTCCATTTTCCCATGTTTCATTGTTCTTTTATGAGAAAAAGCAGAAAATAAAGTATAAACAAATTTAAAGTCAGAGCTGCAATGTGGCTGCTTGTTGTTAATTTCGTTTTTTAAAAGGCTTTGCAGAAATTGTAGACAGTTCTTTCAAATGTTTCTACAGGAGGCTGACAAAAAGCCAAATTATTCTTTGCATATGAGCTGCCCTCTGTCTGCATATAAACCATGTGATTTGCCAATAAGAAAGAGTAGCTGGAGGCTTAGTGACATCTGAGGGACAGGGAAAAAAGCATAGAACAACCAGTGGCTGTTTAATGTCTCTCAAACTTCTGAAAAAGATTATTCCAGAAATAAAATTGCCATGTGTTGTTTGCCAGTGAATCTTCTGTATAAAAAGAACAGAATTTATAATCTCATCATGCATAAACTTTAACCTGTTGGCAAGCTGTTTGCAGTGCCTGGTAGCCCAAATTCTCCTGGTACCTGACTGCTTTCTGCAACTGCCCCACTGTCAGGCTGAAAATGTAATGTTTGCTATTCCTACCCTAAGGGAGGAGTCTGCTTTAAAATTAAGTAATTTTAGTCTAGGAAATATTCTCAACACTTGGTAGATTGTAGACCAAATTAATTCTCCTATTTTTTTTTTATGTGGGCATTTTTTTGTTTGTTTGGACAGCTTGGAAAAATAATCTAATCTCTTCTCCTGCCCCATGGCAGCATCAGAAATACTTGTCTGTTTCTAGGGGCTGTTTGTTTAACCTGTGTTAAAATAGCTTGCTTGGCAACAATTCTGTCCACCATTCTCTATCCTACAGTTACAAATAATTTGTTTTGCTTTCTATTTTCTAACCAAAACAGCTCTTGATCAAAATTGTTCCTAACACTGCTTTTCCTGTCCACTCTGTGACAAGAGATTATTCCCTCTTTTTTTTTTTTTTTTTTTTTTTTCCAACATCAGGCTTTTTTATTTGAAGCCTGTTTGCGTGTCTTCCTTCAGCTTTGTTAAACTTGGTTCTTCTTGAGATACCTGAGTTCCTCCAACAATTGATCTCAGCCTTTGAACAAGATTGAAACAGACACAAAGGAATGAGGAAGATACACAAAATATTAGTAGTAAAATTAAGCAGGATCTGAGGAAGAAACACTCATTATGCAGCAGGTTCTTGGTGACCTACTGAAGAATCTGTAATCTTAAACCTCAGTACATGTCAAATTCATAAAACTTAACTAAATAAAGTAGATAACACAGGATTTCTTTTTATGTTAAAAAGACATGGGCCTCAATATCTTAATTGTATCTTTGCAGAAAATTTATACTTTTACTGAAATAATTAAATATTAAATATCACAGTGTCAATCAGTAGCAAGTGCATTGATAAATATGCTTTTCTTGAAAGACCAAAAAATAAATAATAAACATATAAAGCACAATAGCCTTTCTGTAGAAGTTAGTTTTCTTTAGACTGTGTAAGAAAGCCTCAAATAGCACAAATTTAATTTTTTTTCCTTTTCTCAATTCACCATCAAGATCAAAAGGTAGGGATATATTTTGCAAATACCTGCAGGAGCAAATAGGAGGAAAAAAGGACAAATTAAAACATAAAAGGTAACGAAAACCACAATCCAACATTGTGTAATATCGAAAACAACCAGTTTCAGGTCTTAAATTTTCCCTACAGTTAAAACCACTCTTGTACAAACAGGTATCCTGGAGTTAAAATATTCACTGTAGAAGCTGATAACCTGGATATAATCTTTACACAAGGGAAAAAACCTCAAACCTGAAGACATACTGGAATTTAAAACAAATGTTGCAGAAGCTAGTACCTGGCTCTAACATTTCCTTGAAGAATATATTCTTCCCAGAAAACATTATTTTTTTGTCTTCATGCTATTTATCAGAAACAGACTTTCTGATAGTGCTTTCCCACAGTGAATATTAGTTCTGAACTGGGATTTTAGCCACTGGCTTCCTCTTATGAATGCACCTACTCAAATGCAATACACTGATGAGGCTTATTTTATAGCGAAAAAATGTGATTTGGATCCAATTTTTCTAGTTTAAAACAAAGAAATATAATATGCAAAGATGTAAGAATTTATACAATTCTCTTAAAAATCACTGATTAGTAAAATCCTTCTAAAAACTAGACCTTCACAAGGAAGGATGAAATCTCATTTCAGCTGGTGTCTTTGGGAGGGAATGAATTTTGCTCCCAGCAAGCTTAAATCTTTCAGTTCATCATTTTCTCTTGAATTTTCAGGGTATCTTTGATCTGTAAATAAAATTCTCTCATGTTCACGCTTAATTCTTTATTCTCCATGATGGGTTATTTTTTACCTTGCTCCTTGAGAACAGTAATTTTCCTGCCACGTTTTCTCTACAGACTAAATTTACTATTGTATCTACATCCTAAAATGAAGTTCTGTGCTCACCTCAGTCAGTGTAAATAGACATGCTGTGACAGGCTGATAAGTGGCAGCAGGAATCCACCTATGACAAGAGCTTGAATCTGCAGGGAAGGTTTCTTCCTGTAGGATGCGTTTTGTATACGCTGTCCTTTTTGGACTGTGGAGGGGGAGCCCATGCTTTGCACACTGCATAGGAGAAGGGAGCTAATATCCTGTTTCTTGCCTTTTCTTCTGTTTTAAAATTATGTTTAGTTTGGCAGAGTGTCAGAAACATAGACCAACAGAAAAATCTGACTATCAGGGAAGGAAAAAGTATAAAGCTAGGTAGAGAGATACAGATAGGCCAGACTGACCTTCAAGATTTGAGTAGCCTTGATGGTGAGCAGTAATTATGTGGGTTATGTACTTGATTAAAGAAAAACAAGGAAAACTGAAATGAGAATTTATATATGGGTGGTGAAATGAGCTAGGTTAGATTTTGCTGGGTAATTAGCTAGTTGCACTTGACCGTATCGCCTCCTTGCAGCAGGGCATTAACAGATGGTGTACAGAGCTGTCAGAACAAAAAGCGTTGCCTTCCCCCATCAAGTGCTGCTGCTGCTGAAGGATCAATTCTTCAGTGCAAGCACTGGGGGGCTAATAAAGACTCCAACCCTGGGAACAGGAGTGATTTACAATTGAACTTAATCTATTTGAAAAATTCTAGCAACCACATTAAAAAAACCCCAAATCTCATCACGCACCACCTGAATTTCCTCAGTGCCATCTGTCTGCTGCATTAAACAAAGCCCCGGAGACGCTCAGAGGGAGAGAGGCAGAGTTTTAATGATTAACCTAACCTGGCTGTCAGAATGGATAGCTTGATATATAGGCCCTGGGTTGGCAGTTTCTGCATAGCTAGTCACTGACGCTGCAGAGGAGATTTAAGCCAGCAGGAATTCCCCTCTGCTGTGTAAAGCAGCGCGTGTTCTCCCAGGACGCAGCACCCGCGTGTGGAGGCGTCACTGCGGCGCTCCCCGGCTTTGTGGGGAGATTCCCAAGGGGCTGGGCATGGGGAAGCACTGCCTGTAGCTTACACCTGCAAAGGCAGCACCCAGCCATCAACCATCAATAACCCTGGAAGCTCGTCTGCACCTGAGTTCTTTGCATTGATACGGCACAGACTCCCTGGCTTTATTTCTGTTAGAGAATTTACCTGCTGAAAAATCTTGAAATGTTTTCAGTTTGGTACCTGAGCACTTACCTGGCGGTACCAAGGTTGCTGAAGCGTATGAAATCGCCAGCCTCAATTTCATGAGCTGAGATTGTAGTTTTAGGAGTTTTCTATAAGATTCAGAAGTGAATGTAGCATTTTGATAATTTCCATTTGATCGAGACAAACAATACCTTTCTTGGCATCAGTCTCAAGCTTGGATTTACGGAAGATGCCAAAAGTGAGAGCTTTTAATTTATGAGAGCACTATTATTTTAATCTCTCAGTAAACATTTTTCCTCTGAATAGAAAGGACAGCTTTTCACTATAAAAATAATTCTAAATTATGGGTGTTTTATTTCACTCACTCACTCACTCACATTTTTCGTCTCGTGTTGATGTACTTGAAATATTTAAATTAAATTGTTATTTCTTTGTATTTGTGGAGAGGATGTAAACAATGCAGCTTTTCTGTTAGAAAGTGTTTAAGAATCATCAAGATATTTGTGGGTGTTATTTAGTGAGCAATCATTTTACATCTTTTACAGTAAAATTAATGGTTCCACTTTGCAGGTAAAGAAAATGAAACCTAAGCTATGATTTTACAATAGATTTTACCAGAGCTAGCAATTTACATGTGAGCAAAGTGAATATAAATGGTGAAAACACATTCATAAATTATACATGTCTAAAGGCTTAAGGGAGCAAAACATCATCTGACAAGCAAAAACCAAAAGTATAAACTAATGCAGTGAAAGATTCATAATTAATATAAGATTTCCTAGAATTAGTTAAATTTTGTATTCATCCAGATGCTTATACAAAGCTATGATTATCTAAATTATGAAATTATCTGTGTTTTATGCTCACTGCTAGGCTTACCTAGGAAACCTCTCCAGATCTATACAACATTCCTGAAAATCTTTAATAAAAACCCGCAGTCTTAAAATATATGTGAATTCTACATAGATAAAGAACACAAATAATTTTCTTTGGTAGTAATTATTATTTTTATTAATTAAAAATCAGTTCTGATGTAAATTAACTTTCTGAAAAAAAAGTCATTTTCTGTCTCTTTACACTTGGTCCCCATAGTCAATCCCCAGGGTCCAGGGATGAGGAGAACTGATCTCCCAGTAATTACTGAAGGACTCTGGCTCTCCCAGCCAGAGAGGGGAGCAGGGCTCATGTCTCAGCAATGTCAGGGTAATCCTTCATCACACAAGTTATACATATTTCTCATGGCTGGCCCCACTCTATCAATCCTTCTGAAATATGAGAATCCCACTGAGGTCCATTTAGTCATCCTGCATCTTATTGTTAATGAATATGACAAAGCAAGACAGATCCTAATGCCAGTACCTCCAGGCAGGCTGGCAGCCCTCTTGCTTTCATTTTCATGCCCTACTAATACTTATCAGTGCCATTTGATGATTGCTCTGAAGTGTGTTTCACACACAGGCAGCAGGGTTCATATCCAAGCAAATCTGAATTCTGAGTATAAAGTTTCATGAGCAACTGTTCCCCATGGTTTACTAGGAATTTATGTGTATATATAATGTTTTATAAGTTTCCCTTTATAACTCTCTCTCTTCAGGTAACAATAATAAAGTAATAATAAAATGAAAGATTAGTTCCTGTTTTAGTAGTTCAAGACTCTTCTGATCCTGATGCCCCTTAGGTGCTTACCAAGGATTTCTGCTGCACTCTGCTGAGCCAGAAAGTGTTTTGCCTTGGCCATCACTCTGTTAGAAAACATGGACGCCACACTGTACATCTTTTGGACTAGCTTATCAGGCACAATGAAAAAAATTCTAGCAGTGAAAGAAAGAGTTTTATGTCATTTTTCCACACCCTTGTTCCTGGGATCACTGGAAAATTGTCCTGCTTTTGACACCTGTGTCATTCATATTACGGCGATGGAAGATACAGAAGTAGCACATATTCTGCTCTATCATCCATGTGCTGTCCATATACTGTGCCACACTGGAAAGGGAATTCTACTTCTAAGAAAAGGGCTGGGTTTTTTTTTTTGCTAGTCCAACACGCCTCTTATTTTCTACTAATATTTCCTTTAACTCAAAGGGTATTATGAACATAATACCCTTGCTGTCTCCTAATGAAAGTAACCACAGAATGGGTGACAGCAGGGATCAATAAAACTGAAGGCAAAGGAGAATGTCTTTTATACTTTTCCTTCCTTGAATCTCCCTGTTCCTTGTAAGTTAATTACATGATGAATTTAGGCCATCACTCTAACAAGAACCACCATGATATTTCATGTCTTGGAATAAGCAAGGATTGCTTCTCAGCTATATGTTTTGGAAAACACATATAAGACTGTTATATAAGATTGTCATGCAAAGGTTTTAGTGTGCACATTTTCTGTCAAATAAAGTTTTTGATCCAAAACAATTACTAATAAGTAGTCTGAATTAATTTTCCTTAAAATATCTTAAATAAAACAAAGGGCCTTTAAAAACATTTTTAAAATACTATGTATATTCTTTCACCAATATCTGCTTTATTAAGAGAGAGAATCGTTAACTTCTCTAACTCAGAGCAGTAATTACATCTACTCTGTTCAAACATTCTTGCTACTAAACTCTAATGTAGAAATGCAGAAGACATTGACTCCTTGCTAGTTTTATTAAAAAAAAATGTACTGTGAAAACTTTTTCCATCTAAAGAATTTTTGCACATAATTTTTTTTTTCAAAATAGTCAAAGGTGTTAAAGATGCTGGTAGACCTTATTTCTCCTTATTTTATGCTTTTAAACTTAATCTAGAATGATAAAACTCAAATAAACCTTCCTTACCCAAGTGCTGCTTTTCTGTGATTGCCCTGCATATTACACGTTAAAAGACTTTAGTCTTGTCTTCAGTGGACCTGGGCAATGAAGTCACTTGGCTAAGATGGGTTTTGTCAGACAGCAAAGAAGCTGAAAAAAACCCACCCATAAGAAAGATAGCCCCATGATGACAAGGCTCTTTATAATCTTCTAATATCACATTTATATGTTCCAGTGTTTCATTTAAATCCTACTGATCAAAGGTTAATGCATCATTGTGGGGGTAGAGCTGGTACCCAGCAAAGAGGAAAGGGCAGCAGGAGCCCAGCACAACCTCTAGAAACTGCAGAGAGGGAATTGTGACTTAAGGACTCCTTTTAGCCTCTTCTCCTTTTTGATATCCAGTCCATGTGCCTCAGCAGGACCCTTTGCATATTCTCACCCCACTCACTCCTCTCTCTCTCTATGTGATTCTGGCAGTGGCTGAGATTCTGGATCTGTTCTGTTAACAGGAACTTTAATGGGTGCAGACTTTCCACATCCAGTTGTGCCACCTGTAGTAAAATGCTGCTTCAGATGAAGCTAATGCTAATCAAAACTTAGCCAATGCCAGCTGTAAAGCTACTCCTTTCTATTCCAACAGTTTGGAAAGGGCTTAACCTGTGAACTGCTTTCGCGTGTCCTCATCTCATGGGGTTTCTTGTTGAATAGTTTAGATCAATTACCTTCAAACCATGACACATTCATTAATTTTCTCTTGCTACTATATATTTTTCATAAAGGAAAAATTGATATTGTCCCCTGTCAGGTGACTGATGAACAAACTGCAGTTAGTACAATTCCAGAAATTTGGACTAGTTTTCATATCTGAAATGTCTAAGATTCATAAGGCAGGAGGTTTCCTATGCAGAGTTCTGAATATCAATGAGTAACCAAAAAAATTGTGTGAATTCAAGCTCCTATGTTGTGGTGTTGTTATTCACAAAAGATGTATTTAGATAATATTTTAAAAGTTCATTATCTAATCTAGTTCCAGATACTGTGTTCTGCATCTCTTGTCTTTGAATACTGTTCTTTTAACAAGCTTCTTCTTTCTGATTTTAGGTGTGACTTTTTTCTTTTATTGATGTCACCATTACAGCTCTTACTTGAAACAATTTGAAATGCCCTAATTTTCAAGTGCTTTTCTGGCTTGTGTCGTGGTTTAACCCAAGAGTAACTCAGACCCTACAGCTTTCCCCTCCTTTCCCTGCATTGGGATGGGAAAGAGAATAGGAAAAAACACAAAGCTCATGGGCTGAGATGAAGACAGTTTAAAAGGAGAGGAAAGGAAGGGAAAGGAAAAATGATGATAGAAGTACAGACAAAACAAATGACACACAATGTAGTTGCTCACCACCCACTGACCAATGACCAGTTAGTCCCCAAGAAAGTGGCTGCCACCCCCAGCCAACTCCCCCCAGTTTTGCTGTTCAGCATGATGCCATATGGTCTGGGATATCCCTTTGGCCGCTCGGTGTGAGCTGTCCCAGCTGTGTCCCCTCCCATGTTCTCATCACCCCCAGCCTTCTCTCTGTCAGGGCCACATGAGAAGCTGAAAAGTCCTTGACTTTGTGCAAGCTCTGCTCAGCAACAACTGAAACATAAGTGTGTTATCAACATTATTCTCACTCTAAATCCCAAACACAGCACTGTTCCAGCTACTAGGAAAATAATTAACTCCATCGCTGCCAAAACCAGGATAGCTGAACATAAAAGCCTTTCCTCTCTCCTTGTCATGTACCTCCCTCTCAGGGAATTTAAACCTCCTTTTAACCACCAAAATCACTACATTATTTTTGTGTTGGAAGAGTTTTAAGAATTAATTTTTTTCTCCTTCACTTGTCTGAAGCTTTAGTGTCTAGTTTTACAGTTAAAAATTTTCTACATTTTATTTTACTTTAGTTCCATTTCTGCCTCCTTAACTGCATGCTGACAGGGAGCATACTGAGAAAAAAAAAGGGGCCATGCCATTTAGAACTGCTTCTCATTGACCTCTTTCTATCCTTGCATTTTCAATGCGTTCTTCTGGTTGCTTTTCTATGTTAAAATCTGGGTGAGAATCTTTGAATGCTGAATCTCAAATGTTAAGTCACATTAGCTGGATTTCACTGGAGTAGTTTAGGTTCAAAGGGATGAAGTATGTGCTTATTTCTGCTCTCAGCTGAATAGCTCTGTTCTTTGAAATCTCTGTTAAACTGTTTTGAATGAAAAGTAACTACATTACATAGAAACACAGAATCACAGAATCACATAGTCATGAAATACCAGGTTGGAAGGGACCACAAGGGTAATCTGGTTCAACCATTCTTGGCAAAAGAGCAGTCTGGACAAGATTGACCAGTACCCTGTTTAGTTGAATTTTAAAAAGTGTCCAAAGTTGAAGAATCCACCACTTGTCTAGGGACATTATTCCAGCAGCTGATTTTTCTCATTGTGAAAAATTTTCCTCTTGTATCCAGTCAGAATATCCCCAGGAGTAACTTGCACCCATTACACCTTTTTTTTTTTTCCCTGTGACTTGGAAAAATAAAGGCTCCATCTGTTTTTTCTAGCCACCCTTTATATACTGGAACATGGTGGCAAGTTCTCCCCTAAGCCTTCTTTTCTCAAGGCTGAATAAACCCATTTCCCTCAGCCCTCCTCACACGACAGCCTTCCCAGCCCTTTGATAATTTCTGAGGCCTTTCTCTGGACCCTCTCCAGCCTCTCCACATCTTATTGTTAAACATACCTGTATAAGTTGGGGTAGGTTTTGGATTTTTTCAATATAATGACACTTCTGGATTTCCAACATCATCTTTTTGGTCTTAAATGTGTAGGGCTTTTGTTTGGTTAAATAGAAGCTTGCTACTAATCTGAGAGGAAGCAGATTTCGTTTATTGGGTTTTTTTGGTTTTTTTTTTCTCAAAAGTAATCAGTGATTTGAAGTCTGGATATATGATTGTTTTCAGAAGTGTAGGTGCAGTTCATTTGAATAAAAGGTAAACATTTTTTTCATAGACAAACAAGTGTTTGCCATCCCTTTTCAATAAGTAGAAGAGGTATTCTTAGGGAGTAAACCATCTCATCCTGCCTAAGAGATCTGAAGATAGGTGAATCATTTCCTGACTTGACTCTCTATGGACTATAAGGGGAACCTGAAGTGTTTAGATGACATCCAGGATGCCCATGAAAACACATGAAATCCGTGTGGATTCCAGTGGATAATTCAGAGTATGTCAGAATCCGCCTCGCCTCGCCTCGCCCTGTATTTACTGTGCAGAATTTAGTCTTAGTAAACCAGACTCTGACCTCAGCCTCCAAAGTTTGACCTGATTCATCCTGCTCTGGTTGGATTCAGTCAGTATTGCTGGATGAGGAACCTTTCCTGCTGTTCCTGGCTCTGAGTGTCTGGGTGTCATGGGAGTGAGGATGGCTCTGCTTAGAGTGCACGCTTCTTTTAGAACAATCATCATCCCTTTTCTCTCAAAAATTTTCCTCCCCTGAAGAAATTGCTATGCAACAAGATGTTCAATGTCTCAAAGTCCAAGACATTTTACTTTAAACTTTTCTTTCAAATTCAAATTAAAAATAGAAAATATGTTTTTTCATCTAGACAGAACCATTGTTTTTTGGAATAATTTCCGTAGTCCCGTAGTCTAGTAACAAAGTTATACTCTTCATCACCCAAATCTCTCCAACAAACAAGGTAGAAGTTCCCAAATAGTACATAATTCACAAGTGCAGTGAGACAGTTGATTTGCTGGGGTGGGGAATTTGTTTCTGAACACAAATAGTCACAAACAGCATTTTAGACAATTATCCCTTTCAGGCATTTCAGCCAAAATGCTGTTATCAGGTTTTCAGGAAGCAAACCTGATAATGACCTGTCCTGTGAATTTAGTCTGTTTAGAAAGATTAAAGACCTTGTTTAAGAAAAATACTCAGATCACAAACCTAATTGCAATGTATCTTTTTTCCAAGAATGATGTTTGTACCCTTAGGGTTTATCTTCATGGAGAAACCATTACGAAATAGATATAAAGCTGTTAGAGAGTGTCCAAAGGAGGGCTACAAAGATGTTGAAGGGCCTTGATGGGAAGCTGTATGAGGAGTGACTGAGGTCACTTGTTCTGCTCAGCCTGGCGGAGATTGAGGGGACACCTCACTGCAGTTACAATTTCCTCGTGAGGGGAAGAGGAGGGGCAGACACTGATCTCTTCTCTGTGGTGACAGTGACAGGAATGCAATGGCCTGAAGTTGTGTCATGAGAGGTTTAGGTTGGATGTGAGGGAAAGGTGCTTCACCCAGAGAGTTGTTGGGCACTGGAACAGGCTCTCCAGGGAAGTGGTCACAGCACCAGCCTGACAGAGCTCAAGAAGTGTTTGGACAGTGATCTCAGGCACAGGGTGTGACTGGTGGGGATGGTTCCATACAGGAACTGGAGCTGGACTTCATAATCTTTGTGGGTCCCTTCCAATTCATCTTATTCTGTGATTCTGTAAGACAGAAATTTAGAATGCAACAGCTATTCAACAGGGATTTACACAGCTATTCTTCACTAAGAAATCCACTATATCTTAACACCTGCACTGAAGTCACTCACCTCTGTTCTGGATCTCCAAGTCCCTTTTAAGAATCAAGCTGTGTCTGGCAACAGAAACAAAAAGACAGATAAACAGGAACACAGAATTGCAAATTTCCAGCTGCTGAGGTCTGCTATGTACAGAGAAGATCCATGAACATTTGGCAAGTGGATATTTCAGGTTCCTTCATAGCTCCCAGGTATTCAGGTAGGAACCAGACATGTTTGAAGAGTTACAGAATGCTGAGCTTAGGTGCTCTCAGGAGAGGTGGTTGGAAACTCTGGCCTACATATGACCTTCAATATGTGCATAGACATACAGAAAATAAAAGTATTCCTTCCAGCTTCATTTTTATTATTATGATTATTATTATTGTTAAATTACTATTTTAGACTATTCCTATGTGTCAACAAGCCCTTAGTAAAAGAACTTGCAAGAAACATATCAGAGTGACACCTGGTAGCTCCTGTCAAAACTGTGCTCATCAAATCCTGCCAGGGAAACTAATTTCATTAGAGATGAGGTTGAAATTGTCACTCAGCAAGTTTATTAATTTTCAAATACCAAGAGTGAAAAATGCACCAGCTGGGTGATAATCACTGAACATGTATAAACAAGCCCCATGCTTAGCTAATCTTCACTCCGCTGCTGGTTACAGGCCCCAAGCTTTAAAAATAATATTTAATAGACCAGATTGTTCCTGAAGGTAAATGAGGATGTGAGATTGCTGACAGCATCTCGTTCCCCATCACACCTTGTGCAACACATATGGACATCCTACCTGACCATAGCATAGAGTCTTAAGGTCTCCAGGTTCAGCCTCTGTGGGGCAGAACTCAGGTGTTTCTGAGCAGGAGGCCCACCTGAGCAAGGTGGTCTCTCGGGTTTGGGAGGTCCTGGAAAGAGTAGGGATGTACATGACTGCGCAGAGCAAATCCATCACCAGCACCTGTGCCCAGCAGCTCTGCACCTCACCCAAGCACACTGAGAGGAGACTCTGTGGTGTAGAGTTTTCTCATTGCACGGCAGATGTATTGTTGCCTTGCAATGCATCCTGTTAATTCTGTAAATTAACAGAATAGCACAGAAAACTGATCTGTGCTAGACATACAGTGAGCAGTAGCTCAAAGGGGGCATTTTCAGGGTGGTGGCTGTTTTTGGAAAAGTACCACTGGTTGCAAGAAAGAAGAGATGCACTGCATTGTCTCTGGAGTGGGGCAGCACCTTTGTGGCCAACCTAAATGGGAACCTTCCCTTTAGTTCTGCTGCTACAGAGTCTTAAAGACACACAGTTTGCAATCTGCAGTGGGGTTTAGTGACAGGGTCCTCTGCCAGTTGCTGTGTGCAGTTAAATGCACAGAGCTGCAGATAGGCACCAGCCATGTGCAGTTCAGTGTATAATGCTATTAATAATTACTTGGTTCCCCCGTGGTCAATGATTTCTAGTAATCCCTCTGTTTTCTCCCTTGTTAGATTTAGATATATCAAAGGCTCTTTGCCTGTAGTGAGGCCACACGGAAAGAAGCAGCGTTCTGTAGTTAGGGGTTCTTCACAATCACTAGCTTTGCCCAGGTTTTTCAAACTTGCTGCTGGATAAAACCATCAGAATTTTTAACATGCAAGCGTCCAGCAGCAGGACACCATCTCATTAACTCTTATGGCTCCATTTTCTGACTACTGCTGTGCAGCTCATTTATATTAATGTATTCTTCCTCCTGCTGTTCTGAGCATACAAGGACCGAGAGCCCTCACAAGGGATGTTTGCATTAAAGCTGCACATTAGCTTCCAATGCCCTGAGGATCCTTTATGTTTTAAGGTAGATACAGCATTTTGTCTTTTACAAAAGGTTCTGCTTGAAAGGTTCAGGGTAGGAAACCTAGCTTTGTCCCAGGGCTGACAGATGTACTAGCCAATTTAACAAAAATATTAGCTGCCAAGAGGCTTGGCAAAATACATGTAATGTCCCAGCTTGATGAGAAAAAAAACAGGATATACATTGCTTATCTGTGGAAAGCTTGTTAGTAAGGTTTGGTTGAAAGTACTTAGAGAAAAAGTCATTTTGTCAAATACCCTGCAGTAACAAAGATAAAATATTTTGCACAGACATAATAGTTTTGATAAGTTTTTTCACCTTGAAGGTTTCTGTGAGAATCAGTATTTTTCTGATTACTACTGAAACAGCAGAGATAGGTGAGGGTAAAAGGCAGAGGAGAGAATGGAATGATTTTGAAAAATCTGAAGACCCACTGTCTCAACAAAAGTCTATTTTTACAAAACTAGCTGAAGAGTCTTATTTCCCAGAATGGAATTTGAAACCTTGCAAGTCCTTACCAAAAACCACTGCCATTGTTTAGCAGGCTTCAGTGCTAACTGTATTGATCACATTACCCGTGACACTACTCAAACAAAGGGACAGATTTCAAATATAGATTTGAAAGCTATTCAGGGTCCCAAAGCATTTCAACGGCACTAAAATCAATAGTATAATAGACAGAAGAGTGGCAGTTGGTAGCTAAAATGAATTTATTTTTCTGGATTGAAAGTTTGAATTCCACAGGTTAGTTTCTACCTAATATAAAAGAGAGTTAGTGAAAAAGATTTAAGAGAATCCAAGTTCCACAGCCTGCTAGCAAGACTGGCCCTTGGACCAGAGGAGTTCTTCCTCTGCATCTGCCCCAGGTACTGGCTGCCACCTCCCCTAACAAACTCTTGAACATCCCTCCAGATCTTTCCTGTGCCCAGCTATGAAAACAGAGTTTTTCCATCTGAGCAGTCAGTTGCAGTGTCTACTCCCTGTACTTCTACTAGGATTGGCTGAATTGCTCTTGCATCAGAACATTTTACACTGATCTTGTTCTCCATGTTATTGTATGGACTAGGTCTAATAGGAGTATACCTGTTTGTATTCCCTGTATTTCCATATATTTTTCCTTAATATTTTATTGGAGGATTTTTTAATGTATTTTTTTGTTTGTTTGGGGTTTTTTTTGTTTTTTTTTAAATTATTACAAGAATGTACTTCATGGCTTTGACTGTATTTTATGCAAGGAATGGTATTCAGATAATTTTAATACAACAGAAGTATGCAAAATTCTTTAATGCGCTTTAATATCAAGGCAGAATTTAGTTCTACTAGGAAATAGAGAGGAAAGAAGAAATGTTTGGAACTCATAGGATGGTCATAATCTAGTAATAAAACACCTAAGCAGCGGACAGGAGCACAGGAGCACAGATTAGGCTTTGTCAGTGGTGCATATGGCCTAAACCCAAAGTCAGTTAGTCATAATAGCACATAGATGTGTTCCAGATATTGTTACAAGGCAGAATGGTCTATAAATGGCCTTTAAAACATCAATCTTTTGCCTTCAGAACTGCTTATTAACTGAGCTGAGGAATACATCAAATATGCTAATAACGTAGTAACCAGCAGCTAAGGAAAAAAAAATAAACCACCAAATGTTCATTTACATTAGGATCACAGCAGCAACAGCATACTGATAATTTAACCCCCTCTGCTCTGGATAACAACCTCAATGTGACACTAAGCACAGGCTGTAGAGAGAATACCGTAGTGGAATGACCTCATTGTCAGTTTTAAACAATTAAAGATATTGAGATAATTTAAAAGGACAAGTGGAAGCCTGTTTGCTTCATCTAAGGCTACTTAATAATCAGTTTTATGCACTGAGCTAATGAGACATATTAGCCAGAGAGTCAAGGGGGGAAGTTGAATGAAAAAGCTCAAACTCTCTTAAAGCCTAAGGTCAGAGGGAACACATGGCTTTTCTTGCTTACAAGGAGGAATGTCACACTGAAGAAAATAACACATAAATAAATGAATAAATAAATAAAACAAAACAAGAGAAGGCAACGATTTGCTTGCATGTAATTAAGGGACATTAAGTTAGTAATTTTTCCAATCTGTACTTGACATTTTGGAAAAGGTTGGTGGTCATTCACAAACAAATCCTGGGCTACCTTGCTTTGTACCATGTTTGGCAGCAACTACTGTAAACTGCTCTTTTCAATATATATTTTTTCATTCACCTCACGAGTTATGCATGTGAAATTTCAGAATCTTTATTGTCATGAGAAACAGCTGCTCATTACAAGTAGATTATTGTTTTGAGATATATACTGCATTTGTGTTGGAGTAATCAGTTAACCCTCTATGTACATGAGAGTATTTAAAAATGCAGCTCCAGGAACAGGCTGTGTACATATTGCAGCTGTACAGTCCCAGAATTTTTGATATTATTTTTTATTTTCTAGCCAGAATCATACCCCAGACCTATCAACCCTTCTTTCACAAACTTCCAATTTTCCTGCACCATGTAAGGATATGTGAATGCCTCACTACCAATCCACATCATGCTCTCAATGTGTGAATAAGAGGACATGTGTGGATTTGAAATCAGTGTGGCCTCTAACTTTCACAAAATTATTGTAAGAAAATAAATTATTTATATAGAATCAATCATGCTAAAGCATCAAAATGTCAGATATTTTTGAACAGAAAACAGTTCTTTTCTTTTATTCATCTATTTTTACACATATTTTAAATTATAATTTAAAGCAATTTACAGGAAACTGTTTATGATATGCAATACTGAGTGCTCTGCAAGCAGCATGAGAAGGTCTTTGCTACTTTCATGTGTTTTTATGCATGTTGTAGGCATTTATGCACCCTTTTAGGTTGACAGCAGTGGGGTTTACATTACTGGTTGGTAATGCACTAGTCACTATATACAAAGTTATATCTACAGCTCTCTGTCAAATTGAGATAATTAAACGTCAAGTAGACAAAGTTAAACTATAGAACTAGCTTCTTTTTTACATCATAGATTGTACATCTCATTTTAAAAGCTTCAGTCCAGCATGGGTTGGGTGCTTAAATCCCACCAGTGCAGAGGAAGGTGATTATATCCCTGAAGAAAAGTGCAGGAAGACAGACACAGCCCAAGCTTACATGATGCAGCAGGAGCAGAGCAAAGTCCTGTTTCAGTTTCTCTCAACCCAGCTGTCTAAATGAGCAAGGTGCTGTGGGTTCTCCATAAACTCAATCTTCACACTCAGGTTCATTATACCAGGCCAAGATATAGTCAATAAATGGGCTTCCACAGAGGGTTAATGTAAAATAAGCATTTTCAAAGAAAATCACTAGATTGAAGAGGAGGGAGGCTGAATGTGAGGCTGGAGATGAAGAAAGTGATACTCCCAAACTACTGACATATTGCAGTGTGAAACTGGCTCCTCCAGGGTATTTGGAGCTGGCTTTAATTTTGAATCTGCCCCACTGCTCTGAATTATGACAGATCATTATGGAGGCCGTATCTGCCTTCCTCTCACACATTCATCCAACCAAGCAAGATGCTACAGTGTGGCAGAGCTCCAGAACACTGACATCTTTTTTTGGCAAATAATTAATTTCAAAGTATTTTCTCAAATACGTGTAGGCTCCTAGTCAATGAAAATATGAGTTTGCCACTTATTCAAACCATCTGTCTTTATTTTTTAAATTATAATTGTACAATATGTCCATTTTCCAGGATTATTATTTCGTTTTTTTAAGCTTACTTTTGGGTATCTGAAGGTTTTATCTGTAGTTAAAATATGTATACATGGTTTGATTAAAGTTACTCCATCCAAGCAAAGATATACAAACTGTTTCTTCTAACAAAGGAAAAGCCCCACGGCAGTGCACAAATGACATGTCTTGCAATATGTAGTGCAGCAGTAAGTCAGATTTAGGATCCTGACTGTGTATCATGGCATTGAAAGAAGTTCATTAAAATGTGAAAGTGGAAAGATCTTCACATTCAATACTCAATTTATATTAAAATCTCCTTAAAATATACCACTGGGACAATGCAAGGTGTTGATACACTTAGCAAGTGACAGAGGTCATACCTTCTATATTCTGCTTATTAAAATACATATTTTATACTAGATTTCAATAATTTCCTGCTTTCTAAAGAAAAATGTAATTTTGGAAAAGCATAAAATGATGAGCCCTTTGACCTCCAGAAAAGAAAAAAAGCATCTTGCATTACAAATCATTTATCATTCATATGATCTTTGCTGCCTGAATACAAGACTAACTGACTTTTGAATGCAAGCTGGTGATTTCTGAATGCAAGGCTAAGTGTTCAGCTTATGGTACAGCTGGGCCATTCTCACCATGCTGCAAAAAAAAAAATCAGCTGAAAGGCTGCTTTTCATATATCAAGAAAATGAAAATGGAATAATTATTTTTCTTCTCTAAGCTAAGAAAAATATGGCAAGCATACATTTTGAGTCAAGAATTTTACTGAATGCATTATCATTATTTTTTCCATCAATGAAATATCAAGTATTTAGCAATAAATTGAAAAATATGACATTTCTTTTTGTAAAGGTCCGCTTTGTGCTTCCTGGGTAACAATGGATAAGTTGCAATTCTGAATAGATCAAAAATGTCATCAAGAAGGCAATAAGAAAAATGCCATGATGCAGGAAATTATGTAGACTTGGTTTAGTTTCTGTTTAAGAGCAGACCTATGTCTGCTCACACCAAGCTACAAAGGGTGTGTTTTCTGTGAGACACTGCTGATTCAGAGAAAAAATGTGGTTTTTGAATACCACATCATATTCAATAGCATATTTTTCCATGCAATTATTGAATTATTTCATCTCGATAATGTCAAAAACAACACGTTTAAATCTTGCTATACCATTTAGACTTCTGCATTAGTAGTCAAAGCAACTAGAAATGATCTGATTTTAACATGATGAAAATTAAACATTTACTTCATAAAAATGAAGCGTTGTGGAACTTTTCTTTAAATTTGAGCAAAAAACCCCATAGTCTAACTTTCTCAAAACACTGTTTCTAATAGAGTGGAAATTTTTTTTGAGATGTAGTTTATCAGCTGATGAGGAGACTCACTGGGTGATAATATAATGACTCACAGACCACAAATCCGAGATTCAGACACCAAAGAAAAAGAAACCTGCTGTTCAGCATCACCATACAATGGAGGGTCACCCTTGCTCTGCTCACAACCTCCTTGAGCACTGGTGGCCATGCTGAGGAGTGCCCACAGTGAGACACCCTGGTGGCCTGTGGGTTATGTTGAACATAACCCTTGGGGCTGTTCTCCAGCACCCCCTGAGAGCATCCAGGCAAGCACAGAGAGCACCAGAGAGCACCTGGCCAGGTGTGGCAGTGCTGAAGGCAGCCACAGGGGCTGGTATGTCGCTCCATCCACAGCCTGTCACCGACACAGCACCTGGCCCTCTGTGTGCTGAGCTGAAATTGTTACTTGCACAGCCAAGGAGCTGGTGTGTCTGACCAACTCACCTAGCTAAGACTCACAGCAGGCACCTTGGCAACCTCAGGTGCTCAGTAAATAACTGTGGTTCTTATCTTCACAGGCAGAATTTAATGGTTTTCTGTCCCTTATCATCCAAAAAAACCTGTATTTTTACTACACATCCATATTATCTGAAAAGTCTGTTGCAAATGAAGGACTTTTTAAAAACTAAAAATCCAGATTTGAGAGTCACAAGTGTGGAATGTGAGGAATAACAGATCCATTTTTATCCAGGAGCTCTGCTGGTTCCCCCACTCTCTCAACAAGCAGCCTGCACTTGCCTCTTCCACTCAGCTCTTGGTGTCGTGTTGAGGTGACCGTGGGGAGCCAAGCTTGCTTTAAGTGCTTCAGAAAGAAAGCCCAGGAAGGGACTTGTTTTGTACTTCCTAGAGCTTGTACATCTACTTGGGCTCTACATGATAACAACTTTTATATTTTTCATCTTCCACAAATGTACTGCTTGTACCTTCAGGTAGTGAAAATCGTCTTTGTGTGAAATGATAAAGGAATACATTGATTTATACTGTGTTTGCCCTGCTGTAAAAGTCTATGCAAAGTTGCAGGAAAACAATCAGAGAGATTATTTTGGGGTTCAGTTTATCAGAAAGGAATATGTGGTTGTATGGATACTTGGAATGAGTTAGTGCACATGTATCCTTAAATCTTATATAAGTATACAGATGCATGTGCACCCACACTCACCTGAACCAGTAATAATTAATCAGAATGTCAAATAAACAGAAGGGAGGGAGCAAAGTTTACAATATCTGTACTTAAGAGGCTTGGAATTTTCAGCAGTGCCTCTGAAGAGATGGGATTTAAGGCTGCTATGGGTCCTACAAAAGATCATAAAGAGGGAAAAAAAGAAGTCACCTCTGTCCTGTGTGGGCAACACAGCCCTTTGTGAACCCCATGTGTATTTGTGCAGTCCTTCTCTGGCACAGATGTGAGAAATGTGAGTGTACTTGCCTGCAGCCAGGGTGTAGCAGGGGACTGGTCTCTGGAGAGCACTGCATTGTGCATGGCACGTACTCTACATGGCAGATTGTCATGCAAGTAAATGCTGACAGATTCACTTTACACACCCGCTCAGTTTCCTCATTCCCCTCTAGAGCCTGAGCCAGATGTGCTGGCTGTGCTTATGGCAGAGAGGAGGCCGAGATACTTCATGCTGATGCTGTCTTTGGGTCTGGGGTCTGCTTTTCCTATGAATCTTAATAAAGGCTCAAGAAAGCCTCATTTCCAAGCATTTGACAGGCTACTGCCAGTCCAGAAGCAACAGGGGAGCATGCTGTGCATACTTGCTTACAGCAGCCCTGCTGGGTTTTCACTATTAATTGTTCTCTCATGTGCTTTCATATTCTGCAAGGGAAAAAAAAATAGTCTCTCTGTGCTGAAAAGAGATGCTTTGGACAAAATGGAGTCAGTACAGTTCTCCTTCGGAAACACTTACTCCTCCAGGCTTTCAGAAAAGAGACACATTAGAGACAACACTGAATTTATGTGTTCAAATAACCTGACAACCACCGTGAGTTTCTGCTTTTGCTGATTACTGATCTGCAATCATCATCCGTTTCTCATTTAATTGATCACGGTGTGAGCATGGTTTATGCTGCAGAGGGAATGCCACTTCCTTCTCTCCCTCACTTGGAGGATGATTGTCCCCTCACACTTCAGGGAGTCACTGGCACTGCACTGGTATTGAGCAAATGGGAGTGAAAGAATCTTGCCTGCTCCTCTCCCACACACTTCATTGATCCATCAGCTCTGGCTGCATGCAGTATAGCCAGGTGCAGAATAATTTGCTGGAGATATTGCTTCGAAATTGCTGGCTTAGCAAGCCTGGAAAAGAAAGCCAGAGAAGAGGGCATTTGGGCTGATGGATGGTTATAGAGATATGTTACATGCTAGTAAAAAAGGAAAAACAAAAAAGGTAGAGAACTGGCATGCTGGAACATGGTTCTGTCCATTCCCTGTGACTGGTTCAGCTTTCCTGGCCAGCACGCTGAATCACTATCCAGAGCCTTTAAAAAATCAGTCATCATCTGTTTTCTTCTCCTGGCTTGTATGGCTTTGCTCCTTTTTCTGGAAAAAAAAATATGTACAAAGCCATCACACTTCCAAAAACATGCAAGATGTTGACTATGTGAATTCTCTTGTAGCAACACAACATTTGGAAAAATGTCTTATTTCAAAAACATGGTTTCTTTAACTCTCCAATAATGAAAATAGAAGCAACCAAGGTATGTATTGACCTTGGTATTGGAAATCTGGGATTTTTAATATTTTTTCAATAAATACAAGAATCTGGCCTTGACATTCTGACAGTGTAAGATTCTTTACAGTTTCAAGCTAGCAGGCTGATTTTTCCTCCTGTTATGTTCTTTAGGAACAGGGATAATCCTGGAGTATTTACTGTAAAGAGAGCTGTCTTTCCAAAGAAGTCTTTCCTTTTATTATTCTCATTAGAGTAAGATTATTTGAGTTCATAAAAACTGCAAAGATGTGTAGAAAACGTTATTTCCATGGCCAGATCCTTCCTTTCCAAGTAAGATGTGGATTATAAAAGCTGAAAAAAATCTGTCTTATTTTCCAGTAAAACTCTTTAGGAGTCATTTAGGCATGTTCTCCATGTCCATCACAGTGTAATACAAAATTAGCTCTAAATGCCCAAGACTGACACTGGAAACCAGGTGCTTAATTTGCAAACCAACTCCTCTAAAAAGCATGTCATTGGAGATAATTTAAGGATATATTGAAAATACAGTACACTACAAATGCTTGGAAATAGTGGTTTAGATTTCATCATTGCAAACCTGTGAGCTT
Organism: Ploceus nigricollis; assembly: GCA_013399945.1. Taxonomy (NCBI): domain Eukaryota; kingdom Metazoa; phylum Chordata; class Aves; order Passeriformes; family Ploceidae; genus Ploceus; species Ploceus nigricollis. The sequence goes on along the minus strand of VXBC01006768.1, from coordinate 618,113 downwards.
GACACTCAAAAGTAAAGTGTATTTTTGTCAGATGATCCTCTGTGATGATGATGGCTGGAGATGAGAAAATGAGGCTAGTGGTATTAAAGAATTTACTTATTCAACTCACCAGATATTTTGGAGAACCTTAAATGTCCTCACTGTCTTTAGAAATGACTCACACAGAATAGAGCATGCATTATTGAGCTTTACAGTCACTAAATAGTGCAGAGTTTCCAGGTGGTTCCTTCCTGCCACGATTAGTATGTCCAGGGTAGCAGTCACCAGAGGAGGATTGTGTGTGTGTGTTGAACATGCAGGAGGACTGGGGAGCAGCAGTATATGAATTGGCATCCTGAATAAAACTCTGTGCCATCAAGTCCAGGTTACCACTGCCACATATCTCAGAGGATGGGAAAATAATGTGTCACTGGGCAGCTGTAACAGAACCTGCACACAGACCTTCATTCCAGCTTCTTGATATGTATCCCAGGGTCTTTTGGGTTCCTGTGGTGAACTAAAGTAAAAAAGATTTCTAGATCTCTCTAGATATGCACAAGTTTATTAATCTTAGCTCTCTTTGTCTCTCTTTTTGTGTATTTTAACAAGTACATGGTTTAACTCTTGTGTTTGCTGGCTAGAATAGACTCAGGTCAATGTGAACAGCACCTCAGCTGGCTTTGGTCTCCTGGTCTTAAAGGTGAGCACTCCAAAACTTTTATTGATGCCACTGTAACGATTAAGGAATAGGTAAAAATTTAAATTTGCACTTGAATGAGATTAAAGAATTATTGTGGTGAAAATGCAGGTGAACCCAGGATGGGAAGAAATGATGTTGTCTGACTCTAGTTCAGAAGGCTGAACAATTTCTTTATTATATCTATATTATAATACATTCATATACTATTTAAAGAGAGATACTAAAACTACATCTTACATTTCTAACTACTATATCTAACTACCGACTCTAACTTCACTTGTGACTCTCTCCCCGAGAGAGTCCAGACACAGGTGAATGTGATTGGCCATCAGAGCCAAACAATCTTCACTAGAATCTAATCAACTAATGACTCTAGATCAGCAATCTCCAAATGCAGTCCACATGGAAAAACAAGGGACAGAAATAGAAATTGTTTTCTTTTTCTTCTCTTCTGTCTCTCTCTATAATAAAATCTTGAGAGAGAGAAATATGTGTTTGCCACAAAGAATGGCTTGTAAACAAACTTGCTTGTGCTCTCTGGACCCTGTGAAATAGCTCCTTCTATCCCAGTTTCCTTGATTAAGCAGCTGTCAAGGACTTTATGGGTTGAAACCATCTTCACATAGCCTCCTCTGGACCCCTAGCAGTCTCTCTGTCCTTTGCTGCTGAAGTCTGGCTTTGTGTGTATGCTCTCTATTTTTTCTGGGGTGCACAGCTTGGTAAAACAAACCAATCTGACAAATGCCTCTCCTCATTCCTTCTATTTCTTTAGTTTGATACCTGCTGCAAACTCATGGCATTGTTTTAGGAGTCAAACCAGTAAAGAACTGACCCAACAATGACATAACGTGGGAATAGGGGTGTCAGCAAGTTTAGCAAGCTGACCCAGCCCACCGAAGGTCAGATGGATGCCAACACCATCTCAAAGAATATCTGGAGTGGTGGTGGAGTAGGGATGCCTGTTCCTGGTTGATCATCTCATTCCTACTGCTAAACTATAGACTTCAGGAGTATTTGGAGTCTGGCTGACCACTGTCTGTCCTTCCCCAGCTATCTTAGCCTCCCTCCTACCTCAGAGGTTAAGTTGCTCTTGAAGGATGGTATGGCCTTTCAGGACCCTGGGGTGTCAAATGACTTCCCAAACCATCAGCCATGCTCCTAGTTCCTAGATGGTCAGTGAACTGTGCATTATAAAACATATGTACATCCATCTGGATGGGTTTGTCTCTGTTATGGTGTAACCTCTTTCTTGCAGCCATCATCTTGACTTCCACTGCAGTCAGCAAGCAGCATTAAAACACTGTGATTATATGGGTAGTAAAACAGAAATCATAACAGAAAAAATGCAATTTGTAGCCAGGTCTGTCTGTGCTGTGTGCATTCAGGGTGTCAATTCCTATCTTTGTTTTTGAACATTTAGCCACAATCTTTAGTGATTAATACAAATTTCTGCTAGAAAGGAGAAATAGGAAAAAAAAACAGCATAAATTTGCCTCAGTGTAAAATTCATACTCCAATGAATTACTATTATGCTGCAGACAGCAGTAACAGCAAGTAAGCCATTCAGTATTATTGTAATGCTGATGGTTATTGTTCGTTTCTGTTCACCAAAACAAAGAAAATCAAAAAATTGGCAACTCTCTTCAAACCCACCTCGTATTAAATCCCTTGGGCTTCATTCCCAACCTGCACCTGCCTGACATCAGTGTGGGCCATTGATTTCCATGAGGAAACACTCAATTTGCATTGGTGCCTATGACTGAAAAAACAGGTCCCGGCGTTTTGCAAGGTTTGGCATACTGTCTTGAAATCAGACAAAATTAGCCTGAATTTGTGAATTGGTTATTCTTTGCCTGCTGAAACGACGCAATGTCTGCAAGCGCTGCTTTGAGAATCTGTTCTTTTTGTGTGAGAACAGATGTCTGGGAGGGGTTTTGGCAGGACCCACTCTGTCAAACAGTCCAGCTTTGACAGTTACTTGCTTGAGGGACGGCTAAAATGCAAAGCATTTCTGATCAGAATATCATATTCATCTGGAAGTTAATTACTGTGTCTGCCTTGGTATAAATAATTAATTATGCAAAACCCACACAGCTGTGGCTGGACAGAGTTAAGTGACTTGCTGTCACTGTCTCATGGTTCTGGAAAGGATGAAGGGATTTAGAAAATAAGCTCTTTAACTCTTGGGCCACTCTATTGTGATAGCCCCTTCCTGATCAGAAGAGAATATGATTATCACTGAGCATGCTTTCCTTTACAAAAGGACACTTCCCAGTTTAGCCTGTTCAGGCCCCAGTAATAATCTCTTCTCAACGCTCTGGCTGTGTCAAGCTAAGAAGCCAAAGACTGATTGTTTTAGGGGAATGAATTTGCAAAACCTCTGTGACTGCACAGTCATGCTCAGAGCAATCATTAGCCAAAGCAATGCCTGCATCCAAGTGTGGATGTGTGCATGGGAGTGAGCCAAGAGTGAAGGCACATGGACACAATAACTAACTTGTCCTGTTTTATAGGACACCAAGGTGAAGAGATGACCAAGTTTACAAAAATGACAAATATTTTTGAGAGCAGCAGTCCTGTATCTGATCTTCTGGAAAATGGGTAAGGTCATGGGTTCACACTGTCAAATAAACAGTTTTTCTAGAAGGCAAGGGTGGAGAAATTGTCTTGCTAGGCACCCTTTATGGTATGTGTTCTCCAGTAGATCATGGATTTTAAATGTACAAATAGAAGTATCACCCCATACTCATTTGTGATAAGTGGTTTTCTGCATGTAAATCTGATTTGCCAAAATGTTTTTTGCCTGTAGCACTAGTAAATGAAACACAAAAAAGAAAAGCTTGGTAAATGTGTCTAATACCTTAATGTAGGCAAACACTGCTGAAAATACAACCCAGAGGACATATCTTGTACCTTCCAAGGATCAAACACACCACAATTCATAGGATTATTTAATTCCTTCCTTTAAGTAATGTAAAGCTGTGTAAGCATCTATGCACTCTAATGAACAGGGAGGGGAAAATTAGTTTGTGAAAGCATTAGATGAAGCAGATACTTATTTGTGACTCTTTCCAGGATTTGGCTATATTATTAAAACAAACTGAATTTTACATATGGAACTTTTATATAGAAATTTTCATCCCCCAAGGATCCCAAAATACATTACAAAGTACAGTAGAGATTGTAAGCAAGTGCAGAAGCAATTATGTGCTTAGCTATAGTTCAGATATAAACTTAGACATTGTAAAATGTGAAAAGGAAATGTAGTAGAAAAATGACTTATCCTTTAAAATAAATGCTACAGGCCTCCTGTCTACCACCTGGAAGGGTATTGCTGGCAGACATGACAGGACATTGACTCAAACAAAACAATTTTTTTTTTCTAGTATGCCATTTTCCCCATGTGCTGAATGCAGTCTAAGCTCTGTGTTTGATTTTGTGTTCTTGCCACAGAAATTCAAATTATAGCCTGATCTGTGCAAGGATACTGTCAGATGAGAGACAGTAACACTTGGGCTATTTCTCCAGCAAGAAGCAAGGCTCCTGTTGAAGGTCCAGGCAGTGGCTTGGGATCCTCCATGCCATGTAATTGTTATCATGCACCTTGGCACAGCTTTGGCCCTACTAGATGGTGCAATGATATTTGCTTTCAGTTCAGGTATCACCCTGAGCCAAGGGCTTTTCATAACAGGCAGCATTCATGAGGTTGCTGAGGTTTCTAGAAGAAATCTGTCTGGCTGTGTGGTACCTGTCTTCAGCACCAAAGGATGGACCAGGCTTGGGAGCAGCCCAGATCCTACTGAAGCCAGGGACAGCTCGGTCACTGGCTCCAATGTGTGACTGTCTATCAATAAATAAGTTCTACCACTGAACAGAAATGATTGAATATGGACTGTCTTTAGTTTAAAAATTCAACTACAAGCATTATCAAAAGTCATGGTAAAACTCAGAGGCCTCACATGACCTCTGCCAAAGGCTGCTAGAAAAGGTGCTAGTGTTGCTTTAATGCTGCCAAAAATGGCACCTTAAAAACGCACATACTTTTTTACGTTGAAGAGCTCCCTTTCTGAACAATCCTGGTGTGTCTGCATGCTGTCATTTCTGACAATGGCAACACCTCAAATACCTGTAAGCATTGTTCAGCAGTCATCTCCTAATTTATTTTAAATGTTACTTGAAATTACTAGTAAGATGGACAGGAAAACAAGAAAGAAAAACTGAAGTTTGGGGATCCAAAAATCATGTTGTTCTCGGTTGTCCTTGGTTTGTCAGCGATGACAAGCCTTGCTAACAAAGGTTCTCAATGCAAAGATTATACTGGAAAGCAATTTTTTATCCCAAATTTTCTTGAATCCTAGATTGTTTTTGTCCTGAGTTTAGCGAGATGGAAGTAATTTTCCCTGTGGCGGTGCTGTGTTTTGCGTTGGCAGCTGGAAAAGTGCTGATCTCATACCAGTGCTTTGGTGTCTGCTGAGCAGAGCTGGAACCATCAGTGCTGCCCCTCCAACACTCCACCCTCACTGGTAGACTGGGGCGGGCAAGACCTTGGCAGAGGACATAGCCAGGACAGCTAACTCACACTGACTACAGGGATATTCCATGCCATATGATGTCTGCTCAGCCATAAAAACTAAGAGAAAAGAGGAGAAGGGGCGGGGGGCATTTGTTTTACTGTGTTTCTGTTTGTCTTCAGGAGCAGCCACTACATGTATTGAAGCCCTGCTTCCTGGGAAGCAATGGACATCTCCTGTTGATGCGAAGAGGAGAATAGATCTTTGCTTTTTCTTTGCTTCCATGCATGTCCTTTGCTTCTGTCTTATTAAACTGCTTTTTTCTTGATCCACAAGGGGTTTTTTTTTCATCTTATTTCCTTCCCCCTATCTTGCAGAAAAAGGGAGTGATAGACCAGCTTTGGGGGCACCTGATATCTAGCCAAGGTCAATTCACCACTATCCTTTTTCTTGCTCAATATGGGACATGAGGAATTTGAGATAACAATAGTAATAGAGAGATGTAAAAGGCAAAACATGGACTGAACATATCTAGAGAGTGAAAAGTAGAATAATCATGGAGAATTTCTGTCATTGAAATTGTGGTGAGGTAAATTGTCTACTTTTGCTTCATTACTGCAACATATGATAATGTCCTTGTGATTTTGCTGTGGGAAGTTATTTTATGTTGATGTGAGTGAAGCTTGTAAATAATGTGTGATGAACGTGGATTTTATTGCTAATTCTTAAAGATTAGATTCACAGATGTAAGGTGTGGTATGTATTGGGTTTGTGTGATTTAGTGGTGCGGGGCGCTACAGGGGTCACTTCTGTAAGAAGCTTCCAGAAGCTTCCCCCATGTCCAACAGAGCCAATGCCAACTGTCCAGCTGAGAAGTGGAGTGAGAAAGCAGCTTTGGTAGGCTGGTACCCAGAATCCAGTTAGGGTGGTGAACCCATCACACTGGTACTTCCTGAGATTCTCATATTCTAGGCAGATTCCATTAAGTTTTATTACCCAAAGCGTTCAACTTTGCTGGCACCACTCAGTCTACTCATCTTTCTCCTTTTCCCCCATTTAGTCTTTTCACATCTTTTTTTGTCTGTGTACCTGTGCTCATTTATCTTCTTTCCCCTATCCCTAAGCAGAGGTTTCTCACCAGTCCTTCCCCTCGGGACAGTGCCTTAGCACCTCTTTGTTCTCTCATCCTTCTCCCTTGGTTTAGTCCTTCCTCCTTTGCAGACCAGTCATGCACACCAAGCAGCATCCATCATCCATGCAGGCTCAGCAATGCCAGACCTGCCTTGTCTGATATCACTGTTTAAATTACACCATCCTGACATCTCCCTAAATGGATCAGTACTTGTCCCCTGCACACAGATCTCCCTGAGCTACATCCGTAACAAAGACTCTACAGATACATGTGAAGAAAGGAAGGGTTACATTGGCAGGTACAGATATGGGTTTTCTGTTTGCTTTGTTTTTTTCATTTTATATCATTGAAGAAATCACAAAGTGTATTTCTATATAACTGTCCATAAGTGCATGTAGATAACTTTCTCACGTGCACATGGATATATGTGTATATATATATGTATATACACACATATATATATTTTATACTTTCAGTATTCCCAGAAGGCCATTTATGTGGTCTGTAACAGGACTCTTGTCATTTAGTTAAAGAATAAAAGAAATAAAAAAGAGATTGAGCTGAAAGTTACTGATGGTTTAACATTTCTGCAGTTTCCAACTTCAGCACTTAAAACTTTCTCATTTCTCACAGTAGATTTCTGCAGTGTTTTGTGGAACTGAGTTCAAGTTTCCCATTTGTACATAATTTAAAACCCAAGGTTATGAGGCAAAATTAAATCTTCTGGCTTACTGAGATGCTATGACAATAAGGCTATATAACCACCTAGCCAAATAAAAACAAATTGTAGATAGGCAGTTCAGTTCTCACATCCTATGTGATTTGGGGTGAAATTCAGGAGTTTATCCAGAGTAATATCCATTTCTAAAGCTATATCCCATTTACTCCTTTCTTTCTGATGTGTGTTTAAGTCAGTGGCAGAAGGTAAAACGTATAATCTGTGCCTGGGTTTGAAGCTCACACATTTGCATTGGGCAAAAGTGCAAGTTTTATGGAGGCAACAGACTTGTCTTAACACTTAGAGGGATCTCGACCCGCTCAGAATTGTACAAAAACACCCCTGGTTTGCCACAAGATTTTGGTCAAGGCTGCTTTCTCTCCATGTATTTTAAATCCTTGCATGTTTCCTAGAACGACCTCAGGTCCTTTGGAATAAGAAAATGGAACAACTCCAGTTCAGTCCCCACAGACCTCCTTCATTATGTGGTTCTTCTCCCCACACCTCAACCTGTGGATAGCATTATCTAACTCACCTCTAAGGGAAATGGTCTTAAATTTACAGGCATCCATTGTTGTAATGCAGCAGGTCCATGGGGTCACTGGAGTGACACTGTCCATGCACGCAGACAGATTAAGGTAGAGAGAAGTGTCTTCCCTGAAGTTACATGATGGATAAATCTGCCTCATCCTTAAAAACAAGTCCTGGCAAATCCTTTCAATCAGGCCTCCTTACCTTAGCACAAGACCAGAAACTTGTGCATTACAGTGTGGGATCTCACTAATACTCACTTATTTCAGGAACATTGCCTTCTATTTCCAGGACTTTCTGATGAAGTGACTTCAGCAGGTTATACCATTATTAGCAAAAAAACCACTGTGCCTTCCCTGTTGGAAACCTCGGCTCACAACTCCCAGCAGGAGCAAGGCAGGTCACTGCGTCACTATTAAGCAACAGCTGACAGCTAATTGATTTTACACTCGTGTATCAGTGCTTGCAAACCATAATTTAAAAGCTAATTTGTTTCATACTTTTAATATCATAGGCAGTTTTGTATCCTGTCCTACAAAGCCTGAGCTAATCACAGTCCATCATTTTTACTGCTGTTGTCCCCAAAACTGGTCTTTTGTGCATTCATACTCTGTGACACTCTTATCTCTTAACCCGAATGTGAGAAACAGCCCTGCAGCACCAGTTGTCTCATGGATACATCAAGGGAGAGTTTTCAAAACCGAAGCCACTTTAGGGTAGTTTTAATGAGGCCGTGTTTGCTAAAGCATGACTGACAGAAATAATAAGTTAGCATTTGTGAGGGAACCCTCAGAAACTGAGCTACAACAGGCAAAAAGCCAGCAGAAATTGTTGTGCTGTTGAAAATAAGAGAGCTTTAGAGCTCCTAAAATAGCTCTCCTAGCTCAGCCTAATGCAATTAAAGTTACTGATGTACATAATATGAAAACTGGGAGCTCTTCCTGTTAATAACCACTGTGTAACCAAGGTAATACATTTCATTAATTTAATATACATTTTTGTATCCCCCGATAATAGACACGTAATTAAAGGGATAGGCTTTGCATTCCAAAATTAAAATTTGTAAAGGGTAGTTATATAAAAACAAGGCATTTTGCTTAATTGTTGCTCAATATCACCCTGGTTAACACTTTTTATTTTATTGAAGTGTCAGTATTAAAATTCAGAACAAATTGATATAGGTACTGATCAATTTTATCAATAAGAAGGTATGCTGTCTGGTGAAGATGAAAAGAAAATAATAAACTATTGTAGAATGTGTGGCTGGTGTGGTCAAAAATACATATTGAAGTCAGAAAAGTTCCGTATTTAATTCAATATTCTCTATTATGCTGATCTAAAAATACTAAAAAGATTCACACTCTTTTATTTTTCAGAGTATTGATCAGAAATTATGGCAAGGTAATTGTTATTTTATATTTTTCAAAATCTTTGACCAGAAGCTAAAATTGTATAAAAGTAAAGAAAGTAGATTTTTAGTAGACATACAAAAGACATCTAAAGGAACAATGAAACTGAAGAAATTATGTTTACAAATGTAGGAGTTTAGGTGATTGATTAGAAAATTATTAAACTGAGGAACAATATTCCCNCTTGTTTTACAAAGATACAAGTCTTGTGAAATTTTATGGATAAGACAAAGAAAAATGTATAGAAGGATGAGAGATGAATGTAACAACAGGAAGATAAACGTGTAATTATAATGAAAATAAGAAGGCAAAAATGGACATTCAAGAAAGCTAAATATTAATGAAATTAAATTAGTCCAATGGTTAATTATTACAAGGGGAATCGATAAGCTAGAATTCAGAAACCATAGTAGTGTTGAACTCTATACATTTCAATTCATGATTATGTAATAGACGATATTGCATATATCACCTGTTATATGTGATATTATATATCACATTATAAAATGTGATATTATAAAGTGTGGCAAGATCTTTGTCATGAAGTAAAAATATTCCCTTGTAAAGATGAGTGCACCTGAAGGCTAAGTGCATTCTTATACCATCTTGGCAAATGAATAGAAGCATTTAATATCTATTTTAAAAAATTTTCTTTCCCATAGCTGAATTGAGAAGTAAAAATGCAGTTCTTTCTTTATGGTTATTTACTAGCAAAAAGCCTTATCAACAGCTTCTGAATAGTGTGGTGGAAGTGTCAATGAGGAAAAACTTGGGCACTAATGGAAGTATAAATGTATGTAATATATTTAAAGGTAAACTGAAACAGGATTTCCTGGAATGCCAGTTGTTTCAAGGTCCAGAAGCAGGGATTCTATGGAACTCCCTATGGCTGTTTTTGTTGTCATCTGCTCTCAGTTAAGAGTCTTGTCAAAGGAACTTCCATAAGCCAAGACTAGGCTTTGCTTACCCAGTGCTTGCATACATCACCTCACCTAGGTGATTTGAGAGATATTTTTCTCTCTTTCTTCTTTTAGGGAATTGAAAATTATACTGTGGAATAATTAAATATACTTAAGGAATAATTAAAAGTATTTTAATTATTTAATTAATATTAATTTAATGTTTCTTTCCAAATTTTTTTTGCCTTTGTATTTAAGAGGATGAGATTTTCAAATTTCTTGTGTGTAGTTGTCTGTGCAGGAACCAGGATTACACTGTCAGTGAAGAATCTGGATGTTAAATTTCACATAGTTGGTGGTTGCCCTGTGCTATCTATCAAGATCTCTCTGTAAGGCCTCCGTCTCCTTGAGGGAATCAACAGCTCTTCCTAATTTAGTGTTGTTAGCAAATTTGCATAGTGTGCACACAACTCCTTTATCCGGGTCATTGATAAAATGTTGTAAAGAACTGGCCCTAAAATTGATCCCTGGGGAGCACCAGTAGTGGCTGACTGTCAGACTGATGTTGTCCCAATGCAGCAACGCTTTTAGTCCATCCTCCCAGGAGGTGACCACCCACCATATTGTGCACATGTCTAGCTGGATTTTCTCCAGAAGGATACTGTGACAGACGGTATCCAAAGCTTTGCAAAATTTAAAGAAAACTTCTCACACCTACTGCCTTCTTGTATTTTGTTCAGTCTCCTGATACATCATGATTTTTCTAGTGCTTTAACCTCAACAAAATCAAGATTCAGTTAGGGTTCTTTGGACAACCTGTTAACTTTGCCAATTAGTGTACAGAAGGGTAAAAAATTTATGAGGTAGGAACTAGATCTGTATTCAGTCAGCTCATTAACTGATATCATTATCAAACTGATACAGGAACCATTAAAAATGTATTGGATGTAAATAGCTTTCAATCTATATTCAGTTGGCTGGATTTACACCAGTAGTGCTAATATATACTCTAAGCCATCTGTTCCCTTAATGAATAGTAGTAGCTGTGTGCACAATTCTTACTTTCATGAACACAAAGTTGGCATAATAATTAAGGACATGTAAAGCATAGAAAAACAAAAGCATAGAAATTAACATTTGAGGTACCTGTGTATGAAGAAAAATATGCTGTCTCTTAGAGATATAGTTATCACCAATGGGAAATTTCTCCTGGATCATAAACTGCCTGTTGCAACTCTGGCATGGCCCCAGGAGAAGACAACCTTGCTGTACACTCCATCCCAAAGCAGAAGAGTCTAAAGCACTATTTACTTCTACCAGGTGCCTAAAAATCTGCCAGTTACTATGGCTGTAGTCTGACATGGGCTATGTGAGGTTTTGGGTAAGGCTGAAAAGGGGAGAAGAGAATGGACCTTCCTAAACCAGGAATTCCTTGCTTGAGTCTCCAGTAGCAGGAGGAGGCGCAAGCCTACTGACCATCCATCTTCTGTCCCAGCTCTAGCTTTCCTTCTTCCCAGCACTACACAGCTGGGACTCACACCCACAAAAAGACAAACTGCTCTTTGATATAAATCACTAGGAAGGACCAACTTTATTCCAGGTCCCCATTCCTACATTTACCCCAGTATAAAGACATGAAGTCTCCTCCTCATTATCCCCATTCTATACAAAAAAAATAGAAACCAAACAAAACAGCTGAAAAAAATCTGAAAAAGCAAATCCAAACCCAGAAAACCTCACATTTGGAGAAATAGAGACAGCAGGAAAAGCCCTGAGCAGTGAGAGTTTGGCTTACTTTTAAAATGCAAGCTGCATGATATATTTTTTGTGAGTATAAATGGTTATTGTGTTATTTTGTTCAGCTGGCCTTCTTCTACTTTCACTTAGGGAGCAGTTTAAACTTGTTCATGCATAGATTTCTTTGCAACTCCTGAATGTGTTATTAATGTGAAACAAAATTAATTTCTTTCACTTAAATTAAAATAATTCACTTTTGCAAGATTTTTCTATAATAGTTGTTCTATTATAGTTGTCAGGTGGTGATTTTCCACACAGCGGTGCTTAATGTGTAGCATGAAACAGGTGCAGTCTTAGGGGTGTATAAACTGAGAGCATTGGTATTAATTCATTTTCTAGGGAAAAATACAAAGAACTGTACTTCATATATTTGAGTGAGGAATCAATAAAATGCTTGCAAACTCTGGATGTGTCAATGGATGGAAATAAAGATGAGAAAAACTTTCTGAAAATTGAACTTGGGACATTTTGGCACAGTTGAAGCCTAGATTTCCATCCTTCTACTCTTCAGAGGTGAACTTTTCCTACGGTGCTGAGATACATAAGTAAGCTGCAACTATGTTGTCACTTGATTTATAAGTATTAAAATAAACATTGCTGCTGCAAGTGTAGGAGTTGACTGCTTGTCGAGATCTGGCTTTTAACTTTCAGTTTATCTGCACATAGGAATTATACTCTGAATCAGACCTATGGTCCCTTGAAGTAGTCAGTGATAAATTGCAGAGGAATACTGCAGGTATGAAGTGTGGAAAAATCCCTCTCACTTAGCTTTTTGCTCTTCACCTTGAATAGTTAAAATATGACATATTTTGAAAGAGGAAAATTACTTATTGCTTAAAAAATGTGTATATGGAACTTTTATTTTAATTTCTCAGTTCTATATACTTTAGTAATTTCCTGTGAGTTTCATTGCTTCTTTACCTGTTGATAATTACCAATGATTACTGAGAGGTGAATGCATGGAAAAGAATTAGAAAACACAACAAATGGAACTGACAAAAATGCCCAAAACTGTTCTGATTTTCTCAAGGAGAGAATTACAGATCAGGCATGATCCATTGCATTTATTATCTCACAATAAAGAAGTAAATGCCAGTCTCGAGTCAGGATGAATTCTCTTATTTTTAAGTAAGTCCACAAAGATATTAGGTATTATACCTTGCAGATACCATGTTTGTGGAGCAAGTGGCCATCTGAGCAGCTGAGTTGCCATGCAGGAGTCACACACAAGTCAGAGCCTCTGTGACCCTACTTCAGAAGCAAGTATAGATATTGCTAGGAGAACAAGGGCATCTCTCTTCTCATGAAAGCTTGTGACAAAGCAGGGGCAAGGCAACCAACCCCAAAAGAGGGCGATGCTCCTTAGCAAGAAGATCAAACAGAATGTCTTTGTAATAGGCAGATCTACCTCTGAGAAATAAAGGTTTGAATCTAATTCACTGCATCAGCTGCTTTCATTAAAATGATGGAAAACGTATTACAAAAAGCAGTTAGCTTCAGAAGAAATCACTACAAAGTCTCAGACATCTGGCTGCAAGTCCAAACATGCAAAATTCGGTTAGTTATAGCACTTTGCCCTGTTTGATTCAGCAACTCTCTCTCACTACCTAATTAGACTGGAAGTGTTGCAGAACCTTCTTTCACCACATCATCTCCCTAACCCTAGCAGTGCTATTGGCATCCTGATTACCACCAGTTCCTTTTCTAGTTCATTTCAGCCTGGAAAATGTTCCCTGTTGTGCATGTTGAGTGGTCCCCAGTGAAAGCACAATCCTCTGGTCTTTCAGGATGGCTCCCTTAACCCCAGGTTGTCTTATAAGCATGAGATAAGAGTCTTATCTCTGTGGCTCAGCTACAGTCTTTATAGGAATGAAATAGACAAAAAGGAGTCTGGTCAGTCACCTGAGGTGTGCATATGACTTCAACCCATTTCTGAATATATTCTCTACTTTCTTTACAGAGACAGGTGCAAACAGACACAGGGATCAATGGCTTGCATATCTGGAACACATTGGAGGCAACTCACTTTTCTCATGGAAGAAGCAAAAGCAATTTTCAACGATCTTCCATAGAAGGCAAAGTCTGGGATAGGACAGAGAATTGACATGAAATAGCTGGTTTGTACTAACTTCCTCATCTGTAAGGCAATAACAAACAGCTCTTATGACGTTTTGCTGCATGCTCTTTAGCATCCACTGTAGTGTTCATCAAGCACTGAATTGTATACTCTGGGAAGGCCCCAAGATCTAGGGAAAGTATAGGGAATGTACAGCCCAAGGTTGGAACAAATGATGAACTAAAAGGCTGGAGTCTTGGCAAGAGGAAAGAGTGGTGAGGAGGCATTTTGTGGGAGTCTGGGTTTGGTATGAAGGACTCATCAGTAATGTGTCCTGGCTTCAGGGCTTGCTAGTGGGGAGTGGGATGTATGGCAAAAGGATAAGGGAAGTAAGGAAATGGAGAAATGGGGAAATATCAGAAGACACCATTTTGACACTACAAAAAACCATTGGTTTGCATCTCTGGCCACTACATTTCAAAAGGAATATGGTGGAGCTCAAAAAAGGCATAGGGAGAGGCAGCTAAAATTATCAAGAGAATGAAGCAGCTGTCTTGGGAAGGGGAACTGAAATAAAGCCGAAAGAAATCTGTATGGGGATATGAAGAAAGTTTACAGAATCATAAAAGCAATGGACAATCTAAATTAACTGCTGCTTCAGTTCTCACTGCATGAGTCAGGGAACACTCAATGAAACTAAAAAGGGGTCATTTTAGGAAAGATAAAAGAGAGTACATCTTTACACAGTGGGTAGAAAAGTTTTGGAATTTGTTGCTACAGGAGACTATAAGGCAGATAGTAATGGCAGGGCCAAGGAGGATTTAGACAGATTTATGGACAGCAGGTTCCGACATGGATGCTAAAAGAACTAAGGTTGCAAGCTCTAATTTCCCTAATACAGCATTTTGAGATGCTGGGGAAATATGACAGGAACAGTGAACAAAATATGTCCAGGCTCATGTGCTGTCCTTAAACGCCATGTCTTACTGCTGTTGAATGAAGATTATACAAGATGAGCCATTGTGTTACGTAATAGCACATTTATTCTTTTCTTATGTCCTTGTTTCTTTTTTTTTTCTTATACTAGGAGTGCTTCTTTTTTTCCTGTGTATTATATGGAGACCCTAAGCCCACAAGCTGTCAATGAGGGCATAAACTACCTCACAGAAAACAAACATTATTCTTGGATCATACGCTAAACATACCAGACTATGACTCCCAGAGTACAATGAATATAATTACATTTAGCTGCAGCAAAAGTGCATGTTGAGTATATATGTACATACAGGCTGTTTGCAGGTATTTGTGTGCCTGTATTTGTAATTCAGTCTGTCTGTTGGCATATCCTCTTGCTATAACTCATGGGAAGGTGGAACTATACTCTCACACCAGCCTGCTTTACAAGCTGAATGAAGCTGATAACCTTGTGCCATGAGGTGATGGCCAGCTTGGTGGAGGGTGGGAGAGCAGTGGGTGCCATTTACCTTCACTTTAGCAAGATTTCTGACACTGTCTCCATAACATCCTTATAGAAAAGCTGATGAGGTATGATTTTGGTGGGTGGACAGCAAGGTGGGTTGAAAACTGACTGAGCAGCCAGGCCCAGAGGACTGTGATCATTGGTGCAAGGCCTAGCTGGGGACATGTCAGTAACTGGTACCTTGGACTAGTAACTGAGCAGGTGGAAAACCTGGTTACTGTGTTGTCCATGGGAAGGAACTCCATAGTTAGATGATGTTCAGATGCTTTTTTTGTCCAGACTGTTTCCTTTCCAGGTAGTGTTGGTAGTAAGCTGTCTTCAGACATGGGAAAAAAAATAGGGAGAGGAGAGGATGACAGAAACATGAAGGTCAAATGACTCTTGTTCCAGAATTATAGCAGTACTCTAATTCAATATGAAAAAAAATTATGGTGCCCTGGCAGATGGATTGTTCCAGTCACATCTTATCACCAGGAAATCAATTGCATAATCAAAGACCTTATTAATTTTCTCTGGCATTTAATCATAGCCATCCATTGGACTGATCTTATGAAATTGAGGAAAAAATACACAGACACAATTGCATATTACTAGTATACAAACTATTCTAGAAGCAAGTTCTTTAAATGCATTTTTTCTTAAAAATGCAAGGAACCAAATATAAATATAATATGTATTCTTATACACTCTGATATCTTTGATTTTCAGAGGGCCTTCATTCATGCAAAAATTACTTGGAGTTAGCTAAAGTTAATTCTGTCCTCAGCTGTCTACCTTATACCTCTCCTGGAGGTCAATGCTCAAATACCAAAGGTCAATACCAAAAAGACAGCTCCTGAATATGCAGTTCTGAATTGCCATTGTTTTCAGACTGGAATATTAACTAAAAAAGGTATTTAAGTTTCTTTTTTATTTTGTGGAAGTTCTAATTTGGTGTCTACTATGCAGGTGTCTTGAGTTGGAGGGGAAGGATGGTGGGCAGCTGCAGAAAGGATGGTCTAGGTTCTTCCCAAGGTACACCAACCCTGCTTGTAAATCAGAGACTAAGTCAAAGCTGAATGAAAGCTAGCAGAAGAACAAAATGAACAGATGTAAAAGAAAAAAAGTTAAGCTCTATTCTGAATAAATAAGTGTCTTTTTAGCTTGGCTGCAGTGCAAGAGGCATGCTTTGGAGAAGGCAGTTCCCTACTGGAAATAGGTGCTATGTCAAAACACATTCACTTCTGAGGAGAAAAGATGAGCAAAGAGAGAAAACAAATGATCTGGGAAACTCTATCATATTACTGTTAACTGGAGGAGATCAGCTTGGAAGAATTTTTTGATTCTTTTTCTACCCAGGAAAAGCTTTCTATTGTTTTCAATCACTGAATAATGGATTCTGTTTTCCAACATAGTTTTGAGAAGGTTTTTGATTTGATGCATGCTTGTATGATTTAAACCCTGGACTCTGTCAGGCTATGATAAAAGCTGCCATCACCTCACCAGGAATTTCCTGTAATGTATAAACACTTGACTTCACGCTAACCTTCCCTCCTGCCTCTCCCACATCCTTACATGCATATCAATGTCTGCTGAAAAGGGCACTGCTGTGTACCAAGTCCTAGTCAACAGACTAAAATGACCAAGACCTAAGGATTACTGCAGCACTGCTAATCAATAGATATTGAGTGCAATCCCCTGCTCTAAATTCAGCAGGGTTAATAAGTGTCTACAGAAAACAATGCTCTGAAACACAATCTCCTTCAGTGAGGGAGGGGAGGTAGAAATGTTTGCTTCAGCAGCTGCAGATAAAACCTGTGGGAGGCAAAGCTTTAGCTTTTACCCAAATTTGGCCTGAAGCATTCTTGATTTGCTAAGTGTGCTGTGCATTAGAGACAGCTTTGCTGCTGACAAGAGAAATACCACATATGATGACATGTTTCTGAGCTCCCGAAAGTCTTCGTTTGATGTTTTACTCAGAGATGGCATGTGAACTTCCTTATGGTCCCATCTATTAGACCTTTGGTTTTGCTTTTTATGTTTTGTATGCAAGACTAAGCACATGCAGGATGGAGGAAAGGAATTCAATTTAATAGCTGGCCAAATGCCCTTTTCTCTTTTGAATAGGCAACGATGCTATCTAGAGATGAAAGCTGACACTTAAACAGAGCAGCAGCACTACTTGTAAAAGGTCTGAAATTCTTATAACTTTGTTTGATGGCAAAAAGCGAAGCCTTTCCCATCCCCCTGTTTTACATGATTTATGGAGTGAACTCTTAGTACAGTTTAAGATCCTGAGTGAAAAACCCAGTGCTGAGAGACAGTGTGCCAAACTCTCTGACTAAGTCAGCGTAGTCAGCCAAGTTCAGTATCTGCTGGCTGATGATGAATGGTGACGTCTCCGTGCTTGCTCAACATCTGTCTGCCTACTTCACTTCTAATTGCAGATAACTGGGAAGGGGAGAATGCTAGATTTCACAGAAGCAGTATAATGTGACTTATGCATGAGTGTGAAGACTTAGGTAGGTATGTCTATGCTGTGTTTTCAAGCACACCTTCAACAGATGTCCAGCTTTTACAGGTTGGCATGTGTGGTTCAGGATTATTGGTTGTCTGAGCCTCTTTGTAGTAATGCAGGAAAGGATGCTTGTCACCATGGCTTTACTGAATTCCTCAGTGGGAGGGATCAGCAGAAATGCTGCTTCTTATCAGCCAGAAGAGCTGCACTTGTTAACGGATTATGGAATATGAAGATGGGTGTACCCTGACGTGTTCTTCACAGGTACTGCTCTTTCTCAGGTTGAGACAAATATATCATACTATATGCTGATATATATAACTGTCACAAAACACTTTAAAACACAGAAATGACAATTATTTCTTTTTCTTTAGAGCTGTCTGTTATTTTCCTTTTCTGTCATTATGTCTGCTTTTTATAATTTCATAGGGATTCAGCAAATGTTACTTTTAAATGACAACTTCTGTCATTCCCCTGTGTTGACCTAAAGCTAGAGAACACACTTTGTATTCCTTATTTCTGCTGTGTTGCACTTTTTCCATCAGAATAGAAACATTAAACTGTCTCCATATACAGGCAAGGAAAATGTGTAGTTGGAAATAGAGTTTGCTAAAACAAGACCCTCTATTATCTGCTAAGAAATTGTAGGAAACAGGGACTTCCAAGAGGTCATTTAGTACCGTCCCCTTTGTCTCTTATGCTTTTCATCTCATCCTTTTCTTTCACCCTTTTACCCCTTCTTTTTTTACCTCTTTCTTTATTTTCTTTGTCTTTTCTTATGTCTTATTTAAGCTTTGGGCAGTACATATCAAAGCAGGCCCACAAAAAATCCTGACTCACAGACACAGCCTCCATGATTGTAAAGGTACCAGGCAACTGTGACTCTAGTTTGGAAATAAATGGGGAAATAGGCTTCATCTGTGCTTTATTTCCAATGCATAATTCTCACAGTGGAGTTACAATAAAACAGTGATGACAGATTTATAATAGTGGGTTTAAGATTTTTGGTTTGCCAGTATAACTCTGAGTCTCTAAGAACCCAGTTTGGTACTGTGGGGAATTGGGGCCTTTGTATCCCAAGACAAATGACTTCCAAATTGGAACACAGCTATGGACTCAGGCTCTATTGTGAGGGTTAATTTTGTTTCACTCAGAAATAATTATTGCTGGCTTATCTAAAGTAGCAGAAGCTTGGAACAGGAGAGTACTTCACTCCTCCTGGCACAAAGACAGTTGTGATAATGTAAGTTATATAAAAGGTGCCAAGCTAAGGGAAGGGGTGGGGGGCGGTTTGGAATAAAACTGTCAACAAAACAGTGACTTTAGCCATCTTCCCACTGTTCAGATTATTCTTCCTAATTTTTTACATTTCTATTGACTTTTCATTCTAACCAGTCGCTTGCAGGAAATCTTGCATTGCAGTTTTCCACCAGGAAGAAACCAGTGACCTAAAAATGTGGTATATTTTTAAGAACAATTATTAAAATTGCATGAAATGTGTTAGTCCTTGAACAGCAGAAACGGCCTGAAGCAAAGAATCCTTCTTTAGGGAACTCAGCCTTAAAGCTAATACCCAGTTCTCAGTCAGCATTGATGTATATTCTTCCCATTTGCCCTAAGAATGCGGTGCCAAAAATTGCATAAAAACACCACACACCTGAAGAACATGGCAATATTTATGGAAGTAGTAAATGCTGAAGTGTTGGGACACACTCCTTTGTGGGTACACTCTGCCACGTGCCAGCTCCTGCGCTGCGGTGGGCACCTCTCCATCCTACCGGCGCTCAGGACTTCCTGGCACTGTCTGATTAACAACAGGCAGATCTCCAGCTGGGGCAAGGACTGAATTGATGCAGGATTAAAAAGGTGACATTGTAAAACAGGATTAAAGATTTAGGATGAGTAAAAATTGTTTCTGGGGGAGAAATGGCCCAAAGCCATTTATCTGGGTATCAAGAAAAGAGGAAAGGGTGGAAATAAGGAACAGACTGTCAGCAATCAGTTTAGTTCTAAGCATCTTGAGGAAGGCAAATGGTTATCAACACACAGGTAATGAACATCAGTCTCATTCAGATACTATATTGAATGGTTTAGTGGCTCAACCAGGATCTGAAGGATAATATTATTCTCTTATTATTTTCTATTATTGTCTGGCCAGGTTTACCTAAACTAGCCAGTATCAGTCTACTGCTCTTTGTAAAACACTCACAACCAATCAATCCATCACTTGAGGGGAAAAAACAAAGCCAGCCCAAGCCACCTACATCTCTGGAAGTTTGGACTTATCTTTTCAGTCTAGGCAGACTGGAAGCTATTGTGTGGGTATTCACATTTCCATTTCACATTAAAGCTCTGGCTTAGGGCAATTACCCATGATTTTCTTCTTCTTTGTTTTACCCCTTTGCTACCTTTCTGATACCTGTATTTGCAAATACAGAGTTTGAGAGTTTAACCAGGTGGTGGCAGTGATGAACTGATGTTACCTATTTCTACAAATCCTGTTGATGTAACAACAATAATAAAGAATGTAGGCAAACAGGTTAGTCCTTCAGGGCTCAATTTTTAAAGCTGTGCATAGGGATTTAGTATGATATTAACTGGAACTTCTTGGTCAAATCCCTCCACAGTACTCTGACAGTTTATCCTGGACTGGTGAGGGTTCAGCTCTAGTCCTGAACTTTGCATAAATTTTAGATAGGTTATAGCAAAGAAGATTGGAATACACTTTGAATATGTTATGGGTGTATAACAGTCACAGTGAAGGCTGTCCTTGAGCATTCCTCAGTGACTTCCCTCAAGGCTTGAAAAGAGTTTCAAAAGAAAAATACTTCATCAAATGTGTAAATGAATAATTTAATGTGTGTTCTGAGTATGTTGTAATTACACGTAGAATATTTTGTCATTATTTTGATTCCCAAAATTAATTTCTCCGATGAGTTGGAGAATAATAACTCCATTTAAATAATAGATACCTGCAATACCTTGTCTTGCAACTAAAGTACAAAATGTGTAGTGAAAAAGATGGAGTTCTGGACTTCCAAATAATATATTACAGTCTCTTGGATTCAAAGTGAATTTAAAAGCTTGGGTTTATTTCTAATTATCAATAGTTTTATTTCATTAAGCACTGCAGTTCTGACTTTACAAGATGCTCATCATTCTTCACACATTAATGTTGCTCTCCCGCCTTGACAAATCTTTCATAGGGTTGTGTACACAGAATGAGAAACATCCACTTGCATGAAACCATGAATATTTGTTTGCAGAGACAGATATGAGATGTCCAGTCAGACAGAATCAGCACACAGCCCCCAGTAGGGCAGCTTGTGGGGCTGCTACCAGCTACAATTCCAGTTGTCAGTGATCTAGGGCAGCATCCCATATCCCTCTGAAGGTCTGTCACTGTGAAGAGCTGTCACTGACACATTATTTTCACATCATTTAATATGAAGGATGTGAATAATATTTTTAGTCTTCATCCAGGAGGGCTAACTTGCAAAGTGTTCTTGTTGCTGCTGTCCTCAATGCAGCCTACTCATCTTCCCCAGCCAATGCCTCTGCCATGCTCTAGCATAAAAGATTGCTTGCATTCACTTGGAGCTACATTCCTGTGGGAGTGACTGTCCTACGTTTGTGACAACCAGAAAGACATTCCCTTCACAGCTTAGAAGAAGGATGTGCAGGAATTTCTAGAAAACCACAGTCTTTAGGAAGCACTTGACAGGAAGAACTTGAAATGTTAAGAAATCTCCCTCTGGAAAAAGTCAATTATTGGCAGCCATCTTTTTAGTCTAGTTTTAGTCTAGTTGGAATTACTTTCACTGAAATAAGGAAAAAAATAGGAAAAAAAAATATAAGGTCCTGGGTAAACAGCAACAAACTTTATGAAGCTCTGGATCTGGATCCTGTTGTGCTGCATAGCTTTGCAGCTTTCCTTTTCATCCATCCCAGACACACTAACATCTGTTGGG
>VXBC01006768.1:470036-596354 GCA_013399945.1 Ploceus nigricollis | reverse complement strand
GGGTGTTTGTTTTTGTTTTTGGGGGTTTTTTTTTGTGTTTTTTGTTTGTTTTTTCCGTCTTTTGCTTTTTTTTTTCCCCATTCCCAGCAGATAGGGCAGAACACTGACAGAAACAAAGTGCAGGATGACTTAAAAGATGTAATGCTTGTCTTCCTTTCCACCCCCTCATTTTATAGCAGTTAACTAACTTGTACTATAACCACTATAATCAGAGGGTAGTTACACAGTTCTGCTGATACAGAATATTGCTGGACTTGGAGCCAAGAATTGATTTTTAAATCCCCAGAGACTTCAATTATTAGTTACAAACTCTGCTGACACCAAGACTAGCACTTTTTCTGTGGGTGGAAATGACAGAAATGAAGGCTGATTCAGGTCTGTGAGTGTGCTCAGGGTGGAGAGGCAGGATGCTCATCCACCAGGGCCAGAAAAGACTCTTGTTTTCTTTATCAGCTCATCTTAAAATACATAAAAATGGTGCAAGGAGGTATGATGTTTACACCATCTACCTTTTATTGTGTCCAACCCTAATCTGTGTTTTCAGAATCTGTGCTCTATTTCACTGAACACCTCTCTTACACTGACAACCCCTGTCATCTACACAGCAGGAGCAAAACCACTATAGATCTGAAGTCTTAAAACAGTTAAGTTTTTCAGAGAAAGATAGTTTCTGGAAAAGCAGACAAGCCTTTGGGCACAGGCTCTCAAAAAACACCTGTTAGACTGAAGTATTAATGACTTTTTTTCTAAATACTAGTTGCTGCCCCCCACACGAACTGCACCCCCAAAAAATTAATTAAAGGCAGGACCACACCCTGCCCTCTGTGAGACATAAGAACAGGTCTCCCAAAGCCACCAAGAGGAGTTCTGTTGCTTTTACTGCTGGAGGGGGAAATGTGATCCCTGACCCTTTCCAGAGATTCAGTGAAAATACACAAAAGGCTGACTGGATCCACCTGTCTGGTTAGCACTTTACCCATTTTTCCACAGTGATATTAACTGAAACTAATTTACTTGAACAACCTTTCACACAAACATGGCCGTGAACAATTTCACAAAGAGCAGATCATTGCATCCCTATGCCTTGATCAGGTTGATGTGTGTCATTCACATGAAAACCCAAGGCAGATATGGCAGGGTGTGTTTGTATATTTGCCTACTTAATGCCTTTTAAGCTGTCTTGTGCTAGTTATCTGGTACAAATATCTGAATAAATGTAAAGAAAACATGAGAGCAAGTCAAAAGTGCAAAATTATTAATCAAGTTGAGCAAACAAATAGATCTTTGTCTGGTGGTTACCCACAGACACATTTCTAGGACTTGTGCAAATGAAGCCAAGGAGTTATACAAGCTCTGCTTCTTATCAACCCAGTTTATCTCCGTTACTTGCTTACTCTTCATTAGCTCTCAGCAAAAGATGAAATTGGATTGTAAAGGATGCACTAGGCTCATTGTCTGCTTTGCTTCTAATTGCTGACACCGTTCATTAATCAAACAAAGGACACCGCTGGGGAGGGAGCAGGTTTGGGTCTACCTAGCTGACTACGCTGATGTCAACCAGTTTTCTGAAAGTGCCAGTCAAAGGCACTGCTGTGAGCTGTTGTGACAATCAGAGCGCAGGGTGACAGCTGGGGAGTCGGCAGTGCCGCATCCCGCTCCCCTCGCCCCTCCTGGGGAGCCAGGACACATGGCCAGGGGCTGGGACACATGGCCAGGGGCCGGGACACATGGCCAGTGGAGCCTGGGAACGCTGCAGCCTGCACACTCCCACACCCTGCCAGGTTATGGATTTCAATCGATACATCGCCTTGGTGGCACAGGGGGAAGGGCCAAAAATAAAATTAAAAAAAAAAGAGAGAAAAAGAAAAACAGGCAATTAAGAGTCAGAAGAGCAAGAAATAATTTATGCTATGACTTAATACTTAATATGCATAATGAACAAAATTGCCAGTTTTATGCATGATCTTTAGAAAAAAGGAAATAATGTATACTTAAAATATGTGTTATTATTTAAGCTCAGTCATGTCATACCCCTCACAGCATATTTCAGGAATCTCCTAAAAAGACTACAATTTCTTAAGTATGCTCAAAATTTGAGAAACATTAGTGTTTGGTGTCTTTGCACGTAATACTAATTCCTGTTAATGGAGAGTGTGGAACATTTGCAGTGCCATGAGACTCAAAGTGTGGCTAACCTGTGCCCTTTGCATGCTGGCACGAGGGATGGCCAAGGTTAGCACAGCCTGCTAATGAAAGACCTGCTCCACAAGTTCTTCCTTGAGTGATGCATTGGTCTTCCAGCACATACCCAGTGCTACAGGAGTGGGGCTCACTACTAAAGGAATAGTGAGGCTCACTACTAAAGGAATAGTGAGGACAGGTTACAAAATTTTTCCATTACATTAATTTGACCCAGCTGCTGATAGGAATCAGGGCCAGAAATTTACTACAGGCTTCATGACATTACAGCCTGTAGCTTACACTAGGGATGATGCTCAAACCAAACATCTCCAGGCTATTGACAATCTCCAAACAGAACAAAAACATTTTTAACAAGTCATATGAACATTCCTACTCTAAAAGCCTGGCAAATGTAATGTATTTGAGCATTAGCCAATGAGTTGTGGGGGATTTCTGCAGCCAGGGCTGCCTGGGCTGCCATCTTAGAGACACACTCACCTGTGAATAGTAATGAATAGTTAGGAAAGGTAATTTAATATTTCTTTCCTTGAAAACACATTGATCCATATACAGCCCCTTTTGGGAAGAGTAGGAGCAATATAAAATTAGGATACTTTATTTTTCTTTAGGTACTCTACCTACTTGTTATTCTAGTGGGGGGAAAAACATTATTTCATCAAACATATATTTCTGAAATATAGAGAATAAATACTTGAAATTACTGTATTTTATGTTATAAAAGCTGACCTCCATTATATGATCCATGATGGCAAGCAATAATTTTTTCTCTGTGAATACGTTTGTAAGACAGGATGGAAGAAATAAGTGCTTTCCTCATTCCTTTGCAATACAGCCTGGTATTCCAGAAAAGTCTGGAGGAAAGGGGTTCAACCTGCATGTCATAAATGAACTATAAATTAGAGCTTTTCAGCATCTAACATTGAGATACTTACAGGGACAGTCTGTATGCTCTTGTACCTCCCTGCTTCTATTGTAAGTTACGTTTAACCAGGAAGGAGAAGAAAATTTAATTTTCTATCAGTTTAACTCACATTATATGACAGCCAAATCACTCCTTCGTCTGCCACTTTTTTCTAGCAGGAAAAGATCTGAAGGTTACTGCTCTTAGAAGGGACTGGTGTCACTAGCAATCCATGTAACATGATATGTACTTCATCTCTTCTCCAGCCTATACTATTGGTATTGATCTGATAACTGAGGCCAAGCCTGCTTTGTTAACATCCTTCTGATTTGCTGTGGCATTACTTCTGTGTCTCGAAGAACTGCCTGAAATAAAGAAAAAGAGAACTTAGAAAACAAAGTTACTGTTTTATTTTTAGTTCATAATTTACAGGGATAAAGTCAGATTTAGCATGTCAAAAGGTTCCCACCTTAAATAGAGCATCTTAAACTCTATTTACAGAGCTTCTCACATTCCATTGAGATCTAGACTAATTTTTAAATAGCTGTGTTCCTATGGAACACTTGGGAACAGTGGTTTTTCAAAGGGCAGCTGGAAGTCACTTGTTAGGTAGGAGAGTGAGTCCTGGCCTGGAAAACTGGGTTGGCAAGTGATACTTGTCATTAGCAAACAGACCTGCTACTATAGCAGTGGGCTACCAGGAGTATCTTTTACAGTATCAGTCTTGCAACTTATAGCAATGCCATTTTGCTGGACTGGATGATCATCCTCTTTGGAAACTTGTCACCTGCAGAGGCTGTACCCATTTATCTGTCCCAAAAGTAATTTGCTGCTCTTGCAAGTGACTTTTCCACAAGATGTAACTTGCCTTATTCTGATGGGTGTTTCCTTTGCTTTTTTGCTTCCATCATGAGCTTTTAGGAAGCTGGGAACTTGGCCTGACAAGGTCAGATCTGATCAGTCCGCTTGATGCCCTCCCACCACCTGAATATCTTCCCATGTAATGGGTTGCCCATTCTTTGGAAAAGGGGGCACACCACCCTGGGTCCCCGTGCATGCTGGTGTTGGGTTTCCATGGGACGCACCCCAGGAGGCCCCCAAGGCACGGTGGAGCAGCAGAGGGGAGGCAGCTCCAGGAGAGGGAGTCTGGCTGAGACCGCATGGCCCCAGAGCCTCTGGTGGGTCAGGTACTCCCCCAGGAGGGAGCAGGCAGCTCCTGGCCCATTTGCACAAAGCTGCAAGACTTCAAACTCTCGTCCTGTCACCATAGTCAGGTCTGTATAATTTCTTTCTTACTTCTGCCTGCCAGCCTATATCTGGCTGTCTTGGTGGTGCCTGTTGCCTTGTTACTGCTGTTGGCACTGGTGTTTTAGTTCTTATCAGCGCTGGGAGCTGCCTGTTTTTTTTCTGGGTTTATACAGATCTAAATCCTACATTTATCTTTCTTTTATCAGCACCAAAGCTTGCAGATACTTCTGCCATCAACCTATACTGAGTTTGGCTACATATTCACTTGTTCTCCGTATTTAACTCATGTTTAACTTACATGGGTAAGTTAAGAAACAACATTGGGATATTTGACTTTTGAAGTTCTCACAACAGAGCTAGGGTTTTTTTTTAGTTTAATTTTCCCTTGCTTTTGACTTTGAGCAGGAAAAGAAAATATCATTACTAGGATAATTAAGAAAAATCTGAATTTTTCCAAAGTATTATGATAAATATGACATAGTAAGATATCAATAACTCATTATATAATTTTGTTTTAACTAGCCAGAACATAGAAGAAAAATACCAAAAGGATTACTATATAAATGTACAAACTCTGGTTTAGGAAAAATGTATTTTAAAATTAACATTTATAGTTTTAATGTTTTCCAATTTCAGTAAAAATTCTTTTCATTGATACTCTGCTTTGACTCTTTGACGTATACAGAGAGCTCGGAAGATTGTCTCTCAGTATCAGGGGAGGCTTTTTCTGCTAAACAGTTTGCAGAACAAGAAACCCTCCTTGGCAGCTGCCCGAAGACAGATTGTATGTTGAAGGAAGCTTACATAAAGGAAAAGAAAGCACTGGCACAGTGGCTGACAAATCTACTCCTGCTTCCTAAAAAATGCTGAGCTGAGGGAAAAGCCACCATGAGATCTGCAGTCCTCAGGAAGGAAAGACAAGACCCAAATGTCTTCATTTCACCATCTCTACCTATGGGCTCCAGAATGCCTCTATGACAGCTGACAATAATGACTCACCTTTAGCTCATTTCACTTCACTTTTCATAAAGATTTGCCAAGTATCTCAACTTTTTATAGAAAATAAATCTGTCTCCTGTTTCTGCAGTCTCTGCCACATGACAATGTTCATGTTGTTTTCTACCACAGGTGCGACTCCAGTAAGAAAAGAATGACTCACATCCTGGCTTTGGTGTCAGTGCTTTGGTGTCATCCATGTGACATCATCATAATGGGTACGTATTTTCTGGAACCTGGTCTGAATCAGCTATGTTTTAAATAGAGTGCATGGACCAAAGCCAACTCCTTTTCTCCTGAGCTGTGGCTCACCTGCAGAGTGGATCCTGATTGAAGCCTCCATCTATCAGGTGGCAAACAGAGAAATCTCTCTCCACTGACAGATTCTGCAGTGAGGAGATATCCAAAAATACATTCTCTGTTCTCTTCTTCTGTCAACTGTTGGACAAGCATCCCAGAAACATCCCATCTTCCCAGAAATATCCCATCTTCCACAGTGAGTCAAAGAGCCAAGTTTGATGTGACATCTCTTGAGGATGTGTATCTTGTTGTCCTGCAAGAACAGTAGGAGAACTGTTTTTTAAAGTTCTGACTTGTAAATGGAACATTGTGTTCCATTTCCTTTCAACTATTTGTTGACTAAAGAATTTTTATTTATCATAGATAATTCTAATCTGAATTCCAGTTTTAATCTTTTCAACATCTTTTATACTTTCTTTTAAAAAATTATCTGTTCCTTTTTAGTTAATATGATTATTGGAGTATATTTTATATTGCCTAATTTAGTTTTCCTTTAATGTATCTAGAAAAGAATTTGGACTTTCAGCCTCCCTCAGGAGATCGAAGATTAACTGATTAACAGATAATGTCAGTAATGGAATTTAAAGTCCAGCCAGAGGCAACCCAGACAGGAAAATTTTGATGTTTTTATTTGGCTTCATATTTTTCTAATCTTTGATTTTGTTTTTATTCCTTCTTCTTAAGAAGGTTATCAATGAAGTGGCAACTGTTAAGAAAAAACTGTTCAAAGCACCATTGATGTTCTTAAAGAAGCACAACATTTGCAATAGATTCTGTGTATAAGGGAACAAGTGTCTGGAGTTCATCAGTATATGGGTGTTCAGTGTTACTGCCAAGATTAGCACACACACACACACACACACACACACATACAGGCTATGTCTGCTCTTGTCAGGATATGTCTGTTCAAAGAGGCAGGATATATTAACTCCAGGAAAATTTCATGAGGAGGTGTCAAAACAGCTTCGGTATTGATTTACCTCTTGTTGACTTAGAGCAGAGACAGCATGAACTCATAGTGCTCTGCACCTAGGCAGGTAGATGTGTTTATGGACAGCCTGGTCATCAGCAGGGAATGAATGTAACTCTGCCATCACCAGACATATGAATGCTTTTATGAGTTTCAACACATTGTTAATAATCTGGACTGTAAAAAAATCAATAGAGAGACATAATTAGAGGAGCAGTCAATAAATAGTAATTTTATCCTATTATATACATTATATTTGAGTAGAAATATGTGGATTTCTAAATTATTTAATATGGCCCAATACACTTAAATAGAGCTCAGTTTCATGGCTAACTTTATTAAAGCTCAGTACTGAACTAAAGCACTAACCTGAACGGATAGAGGAGCTTCAACTTAATTGTCTCACAGTATCTACTGTTTTACACCTGTGCTCAGTTCAAGATGCTGCTTGTCTTGACAAGGGTGAGTGATAGTAACAAATCAGTCCCTTACATAGTGCCCCTATTCTACACAACAAAGAAACAAAATATGCCTTAAAGCTGAACCGTTATAAGTGACCACATATCATCTGTCAGAGAGAGGTAAAGAGATGTGAAAGGACCTACCTGAAATATTAACTCCTTATTATGTTAATTTTTCCATTTAAAAACCTAGCTCTGATGGAAATGCAGGCATGTCACACAATGTGCTGCAACACAGACACTCGTTGGAGGTGACAGTTTACCAATCAGTTCTGTACAGTCAGCAAAATGCATTGCTGTGGGTATTAGCTGATGTCAGAGCTTGGCAATCGTTTGTGTTGATGAGTTATAAACCAGATTCTGGGTCCAGGCTTCTGTCCTTTTTACCAGCCCAGCACTGCAAAACCAGAGGGCAGCTGCCTTCAATGCACCACTGCTACAGCCTCTGGGCACAGGGGCTGGACTGTATTTTTCATTTCTCATGGGCAGACAGAGGCCATCAGGAATAGGAAAATTGTGTGATGATCTTGAAATGTACATCTGCCTTCCTGGAGGATTGATTTAGCCAGTGACTTGTGGAGAAGTCTTCAAAACAAAGAGAAGTTTTACACTAATAGTCAATTTTTGATCAGGTGAACAAACATCATAAAAAAACAAAAGAAAGACATGGCATTTCTTCAACAAAGTTTTTTGTTTTTTTTTTTTGACAAATGAAACTAATAGACAAAATCGGGAGAAGATATGCTATTGACTTTCATAAAAAAGGACACCTACCCTTAAGGCAGAGCACAAAGTCATATCTGATAGCCAAATGCTAGTTCTGAATTATCAACATTTTTTTAAGGACTGAAAATATCAATAATTACATCATTAAAACAAATAGCATTGTTTAAGTCTTCGGAGTGTCTTAGGAGACTGATTCAGCTAAAGGTCATAAGAATTGCACAGCTAAAATTTTGGACCTGACTTTGAAGAGTCAGGTCAAGGGAGACCTATGATTGGGTCAAGGAAGAATGGTGCAGATAAAAGGAACATTTACACTAAGCTGTTCCTTTTAAATGTCGCTAGAAACTGGTTTTTAGAACACCCCCACCTCCTGTCTTCTTACCTTGTTTCACTCCCTTGTACACTTCTCCCTCTCAAATAGTAAACATCTTGAAAGTCCTGGCAAGAAAACTTCAGACAGATAAACTATCCATTAAAATAAAGAGGAATGCTTTGATTTTTGCCTGGAGGGGAGGAGGAATGGAGATCTTTTCTGTATCAGAAAAAGGCTTACAGGTGAAAAAGAGAATTAAGAAGGATGCCTCTGGCTACCCAGCCTTGTCATTTCAGGTACCTTCCAACACCCACGCATTTTGGTCCTCAGAAGTGAGGCAGTAAGATTTTTCCTCAGACAGAAGCCCCCAACTTTCTAGCACAGCAAGTCATCTGGATAAAGTTATTAACAACAGCACAACTACCCTTTCTTTGGGCCTCAGCTTTATTTTACAGGCATGCACTTAGGCTAGAAACAGTCCAACAAGTTCACACAATATCAATGGTAGTCGTTGTGCTCCTCTTGTAAATGTGAAAACCAATTACCTGTAAACAAATATGAAATGAAGACTCAAGGTCTAGAGGGAAGAACGAAATCAGACTTTTAAAAAAAGTTTTCTGTGTTCTATGACAGGCTGAGGTGAAAAATTTTCCAGTCTGTATCTAATTCGCACCACCTATATGTTTTTGTTTTCTTGGCTACAATAATTATCTTGTGTCTAGTGTTTCCTGTTAAAGATTAATTTGATTAATTTGTGCTGCTGGTGGGAAAGTAGGAGTTGATGACAGAATATAAATCTTTATTACATTATATAGGATTTTAAAAATTAATTTATGTGGTTGTGCATGTGTGCAAATATATATGTAAAACATTGAAAAGTTTCTCACAGTAGGAATGAAGACTATACTAAGACTGTGATAAGCTCAATTTTCTAGCAATTAAATAGATTGCAATTGTGTGAAGATGACTTACATTTGTAAAAACAGCAAGTTGCAATCATCTGATTGTTCTCAGGTACTTTTCAGGGATTTTGTTTGGAATTCTTGGGTGTATTGTTTTGTGGATATATGCTATAGCCAGGAGCTTGAAAAAAATATAAGCTACAAAAAAGCTTGTTGGTTTACTGGCTGACCCAAGGGACAAACCCAGGGTAAAAGAAAAACATGCCTGGTTGACTCTTTCATCACAAGACTGTGGGTACTTCTTATCTTAAAGCCTGGTTTGAAGCTCATTGACATCAAAACTGAAGTTACTAGGCTTTGCATAACCAAATAATGACACACCCTGAACAGACAGAACTGGGGGGCTTCGTTATTTTTGTGGTGCAGAAAAGGGGCCTCTCCAAGGATCTGTTGACAACACTGAGACAAGTGTGAGCTGCACCTGGAATGGCTGGAGTCTGAAATCAGGTGCTGTTTATAAGCATTGCCTCATAAAAAAGAGCTTACAGGAGAGAAATTTATTTTGTATATATTAAACAGTCAACAAGAAAAAGAAGAAAGCAAGCTGTTCGGCAGGTCAAAATATTACTCATTACTCTAATAAGCACTTAACTCTTTTTGAGAGTGCAGCACAGGCAGACAGGGGATTTTTTTCTGCAGTGCTTTAAGTCATTCACTTGATTTGTTGCCATTTACTGCAGTTGTGTAATGGCTATAAAACTGGAAAAAACATAAAACATTAAAGAAAGGTGTTGAAGTCAGCCTTAAGGTACTAAATTCCTGACAGGAGCTTGTAAAGCAGTGGAGATTTAGGTGCTGTAAGATGACACTGGAGGTTGTGGTAGGTGCTGAAGTGATGAGTCTATGACAAACCGGAATTACACAACTATGAAAAAAGGACCTGGGCACCTCCTGATCCCTGCTCATTCCTGGGGGCCCCAGTGCTTCACAGATGATTTTCATTTGACATGAATGGTCTTCAGACATCTAAAACTCCTTGTTTGGATATGCCCAGAGCTACACCTAAATTCAGCTTGATCTGACAGACCTTTACAGAGCACTGCTGTCAGAGTCTAAAAGTATGAAAAACCATACAAAATATAAATGGACTTTTAAAATATAGAAAGTAATAAACAAATAAATAAATAAATTTGGTGATGTTATTTCATGTATTTTTTTTCAGATCTGTTGTGTAGACATCAGGGGGCTGAGCTGTGCATCACGAAAGGACTCAGCATCACATATGTTTTAAAATGCCTGCTACCTCCCACGTTCAGTAGTTGCATTCCAGTAAGGCATATGTTGAAGAAGGAGAAGACCTTGGTTCAGCCCCTCTCCCTTAGACTGAAGAAACTCAGCATTTTCATTTCATCTCTCAGGAAGATTTTCTACCTACCTGGCTAGGGGCCACCTAGTAACAAAATGCTTTGACTATTGGATCTAATCCACCACCGAGCAACCAATTTAAAATGCACTCTGGGTTGCAAAGAATAAGCTTCTCTCTTAAAGCTGTTGTATTCAGATGCATTTAGAGTAATGCTCATTTTGTGCTCCCAGGAGTCCCTGCTCCATGGGTTATTTTGCTATGAAATGCATGAGATTGGTTATTAGAGATTAAAGATAAAGCCATATCTTCAAATATAGCTAAAATACATTTAAGGAAATTGTCAGACACTGGCTGTACCATTTGAATGACAAGGAAAAATGGGAATGAGCAGTGATATTTAAAGGCAAGAAATTCAAAAGGGGCAATAAGAAATAATTTTCACAGCATAAGGGCTATGTTGCAGAGCCTGTTGCCAGCCACAGAAGTTGGGATCAAAACTTGGTTATCGCACTGTTCTCAGAAGGGAGATAAAATCTTATGCAGCCTAGAGTTCAGGGCAAGTTAGCTGAAATCCTTCACTTCTGGATTCCAGTACCTTAAAATACACTGTTTGCCACCATGAGAGTGTGGATGCTAGGGTAGGTAGGACTGTGATTGTAATGCAGGGTGATCGTGCCTCTACCTCATTAAAACTCTTTCTATTGCTATTATTATAATTCACTGATGGACTATAAATACTGTACATATTTATAGACAGACATTTTTACATACAAATGGACTAGGTTAGTTGTACTGTGTCTTGATTTCAGGAAATGCACAAGGTAGGCCGTGGTCAGATGCCAGGAATGAGGGGAGAGGGAGTTATAACAGGTATACTAGATGGGTACAAACTCTCCCCTTCCTCCCAGTAGCATATTTGAATGTGGTTAGTGACTTGTGTTACACTGCAGTGAGCTACTGTGCACCCTTGACTTTAACTAGTCCTGTCAAAGTCACAGGGTCTATGGTTGCCTTCCTTCCTCCTGTTCAACTGAACAGGAGCTCTAGGCAATGCTCTGATCCTGCATGGCCCCTGCCTGGTTAGGTCAAAAAAAGGCTTGGGCAGAAACAGAGCTATGATGGTAACTCCTAGTGTACAATGGCCAACATCTTTTCTTAAATGCAAGTAAATATGTCTTATACTCCTTTGACTCTCAGCAGTGAGTGTTGCAGCTCATACTTCC
Source organism: Ploceus nigricollis (assembly GCA_013399945.1). Classification (NCBI taxonomy): domain Eukaryota; kingdom Metazoa; phylum Chordata; class Aves; order Passeriformes; family Ploceidae; genus Ploceus; species Ploceus nigricollis. The sequence continues at coordinate 584,746 of VXBC01006768.1, read as the reverse complement.
AAACAGAGCTCTATGTCCTGTAGGCAGAGGTGAGATTTCAGAAGTCTTTGCATGAATCAATGTCTCATTTTAGTCATTGAACATGGAATTAATTTCCCTCAGCCCTGCTTGCTGGATGTCTCTCATATTCCTCAACTGTGTCCTGTTTCTAAATTTATTTATATCACTATTTTGCTATTAAATGACAATTCTTTATCAGCATTGCCTTTTAATACACTTAAGGATATTATGTTATTGATATGAGTTAAAATACACCAGGACTTCAGGACAGCTTCCTTTCATAGGACCCTTTCCATCCACCATCAAATTTACTTCTGATGTACATATATATAGACCCGTGTATAAGGAACCAGTGCGCACAGCAGTGCTTAACATCCTCTTCCATAGCCTATGATAATCAGTGACAGTCTCTCCTGTGGCTTTTGTGGGCTGTGGATTGAGTTTCAAGTGCCAGCAGTTACTCAAATTACATATAATTGTTGGAGTAGGGTCTTTAGTAATATGACTGCTGGTTATTGAGGCCAGAGTTAGGTCTCAGACTCCCTGCTGAAAAACTGAGGTAGAAAAGTAAATTGAACTCAACGAGAAAAATTCTGCTAAAAAGACATTGCAATGGGAGAATGGAAGGGTGAAAGTGGAAGTGTGCACAGTGTTTGCATTGTTAGAGACTGCTGCTTGATTGTCCACATTGTTTGCAGGCAGTTTGTCATGCAGTATCTAGAAAAAAATCTCTTTTCCATAGACTAAGGAAAAGGAAAGAGTGAACAATGCAATGCATCCATTAGCACTGCACATTGCAATCAGTTTACTAAATCCTCTAGGAAAACCTATCTGACAATACCCAGTCTGTAATAACCACCCTCTTGAAATATCATATTTACTGTATAGCATTTAAAACCATTTAATAATAAAACTATCCCAAGAATGATGGTCATTTTCAGCTGATATCTCTAAAGCCAATGACATTTTATCACCATTTTAATTTAAAATTATGGAGTGGCATAAGAAACTAAACCTAATTCATGATCTAGGTGAGGATTACTACAAACACATCACATTACTCTCTATCACCTGTGGTCATCCTAGTGCTCATAATATGTCATTTATTTTCAAAGCACAAAGTCCTACCTATCCTTAAGTACTGTCATGATTCAGGTAAAAGCCAGAAGAATCTAGAAATGCAGAATTAAGACAAACATAACGGGATGACCTCAGTGGCATCTCAGATGATTCAGCGTTATAGAAAAGTAAAGAATATTTTGTATAACAACATAAGAACATGGAATGAAACAATGAATCACATCCTGGGTAGATAAGTTCACACACTAGAGAGGGTCTTTGCTACTAATTTTTCTTTTAAATTAATACCTGCTTCCTTTGGCTTTTGCAGTGATGCTCATGGCACTTGGAAAGCTTTACCCATACACATCAATAAACTCTTTAGGTTTAGACAATTGAAGCAATAGGTAGGGAATGGAGTGGAGCAGTTCCAAAGCCAGCAAGGCTGGGAGAGTGGAGATAAGTGAAGCTAAGTTACTTATCCTTGCTGAAGTAAATTAGCCCAGATGAAGAGATTCATAGTGAATTGAAGAGGGCAATGTGCAATGGTAGAACCAGCAGGGAGCAATTTTAAGCCTCCATCCTGCCAGCTGTTTTACATGGGTGGTCCCTAAGCATGCCTGGTATGTAATTAACCTGAATCCCTGGATAGCATCTGTGGCACACACACTGGTATTGCAAGCTACCATTTCATCCTTGCTTCCCTGCAGGTCTGACAAATGATTGTTGTGTTGCAATTATAGCAGACTGAAACCAGCCCTACATTTTCCTGCCTCTCTTTAGAAATAAGGAACACTCTTTTCCATTAGCTGCCAATTAAAACAAAATTTACTTTAGGATTTAAAAAAAAAAATCAGCTCCAGCTGTAAAACAGTTGCCTCTATCCCTGAAAGGAAGTGTCTAGAGCAGAAGGAGCATAACTTTTCACCCACTGATGCTTGTTAAGTAGAAAAAAATTTTCATCACATTCTTAAAAATCTATCAGGTCTTTGATCTGGCATATTTCTTAACCAATGATCAGTTTTCCTATATAACCAGTGTTACTGTACTCAGATGCTTCTAGTTAAATGGTTAACTAGACCAGGATGTCAGTCTTGCCACACACCAGACACTTGCTTGTGCAACACGTCCCAGTGCCTGTACTCAATGGTCAATGGGAATTAGAGTCCATTGACTTGGGACTGAGCAGCACCTGATGTTATGCAAAGATGATTGCTTGCAAAACACCCCAAACCCCTTACCTTTCAAGCTGATGCAGATTTGCTAAGTCAGAAGGTTGTTTTAGTGGTCATTAGCTGCAATAAGACATTTTCTTGAGCAGGCAGCACACTGTATACATTGTACAGTCCAGATATACTGTAAAATGTTGACTTTATTATGCTATGGTTCCACTGGTTGCATTACCATTTTAACTACATTTACCATCTTAATTTAAAAAGAATCTGTTTCTCATGATGACAGATTGCCTGGCATCATGAAAGTGTTTGATATCATAAAATCCTGTGAAATGATGTGATTTAACCTAGCTACCTATGCCAATTTGTGAGGTCTGATTGACATCAGACACTTGTGCAAATAGTGAGATACTTCTAATTAGAAGCACTGTAAAAGTAGCAGAACAGTGACAGTGGGGCACTGTGCTAGCATTTTCAACAGTTTTGGCTTGATCCTCTAAATACCTGACTTACTGGGAAAGTTGCTCCTTTGTTAGGGAAGACCCATGAGGCATATCATACTGGTGAACTCTTTTTTTTTCCAAAACATTCACAGGAGTGGAATTAACGTGTCTTGTTTGTGCAGCGTGGGATAATGGGATTTCCTTGCTGGGAATTTAGGAGGAGTGCTCCTGGAGGACTGTACGACAGTCAAGAAGGGAAGAGCTCAGCTCAGCAGACTAAGGCTTGCTGTCTAGTAATGTTATGTATAATGTTGGCTCGAACCTTTTTTTGGCTCACAGAGATGATTTCCAGATGCTGGGCCAGAAACTTTTTTACTGCTCCAAAAATGGGAGAAGGGAGAATCCACTTATCTGCATCCCAATGATTGCACACACTAAGCAAGAGGGAGCAGCCCTTTGGAGCTTCCCAAATTTTCTCAGGGACTTGACCATGTGCTTTGGCTCAGAAGAGCAGAGACTGTTTGCCCATGGCCTGAAACACTTATTCCTGGCTGAGGCTGAAGTGCTCTGGCATTCTGCAGCTGTATGGGAGACAAACAAACTCCACCTCAAAGCATGAGCTTTTCTGTGCTGCTTTCACTCACCCTTTCCAAATGACGAGGGTTTGCCAGCTATTATGTGCATATATTTGTAATTTTCTGGCCAGCACATGGGTCTATATTCTACAGCATGTGTTCTACATGCTGCTGCCTGACACTGACTGAGGTCACAGCTCTCCCACTGGGGATCTGTGCTGCAGCAGGCGTGCAGAGTGCCTGCCTGCACCTACCGCCCTGCCTCCAGAGAAGGCAGGTGGTAGCACAGCACAGAGCTTTCTCCAGTGGTTGACTCTTCTTAGAGAGGATAGTGGGGTATCTCTGTGGGGGTGATAGTGCAGAGTCAGGGGGCTGGAGCTTCCTTCAAATGAGTTCGCTGTGGTGCTGGAAACAGCTTTGTGTGACATTTCTCTCCTGAGTAAATTATGCAGCTGTCTGCAATATATATGTACTCTGTAGGACTAGGGCTGTCTGTTTGCCCTGTTTTCTCTCATTAATATTCATCCTGCAATAATTCCTCCCTTCCCCACCTCTAAATTATATTTCCATTTTTTTTTTCCCTGAAAGGAGAAGCATTCTGTTCTAGAAAAGGGAACAGGTTTCATTGTTCTACACCTCTTCTTTTTTTCTTCATCTCCCAGGATTTTTAATTCACCCTTTAAGAAAGATTCATGTCTTCTAAGAAAGAGATGACTGGAGTATGAGCTTTTCTCCCCTGTTATTTTTTCAGTTTTTTAGGGCATGGAAGAAGAGAGTGCTCCTATAAAGTAACCATATTCCATTATGTTTGGTTGAAATGTATTTTTGTTTTCTAATAGTTTCAGAAGTAGAAATAAAAGTTTTGATAATTTTTGTCTGGCTTTTATTACAATATGTTTTTTTTTAAGAAACTGTGGAAATACTCTATTTTCAGTCACATCTCTAATGAAACAGAAAAGACCAAGAACAAGTTTTTGTATTTTTTAGAACCTGCACATCAAACCAAATTCTTCATGGTTCTTTTTTTGTAAAAAGTTGGAGGTGGTTTGTTGTTTTTTTCCCTCCTGCCATAGCCATTTGCTGTTATAATGTGACAATTTCCATGACTGTTTTGCATGTTGATTTAGTTGAGAATGACTGTTGCTCTCTTGGATGCTGTCCGCATAATTAATGCCTCCTATCTGTCTCTTGCAGAAGGAAGAAAATCTTTCTTATCTCTGATGGAAATGGTGGAGAGGCCCTCTGGGGCCAATTAGATCATCAAATGGCAGTGGCATCCTGGAAGAAACCACCATGGTGCATTTTCATCACTCTTTTCAGCTAAGCAGGTCGGAGAATGGGAGGAAGGGAGAGGGAAGGGAAATGTCGGGGTCCCTGATTAGAGCAATAAATTGGCAAATAGACCACATCTTACTTCCCAGCTGAAGGTGCTGACATGACACCTCTCATTTTTTCAACCTTATTTCTTTCTGGCTAAATAAATTCATTTCATCACTGTTTTGAAAGCACAGTGTCTTGATGTCAGTCTGAATCCATACCATTTAATTCTAGCATTTCTTGTGTCTCTTGACAGCAAGCAGACAGAAAATACTGTGTGAGATAAATGACATTTCTGTCCAGTTCAAGTTGTAGTGCTTTTTAATCAGAACATTTGAGACAGCATCAAGAGCTGTAGTCAAATTGTTTAGGGTTTTCCTTTCTCATTGAAAAATTTAATAGCATGTAAGTGTCTGACGCTTTTTATAGCATTACTGTAATTCCTGGTTTTAGTGATAAGACATTTAGTAGCATTATCAGCTATTGCAACAAAGCCCTAAAATTCAGAACCACTTAAAATTTTAAGTTGTATCCTGAAACCATCTGTACAGTATAGTGGTAATCTTTAAGTGCAATAAGTTTATAAGTGATATGCATGTCATACTGTTAAAATGAACATGTGTGTAGCCTTGACATTTATAAATGCTAAAACCTTTACCTTGTTATTCAATTCACAGCAGGAGATGATATTTAAAATGGTAACCTTCTCATGCTTATAGATTATTGCTTAATTTCATTCGTCTTTTTATAAAAAAAAAAGTCACAGTCATCATAATTTCTCCAGTGTCAAGGAGCACAGTTGTAAGTTGATATATGACAGTAAGTTATGAAAGCTAGCATAGGAAAAACTAAGCTTAGGAACACATTTCTCTGGTGCTATTCTTAACTATCGGCTTAGGAAGTGTGTCAATAGATAAGAAAGATGATGTTTCATTATACAGATGATACCAGTCTTGTAAGTAACAATCATTTGGCAAATCTCATATTAATTCCTATTAAAAGACACAAAAGAGCAAGCTGTCACTTTTGCAAGATTTTCTCAAGATAGGTAGGTCAAATATGACTCTTCATGTAGCAGCTTCACATGCTGAAGACCAGACTGTCTTTGTACAGGAAGTGCTGCCCCTCACACATGTGCTGTGCCCAATTGTTCTCATCATACAAGGAAATATTTTACTGAAAGTTAACTGTACTTAACAGTCTATGGGTCCAACACAGGACATCCCTCACCTAAAGGGACCTGGGCTCAATGGAAGATCCCAAGCAGTCCCTGTGTATGTATCAGTACTGAAGTCATTGATGCAGTTGAATCCAGAGTACAAAAACAAATTAATATACAATAGGCCTCGTATGCTCGGGTGATAAAAGCCTGTAGGGACCTTAGCAAGGTAAGGAGGTCACTTTCTCCTGTAGCTTCATCCTCTCTCCACTTCCTACCTGTGAAGTTCAGGTATCTATCTGTCAGATTGCAAATCAGGTGGGGTGCAACCTCTTTGCCCACTCTTGTCACTCTTTATCAGACACTTTGCAGGAGAGCATGAAGTCAGTTAGTTCTAGAGATTTTCCTAGACAAAGGGTCAAATCTGGCAGAACTGGACTGTAATGGGAACATGCTGCAACTTACAGAAGTAAAAAGATATTGTGGTTAATTGTTAAGACTATAAATACTGAATGAAAGGATTGTGTACATGATGGTTGTGCCTCAGTTTGGGAGAGCCTGAGGGTTGCCCAGACTGAGAAACCAGCAGGAAGGTGCCAGCTCCTTTCTTGCTGAGACCTCTGGGAGGTGGCTGCATGTTCCCAGCTCCCACCCCTGCACAAAGCCACACTGGCCAGGCTGTTCATGGAGGGGTCAGGGCTGTGGGATGCACAGCAGAATATAATCACAGCTGTATAAATTTTATTCCGGGCTAAGACAGGCTCTGCAAGTTAAGACAACCTCTGCAAGTTTCAACATTTACAACTGTCTGTTGGCAGGAATTAAAAAGTTGATAGAAGTGAAAGCTCAAAGAAAAATCTTAAAAGTATTCTTGAATATAGATGCAACTCTTAGGGGTCTTGGGTCCTTGTCAACCCTCAGTAAAATCTCCTTTCCTCTTGCACTGAATGCAAGCAACACATTCTGTCCACTGGGCGCTGTGCTGTGTCTGCAATATCCAGAGTGAGAATTCCACTGGATATCCCTAAAGTTGCAGTGACATACTTGTAGCAATTCTGCCTACGCAGCACACAGGCGGAAACTGGATTGTCCTGACATCCCAGTTGTCCCAACATTTCATTTGTGAGGTGAATGGTGAGAATTCATGATATAAGTTTGTAGTTTTGCATTCCATTTAATGTTGAAGTTGAATGAAATAGTTGTGGGGCTTTTTTTTTTTTTTTTTTTTCTGGAAAACATGTTACAGAACTCTGTGCATTCATGACCTGCACGGTCACCTTCAAGAGGGTTTTGCTGGTGCCTGGCAGCTTGGGGTGCTATTGCTATATTTGCAATATAAATAGCAAATTGGTCATATTGGAGCAAATTACAAGATCAATCACAAGGTAATATCCTTTTTTTTTCTGTTTTGAGGAGTCATCAGCTACAGATTGTTATCTTGTCAGCATTATCTATAAAATTAATAATTTCTTCTGCTCTTGTTTTGTAAGAGATTGTTCTCTCAGGTCTCCACTGTGTTATGCATATATGCACAAAACTACTCTCCTACAACAGAACTCTCAGTTTGGATCTCCACAAAGGCAAAATGTATTAGATCCACCATTGATTAGATAACTTGTTGTTGATATAGACCCTGAGAATAATTACCTTCAAAACTATAATCTGTTTCAGAAGAAAAGCTTTTTTTCCATGTTGACTGCTCTTGAAATGGATAGAAATTCACTGAAATAGTTAACACTGGTATGAATTTTTCTACTGTAATAGTTTTGGGGTCACTTAAAAATCACTGGAAATGTAACCTCTTACACTTCCTGTAAAACACTGAACTCTGGATGATAATCAAGACCTCTAGAAAATTGTGGGCTGCACAAAAATTGCAGATTTTGCAATTTTCTGACCGCTGTGTAATTTTCTGGCACATTTAAATGTGTGTTTGGTTCAGTGCCAGGCTCCTTCCTCCCCCAAACACCCTAAAATTAACTAGGAGCTTTGGGAATTTCATCTGTCAAACAGAGACAGAAGTGTCCAATCAGCCTGGAGGAAGCATGGCTGAGTAGTGCTGACCCAAAGCCCTTCGCAAAGAAGGAAGGAAGGAGAAAAAGACAGATGAGGAACAGTCTAGGAGAGAAAGGAGAGGGAGGACAAGATCAGAAGGGGAGAAAGAAAAGCTCTGGAGAAAGGGTGAAAAGGCAAACTTGTAAGAGAAAGAAAGCAATAGAAACATTTGGAACAATAGCTTGTAGTTCTCTTATAAGAGTTGTGGGCTTTTTGTTGAGACTTCATTTGGGGATTGAGAGTGGGAAGATTTTTATGCTAAAAACCCCTGCAGTTTGTTCTCTGAAAGCTGAAGCAGAGTCTAGACTCTTTCTGTCTGGGTTAAGCAAGTGCTGAGATACTTCAGAAGCATATGAAGTACTGAATTTCCACAGTGAATGTTCAGGTCACAGTGACTTTACAGCTGAACTTTGCACAACTGATAAAAGCTGGTAGATGACAGGTGGATTAAGGAACAAGCTGATGGCAAAATGGGAAGAGAAGCTGGGATATCCAGTGCCAGTGCAGCACCTTTATCACAACATCACCTGCACTACACGGTTCATTGTCTTCCTATTATAATATTCTTATGGTCCTCTAAGACCTCTAGGTGTTGTGCAGCACCAAAAAACGTTTTAGATGGCCTGCATTTGTCCCATACATCTACTCAGCTTCCCCCCGTTTGATATGCCATCATTTTTAGCAACTGTGACTCATTGAGAAATAAAAAATTGCCTTTTCTTGAAGCTCAACACAGCTCACACTGGTGAAAGAGCCCCTCATAGGCCTCACTGCTGTGACAAATCAGGACCAGCAGTACAAGGCTCATGGGCTTCAGAAGCAGCTTTTTGAAAGTCTTGAGGAAAAGGGAAGTGTTTTAAATAGAGAAACAAAAGGGTTGAAAGGAATGACCAGGAATTTATCAGAAAGGACCAAGGAAGAAATTACAGACTCCAAGCATATTACCTGACTTTCTGTGTAGCCTTTGGCCTTGGATTGTGTCCTTTGACTAGGACCACTGTTGTTATATCAGTATAGTAGTTTTGCACTTGGTATTTGGGCTCTACACAATCAATTTCAGAATCGAGTCACACTTTTGTCAGGTTGAGAAATCACAGTCAGATTTTCCAAGAAAAAAAAAAAAAGATTTAGAGTTACAGGTGCAAGTGATTTTGAGACTGATTCAAAATCTGACTCATTTCTAGTTTAAATCAAGCTTATTAGGTTGAAGAAAACATGAAAGATTTTTGCTAATATACTATGGGATGTGTGTAAAAGTCCTCAGTTCTCTAGGAATGTTTGTTATTTTTGTGAGATCTAATTTATTCTAAAAGCATGATTAGAAACTCTACATCAAATATACCACATGCTCATTTTATTCCTAGAAGCAAATGAAATGCTTCAGCTTTTCTGGAAATTATGCACTCCCTGCTATTATAAAACTTTCTGACCTCAGTGGTGGCATGAACAGTAGCTCTAAATTGCCTTAAAAAAAAGAAAAAAAAAAGAAAAAAAAAAGAAAAAAAAAAGAACAAGGGAAAAAAACCCCAAATCCAAAACCAAAACTGACTGATACCTCCCCCTCAAAGTAAAAAGAAAACTAAAAGAAATTCAAACAGTTTGAGATCATAAAAAATTAGCTAAACCATATGTTAGAAATAACTGTCAAGCTTCAAATCCTTTGAGATTCAGAAATTCAAGCATTCAAGGTTTCATATACTGATCTGAACACTTTCTCAGATTTGGAAATCTCATGAGGACACAATCTCATGAGATATTCTGTTATTATGTTTTCCAGTTTGGTTAGACATATGGCACAGCATGAACAGCTCTCCTTCCAGTGTTTGGTTTCTGTTACTCAGCCATGAAATACACATTAAAATGATACTTCCTCCAAACTGCAGTGCTTAAAAAATGTTTTGTTCTAATTCCAGTTGTGCTTTGGGGTCTGATCTGGTTTTATTTTCCATGTGGAAGGACTAATGTGTTGTAGTATGGGATGTACATAACCCAAGATGTTCCATCTTTAAGCACTATCTGTCATTGCAAGTCCCTTTTGCAGAAGAGGAGAGTTTGTCCCCATGCAGAGCCGTTCCTTTGTCTTTCTTTGAAAGGTCTGGTAACTGCTGTTTTTAACCCAAATAGCTGAGGATCGACAACATGCCTCAGGCTACTGCTTCCTTCTTTCCATCCTTAAGTTTCAAATGGCTGAGTGATTTCCAAGAATGAAGCAAGGAAAAGAACAATTGACCCACTGAAGCCAGTGAAGATACAATATACAATATTCTGCACCTTGCTCTGCTTTATGGCAGGATTAGTATATAAGCTACATTTACTAAAGACAATATGCACTGAATTTTGCTGCATAAGTCAATGAATTCTATGCAAAAAATGGCATCTCTGACACCCATACAATATTCACATCCCTTGCTTATTTTTGGGTCCATGCTTCAAAGCATTGTATTAATACATCTTCTTAATAAAAAGGTTGTAAGAATTTCTCAATGTGGACACAACTATGTGTATGGCCTTTATCCTGGTCTCAAAAACATTATCTAAATTATTTTGTAAGCCTTTTTTTTTTTTTATAAGCCCAAAGCAGACCTCTAATATGGGAAATTTCATCTTGTTACTAAAATTTTTTTTAAAAATTTTAAGCACTTGGAACGTGGTTTTTTAATTGACAGTGTTGAACAATGGTGACTACACGTACAGGCATTGCTATGGTGGGTAATGCCAGAATACGTATGGAAAAACCTACACAGCATTTAATTTTAATGCTTTCATAGCAAAAACCATCAAACATTTCCCAGCTAATAGTGATTATTTCACTTATGCATATTGAGTAAAGTAAGGTGTCTCATACCACACCAGACAGCGAAAATATTTTTCAAATCCCTTTCATAAAAGTACATTTTGTGTTTCTAAAAGAATATTTTCTTTTTTCCTAAAAATATTTTTATGAAAATAACAGGGGATTAAAAATGAAAATACCCTCGGGTATTTCCTTTCATGTAAATCTGTAGTTCAGTTTTACTTGAAGGGATTTCTAGCAGCCCTGCCTGTTCTTGGCCTCACCTTGAGAAGCTGTCAGATTTTCACTTGCTAAATGTTCTCGGAGGTCTCTCAGCTTGTTAGTCATTGTGTGACTCCCCAGGTCTAGCTTCTGCAGTGACTACAGGCATCATCGTGGCTGTAAATCCCATGTCATGCTTAGATACTTGAGAGTATCCATGAACTACTGAACTTGTGATTACAGCTTCCTCCTTCATCCAGAGACTGTCTATGAGAAAGCTTATATTTGGTCTTTCTGTGATAGAATAGTGGGAAGCAACCCACAAAAGCTCTGTTTCAAAGACCTATCTGAGCAGAAGAATCCTCTTTTCTCCCATATGGCATCTCCAAGTACATTTTCCTGGAGTCAGCTTAAACTGTACTCTAAGGATTCTCTGCACTGGTGGGAACTCTGCACAACCCTCCGTGGTCTGCATCTGTGAGATGTATATTTCCATGATATGTAAATGAATTTTATTGCAAAGGACTAAAAAGGGGCTTGAAACCATTTTTTTTGAGCTGCCTGGGAGCAGATGAAATGTCTTAATGGGAATGGCATAGGAATGGTTCAGTGGAGGAGCTTTGAATGAATGATGCCACTTTATTATGAGCCATTTGTATAAAAAGGGACATGCTGAAGTCTCTGCAAGGTTTAATTATATAAAATATGGAGGATATGAGAGAGATTTCTACACCTTGCCTCTCAGTGGATCTACCTTCAAGGATCTGTTTGTCAGTAAGAGGGTGACATAATTAATGGAGAAAAAAGTAAGACACAGACTAAATGCACTTTGGGTGCCATCTTGTAAAGTATTCACATAAACACGTATGGAGGGGTTAGACTTTCAAAGTCTTCTGTCTCACTTAGCTCACTTCTTTCCTCCTTTGGGAGCCAAACCTACATTTACAGAGTTTCAGGAAGATCTAGAGAATGTCCACCGTGAATGCTCATTTTCAGTTCCCTTAAAATAAAGACTTATGTAACAGACAGCAGGATATAGTTGGAAGGCATAGATATAGGAAGGCACCTTCCCCTCTAGTCTTATATGAATAAAGGAGCACAGAAACATGTATAATAATTCTATATTCATTACAAAAACTGAATATCTTGCCTTTTCAATGTACTTTCTGAATAATCTCTGCATTTCTTTCAATTCATTTTAAAAAGTGTGCCATTATTGCAAATAGAAAAATGAAACAAATCTTAAAATCCAGCAAGCTAAAAAAAAACCAGATGAAACAGACATATAATCTTGTTTTTTTGACTTATATTTATCCATTTTTCCTGAGTCCCATAAGCTGGAATCTTTTCTGCTTTAAAGATCTCATAATTTTTTTCCTTTATCCTGGCCCCAAATATTTCTTTCCCAAAACAGCTGAGTGAACTCACATTTTCTGCTTTACATTAAATTCCATATAATCTTCCCCATTGTTAAATGAACTGTAAGCCAGCAAGGTACTGAATTAGAGACTACTTTTTCCTGGCAGAGCAGACAATATTGTGTTCAGCATGAAATTAGCACACATTCTTTCATTGAATAACTAGATAAAGCTAACTTGTTGCTCCTCAATCTTCTTACTGTCTGCTAAAACTTAGAATGAAGTGAAATGATCAGTCTGGAGTAATATCTTTCAACAATGAGAATGAGAAGAAAAAGGGACTATTCATAGATAAAAATAACTTTCTTTTTCTTTCTTTCTTTCTTTCTTTCTTTCTTTCTTTCTTTCTTTCTTTCTTTCTTTCTTCCTTGTGCAATCATATTTTGGTCACTGTTGTGGTTAACATCAGCAGCTTTGCTGGGGACATTCAAATCAAACTCAGGGAAAAAGTAAACATAGATTAAATTGCTATGCATTACTTTGTGATGCAGAGCTATACATCATTCATGATATCTTAATAATGCAACACTATTTGGATGTTTCAGTCTGGAAAGGAGCCCAAGTGTTTCCAGGCACACTAAGAGCACATGAAATTATGATCAGGGACCATATTTAAACCACCTACTCTAAATGCCTAATTTAGGCATTGCTACTAATATAGTGTTTAAATTTAAGAGTGAGATGAGTGATCCAGGCCTGCCAGATCTTCCCTCCACTACAGCTGGTGGGAAACAAATAGCTGTGACTCCTAATTTGAGCACTGGAGGTGGGATTCATCTCACCTAACTTATCACACAGGAAAAATAGTTGTTTAAATCTGAGCTGGCAGCCCTTCTTTCAGTGGAGAGATGGAGACACCTCCACAGTGTCTCTCCTGCTGTCACCTGTTCCAGAAAGGGGTGAATTTTTCTCTAGCAGTCCTTTTTCCTATTTGATAAGCTTAGACTTAGGCAAGTCACTTCTGCATGCATGACCTGAGATGACTATACTTCTGGTGGTCAGTGTAAGCAGGAAGGAGTGGCCACACCTTGCTACCAGCTCCACAGGGTGCTGAATCAGAGCCTGGGAGCTGCAGGGTGTGGTCCGCAGGGGCAAGGGAGCCAGGAATTGGGTGACAGCCAGGATGGACAGACAGGACCTGGCTGGTCCCAGACAATTTAAAAATGAGATGAAAACAAAACTTACTGAATAGATGTATGAATTTTAAATGAAAATTTTAACCCAGTCATTCACATTTTTCACTTAAGGAGAATTTTCTGTTATAATAGAATAACTCTTCTGGAAGTCCTGCCACTTTTGCCAAGTACTAGGAAAACTCCTGCCTATGTGAATAACTTGTGATCTTGTCATCAACTTATACCAGGAGATCAAAGTGCAGGGATGTGAGAAGTCTGCCAAAGCTAATAAAATTTCCCTGGAGGTGTTATAAAGAAGATTCATTCTGAATAAATAACATTGTCTGCTTGTGACATGTCCAGCCTTGGGCCAGCACCTGGGCTCTGCCCCACCTCTGCTCCCAGACAGCACTGCTTGGCTACGAATGAGCAGGGACATGGTGCCAGATTCCCGTTTCCTACAAATCCAACTGTGTCTAGAAATTTGTGCTGAATGGACTGACCAAGCATTTCCTACATTCCCAACTGATTTTTGAACTAACACACATGTGAAAAAAAGTTTCAGGGAGATGAAATTTTAGGGGAAATCAAATAATTGTGTATTCTTTCTGAAACAGGCTTGTGATCTCATGGCAAATGTAAGCAGGCAAGTCCTGAGTGTCAATTTCTTCCTCCAAAATCTACCATGACTTTAATCACACATGGGCTTCCCTTGCTCTTGCTGATTCCCGGAGTTTAGGTTCTGCTTTGAACAAACCAGCTCATGTATTACAGCTTGCTGGAGCCCACAGTTTTTGCATCTAATTGTATCAATCATACATAAACAAGAAACTTAAAGAATAATAATAAATTCAATCAAAATGTAAACAAAATGTAAAACAGTAAACTGGAGCACATAAATCAGCAGTAAAGAAAAAGAATGTCCAAGCAGAAAAGAGCAATATTCAAAACCTATAAATCACAAATTACCTTGATGTCTACCACATTTGTGCTTTAATATTCACTTGAATTAGGTTCTGAATTCCTGGAAAGAGAGAGTGAAAGGAATAACCTATGTCATCTTAGGGAAGAATTCTATATAATTTTCCATGCTATGAATGAGTTTTCCTCCAAGCTGTTGAAATAGAATCTCACAATTACTTAATAATAAGAAAAAATAAAAAGTCAACTAGGAAGGAGGATGTTGAGACCCTCATTTAATGAATCACATTTTGGATTTCTGGCATGTCTCTTTTTTTGTGCTTCCAAGTTTTATGATGGCCAATGAGATTATGGATTGTCATTTCAGAGACTTTACAATTGGATTCCTATTTCCAGCTTTAATGTACTCCTCAATCAGATATTTTCTCTAGGCTGGTGAATACTCCCCTTCTCATTTGAGTGTAAAATTTTGGCTGGATAAATGAACAAAATATTTATTTTATTGCTCTATGGAAATGATGGATTTAAAATTTTACATTTAAGAGACTTTCAATTATGTCACTTTTATAAATTTGTATTCTATATTTTTCTAATAGTTTTGCTATAAAGTATGTGTGGATATTTAAAAAGTGCTAACACTGTTAGGTACCTCAATGTGTTATTTGTGTTCATTCAGTCCTTCACTAAAATTACAAATGCAAAGTCTAGCTATAAAAATTTACAATTTACTTGACTCCAGTTGACCTGTTTTGCTCACAGGGTACAAACAAATGCACAGTCTGTAAAACCCTTCCTCCCTGAGGAACTATGGTAGTCACTTAAAATCTGGATCCTTCATTAGCAATTTTGAGTCAAATTCTTACTTTCCTCTCTGTGATGTCACTGATAGTATTTTATGCTAAGAGGCAGCTTCTGAAAACATTTTTTGGTTAGCCATAGATGTCATTTTCTCCTGCTGCAAATATATATGGGTGACAGTGATTTAAGTGAAATCTGAAGGCTCAGTCTGGTCCTGTCTCATCACTAAAGCTGTCACTCACATGTGCGATGGAGAAACCATGCTCTCCAGATGCAGCATGATTGCAAATTGCTGTGAACGTGCCTCTTGGTGAAGGTAAAGAAACTTATGACAGCTGCAGTTCTTCGATCCCAGTTTCTGACCATAAGGTAACAACTGCTAACCTTGGAGTTGCAGTAGCATAGTTCAAGCTAAAAGAATATGTGGAGCCTCAATAAACTTTGGGAAGCTCAATACAAGCACAGCTGTCAACTCTGATGTCTGCACATTTTGAACACAGTCTGTAGAAGAAACATAGTCCGTTGTAAATCAGAGTAACAAAAAGATAGCCTGGTTTCTGACACTAGGTAACCAGTAGATGCAACAGTTTGTGCAGCAGTTTCTGGTTTCTGCTCCCAGATCTTTCAGAAATGCTTCCTTAGAACTCCTGGAGGAATTTTGGGGTGTCTACTACCACTGGGAAAGGGTGGCAACAGTGAGCTGAGTTGGTTAGCAAGCTTTTGTCACTTTAACAAGTTCTGTCAGATGTTCTTGATCTTTTCTGTTTGCTGCTAATTCCTGATTTTGGAGAGCCAAGCACCCTCCCAGGAGGTGCTAAGGAGAGTCCTCTGTGCAGAAATAGGCACGGAAGGGTGGGGGAAGCTCTGCTCTACACAGTGTATGGGTGTGCTGATGGTGATGAAGGTGAAGTGCTGAAGATTATGGTCCCCACTGACTGCTGGAATTCTATCTGGTGTGCCAGAGCTGAACTCAAACTGAGCTCCTGAGGGAGGATGCAGCCCTGGGTCCTGGGCTTACCAGGATGACAATTCACCTTCTCGGGCTGGGGAAGCTGTGTTCCTTGCCTGCAGGAGGTGTGCACTGGGGAAAGCCTCTGCAGTCAAGTAAAGCAGCTGTGGGAGGAGGTCACCAGGCAGTGCAGCAACAGAGGGGGTGAGAAAAACACTGACTGAATCTTCTTCATGAGTGCAAAGATCTAACTGCATTGAGAGAGGAGTAGACCAAGTCTGAGCTTACTATAGATTTCCATTATGAGAAAGGCTGGAATCCTGTGGCTTCTCAAACAGAGAGGATAACTCCTGTGCCATATGCAAGTCTGTAGCTACAGTGTGGTTCAGTGCCGAGGTCACACATGAAGGGCTGAGAGCTGTGTCCAGTGAAGCACCTGGGCAGGCTGAGCCTAAGACTTGCAGCAGTGTCAGCAGGAAGCAGAAGTATGAGATGTCGGAAAATCCCTGCTGCTGGGGATGGACACCAGCATCTCCTGGCCTGACCTGGTGTCTAGGGATGTTTGCAGCTTGTCAGGAATTTGGATCCAGGGCACCAGGTTGCCAATTTGATCCTCAGATTATCCCCCACTGCTGCTCTTCTCTGTGGGCACCAGTACTTGTTGGGGAAACCCGAACTGTAGCAAGCATGGCATTGCATTTGAGGTAGAAGCCAAGGGCCCAGGGGCCCAGCTGGCATCTCCTTGATTCTTCCAGTGACAGGGAAGGACTTGGTGAAAAATGGATGGACCCCATGGGTCCAATTGTTGTGCAGCCACTGTTGACAACAGGGATAATCTTTTACAAGCTTGGGATCCTCTCTGTGATAAAAATATCATCCACATGACCAGCTGCAGCAAGTACCAAGGGGTAAATGATCTTTGTCAACCGGCTGGTCAGCCTGGGGAGGAGGGCTTTAAACTAGGAATAAAGGAGCAGGCAGGGGAGATTGTGATGACCCACACCCTATTGAAGAGGTTGTGGACTGGATTGGTAAGAGGGCACAGAGTAAAAACTGGCAGAAGAGACCTTGAAAACAGGATAGAAGAAGGGTTGTGAAGAGCTCATTGATTTTAAAGGATCATTTTCCACAAGCTCAAGTTTTATCCACCCTTATGGGTGTTCAAAAAAAGACAGCAGGAGACCTGCATGGATGAGCAAAGGCCTCTCAATTTAAACATCAAAAACAATAGAACAGAAGCTGATGCTTTTCCAGGAGAAATAGGACTCAGAAGGGATACAGAGGCACTGTCCTGCCTCTGTGCAGTGTGCAGAGGTGGGGTTAGAAAAGCCAAAGCCCATCTGGGGTTGAATCTGGCAAGAGTCATAGAGTGGCTGTAATCAAGAGACTAGTTAGACTGGGACTCTCTGTGAGAGACACTGCAAAAACAGAGAATGCACGCTCTTGAACCTAGGAGTGCTGGTAAAGAAATAACTGTAAAGGAATTATATTCTATTTGGTCATGTGTGGGCTCAGACTTTTTGCACATAGACTCACACAGCCCCAGATGAAATTAAATTAGGGGTTGCTCCAACACAGTCAGCATGCAGTAGACAGATACTTTCAGAAGATCACTTATATTTTGCATAGGCTAACTGGTCATTTTGCCCACTCACAGGTGGCAGAATCAGATTCATATCCCTGATACCCTTGTTGGTTTAAAAAAAATTAGGGTGGATATATGTGGTCCTGAGTATATTTCTTTGAGAAAGAAAATAAAATTGTAATGCCTTTTGGTATTTTCCTTCTGCTATTTTCAGACAATTGGAAGGGATGTGATCATACTTCAGTTGGAAAAGGATGTGCATAGAAAAATGAAGAAAAGTACAGCAGCAAAAAAAAGAAAAGAAGAGGAAAAAAATTAATTTCTAGGTAGATGGAGCCAAAGGGAATAGAAAATAGGGTTTCTGTGACCTCAGTCACCTGCAAAAGTGTAACGCCATCTCAATTACCCTCCATCTAAGTCTTCCACAGGGAAATGGAAAGCACTTGCCTTATGTGTTAAAAGGATAGCAAAGGTGATTTTTTTTTTGCTTTCTCCTCCCAGTTAAATCTTGGATTGCACAGCAATTGTCATATTTTACTTGCAGGCCTCTGGATAGGCTGGTTTTCTCTGTCTTCTGCAGGTCAGCATTTCAGAGATATGCTGAAATATCCATGAGACCCAAAGTATAGGACTCCCAATGTAAGCAGAAGGCTTGGCATGTAGAAGAGTCTAAGAACAAAGCAGCCAACATCATTTCTCCAGAGACAAAACACATTTTGTCTGTGACATTCTTAGTCTCCATCTGCTCGGGAGAGGGAAAGTTTCCCATATGGTACTGCAGTGGGCTAGTGATTCACTCTATTGACTCACTCCACAAAATGCACAATTGAATGTTAAGTAACTGAAGTCAGCTTTAATGGATGCAGCATATGTATACTTCATGAATGCAAAATATGTAAACTATTATTATGTCACCTCTTTTTGTGCTGATAGTACTGCATTGATTAGTGATTGATTCCTAATTGCTTATTAATCAGAGTTATCGTGCTCTGAATAACTTGCATTTTGAATTATCAGTTTAGAATCAAAATTAGAAACACATCTGTTTCTGCCATGTCACATTATATTTTACATTTTTCACATTATTTTCAGTAATATTTCGAGTCAAACATGTTAGGTAATCAAGATATTAGTGGTTTAGCTCTGATGTGAAAGCTTACATTTCTAGAGAAAAGGATGTCTTACAGTTAGTCTTGTTCGTGTATCACAAATTCTTTCTGTGTTTTTAAAGAACATTGATTTTTAATAGATCTATGAATGTGGGGACCATTCATAAAACAGTTTATTATGAGATAATCAGAACAAGTTTAAGCAACTGATGCCTATCCTCATGGACTGCCAGGCTCATGATACCATAGTGGTCTTAGTTAATGATCTGCAGGAAACTGCAGGACAAGAGAGACTTGAGGGGAAATATTCTGTTTCTGACAAGGACGTGAGGCTGAAAGCTGATTAGTCAAGGCAGAGGATCATTCCAGAGTTGTAACAGTGACAGCATGCTTCAAGTAACAAAGAAAAAATCATGCCCAGGATTTCTGGGGAAAAGATTAACCATCATGTATAGTTAAGCTACTGCTTGACTTTGGGATGCTTTAGTGTGTTTCATCAAACAATGGAAATGTCTGTCTGATCCATCCAAGCTGTGAAGTCTGGGGTCAGTGAGGAATGGACATAGGAAGTAGTGAGATTTTCTTGATCATTAAGTTTTCAGTCATTTTCTCCCTCACTTCCTTGATAGCTGCAACTGAAGCTGAGCAGTGCTGGGTAGAGACTCCTCTTTGAGTGGTGTTGGAGAGATTGCCGAGCACTGAGGCCTGTGCCCTTCATGTGCATCACTGGGATGTTCACCAAGGCTTGTCCATCTCCTCAGCTTGGCAGGATCCCAGCTAACACCATCCCTCAGGCTATGCTGGTCATGCCTGGTCCTGCAGGTACCTCCAACTGAGGCAGGAGGGATCCTGACCAGTTCTGGAGCACCCCAGCAGTCAGGGCAGACACGTGCACTGAAATAAGTCCAACTAACCATGCACAGCTTCAGCAGACAAGGCAAGCAAAACAACAACCTGATTCAAATTTGGAATTTCTCTCCTCCACTCACTAAATTATCTGCAAGTAATTGAGCAAAGTCAAACATCTGCCTGTGACACCATTGTTTATAAAACCTTGACATACCTCATCTACTGAGGAAGACAATTTTTTTCCTCTTTACAAAGAAGTTACAGAATCTGCCTGTCCCATGCAGAGATGTGCAGAAGGCTCTGTTGTACCCTCTGTATCAATGGAAATCATTAGAAGCTGCTGGTAAAAAGAAGGACGTTATTTGGGTGTGAGAGCACTTGCATTTAGTGGAAGCTTTGCTACAGCTTTTTAGTAAGTGATTGCAGAATTGGGACTTGGTTTAAGAGAATAGTTTGTTTGAACGTGAGATAGAAATCTGGTGTGGTACAGCCAGTTTCAAGAATGAATCTGGAGTATTGAGAAACTGTGTCTTGGGGAAAGTAGGGGAAGGAGGGAACAGACTACTTTCCCCCAAACTCAAGGACTGAGAGTAAGTAAGGGAATTTAACAAAAAGACCAAAATTTAACAAATTTTAACAAAAAGACAAAAAAATTCCTTTTTTATTAAATGGGCACTCATGGCATCCCACCCTTAAGTGGAAGTAGCACCCAAGATTTGTAGATGTTCATGGTGAAAAGGAATCACAAAAGTCAGAGGGTGTGCAAAAGCTTAAAAAAGTTTTATTAGTAAATTATACACTTAGTATGGAAATTGGTATAAGTCAGTCCCTTATCTCTTAGTATAAGCACACAGCAGTGGGTTTCAAGTGAAGGGGTAAGGTGAAAGAGAAAAGAGAGAGAGATGAATTAAAGAGGGGGAGACAGAGAAAGGAAAAAAAGCAGAAAGAAAGATCACCAGTATAGGTTCCAATATTCCAATATTGATCCAGCTGATGGAGTTTGTGGGGTGCACATGCTCCTGGGCTTCTTGGGATTACCTTTTTATAGATAAATTTTCCCCACCCTAGAGATAAGTTACTTGCTTTCTATGTAATTTAGTTATTATGTGCAGTCCATTCTTCTAGACCTTTCTGAAAATGGGTCAGAGGACTCCAGGGGTCATTGGTGTTCTTGGTTGCCCTCTCCTGGGTTGGCTTTTTGTCAAGAGCCTGTAATGACTGAGGCACAGACTCAGATCGGCAGGGAATCTGAGACCTTTATTCAAAGAAACAAAAAGCTGGTTTTATACACCTTCAAGACACAGTATTTCCTTATATGGTATTTTTCACTAAGTGACCCATCATGCACTCTCTGAATGTCCTTATGCGCGGTGATTGTGCCGTTCAGGTGCCTGTCAGGCTCCTCTCCGTGGGGCATCCGCCACGTGGCATCTCCTCCCTCCAAGGCCACGCGGAGACAAGCACCTCTGCTGCCATGGCGCTCTGCAGGCGCATCCCAGAGCCTGCAACCCACTTCCATCCTGTCTCTCCACAGCAGCCCATGCCCACTTCTTGACCTCATTCCTGCACTTGCACGGGATTGGGTTATGCTTATTTCCAGGAGCCAGAACAAGAAAGTGCTGCCTCACCTCTGCACAGCCCCTTCTCCAGCCACATCCTGTCCTTTCTCACGGCGTGTCATTGCCAACAATCCTTGGTTGGCTCCACAGCTATCTGGCTATCGGTGTTTGAGACAGGCACATTAGTCTCTTCATCTTCTAGGCTTCTACAGCACTCAAAGTTTTTAGAAGTCTAAAATGACATAGCTGTTGGGCTTCAGCCATTCAAAACATCTTTTTTAATCTATATAAAAATTTGAAATTAAATTTAATTTACAACCCTAAAATTAAATTTAATTTAAAACATGAAGCAACTGTAATTCCACTATACCTAGAATTATATGGTACATGTATCTGTAATCCCCTCAGGCTACTTTATAATGACTATATACCTGGACATGTACTTTTTTCGTGTTTTTCTTGTGGAAATGTATTTTCTTTAATAACTAAATTATAAAATTTGAAGCCTCTCTGATCTCAAAGTCATTTTTTCTTTACTAGTCAAAAATATGATAGTGTTCTGCTTTCAACTTTTTCCCATTTTATAAATAGTATCAATACAGATATGTATACATATATGTACATATATATACATACACACACACACACACATATATATGTGTGTGTATATATATATATATATGTATAAATACTCTAGAGCGCAGGAAAACCCCATTCATAACCCACATATACCTGTCAATCCAAGGAAGAATTTTCACTATGGTTCATAAACATACCTAGTAATGCTTCCTTTGTAATGAAAATTATATACAGTGCAGTTCTTCAGGAAAGAAATAAATGTAGTTTTCTGGAATAAACCCCTAAAAAGGAACACATTTTCTTCCAAATTTTTTGCAGAATGGATGGGAGATGCAATCACATGTTTGGGTTTTTTTGTTTTTCCCTGAAGTTTCAGCATTTCCAGGACATGCACATCTTTAGGAACACGCAGTAGCTTCTCTAAGCTTTACTGGTGGGTCCCCTAAGGATTTCTTCTCCTGAGCACCTGGATTCTTAGTAAAGGTACAAGAAGAAGTTTTGTGGTTTAAGTTTGTGCCTGTGCCTGTGTGTTTGGGCTGTTACACACACACGCACAGCTCGATGGTGATGGATGAGTTGATCTGGTTCCTTCCAGCACCGGCTCTGTTGTAGAGATGGCCGGAAATCAGCCATGGGCTCACGGCCCCTGCCACAGCTGAGTCCAGGAACACACCTTGTCCCCACTGCCCTGGTCCCCCTGAACCTGACAGCCTCCTCACCCACTCTTCCTCAGTTTCCTCCAGTAAGGGGATTTAAAATATCTCAAGGAAATTACAAGGTATTGCGGTCAAAGCATCTGGATTTCATGAACTCCTGCCCTCCCTCTCTATCTCTTTAGTGAGATTTACTGAGGTTGAATTTGTTTCTGCTGAAAAAGTGTCACATTAAGGCTTCTTCTTTGTTGTAGTTACTAAATTTAAGCTCCATACACAGATTCTGTTGTCATCTTCAGAAAGTTTTTGTTCAGAATACCTGACACACATCCTTCCACCCTCCTCACTCCAGTCAGAAGGATTTGTGGGGCTCCCAAGCATCCCATTACTAGAAATTGTTTCCAATTTCATATTTATATCAAGTTACATAAGGTTCAAGTCAGAAAAATAGGATAAAACATTGAAATAATGAGAACTGTTTAATTCACAAAATTTACTATGTCCCAGAAAGTTAAGTTATAGGAGTTCTGACTTTTATTTTTAAACAAATAAAGCATGCAATGGAAAACAAAACAAAACCAAAAAACCCCACCAAAATTGATCCCTCCTGCTAAACAACAAATTTGACCTCTTTTAAGGCTACCAGCCCATCTGTTCTAACATGCTGTCTCTCTCTGGTTTCAAATGGATAGAGATAAAGGCAGACAGTGCGCCTCCAGTGTCACACAGGCTCACACTTTGGTGGCATTTAAGGTGTGCAAACTTATGAGCAGAGATTTAGAGAATAAAGGGAAATTAATGCTTGAAGGCTGTGTTTTTAAAATAGCAAACCCTTCCCTTATGTTCTCGTGAAATTTTGGGCTGTGCACCTTGTATACCAGATGGGAACACTTTTCTGTTTGCTTGGTCTTGGTAATTTTTTTCTGTTTTCTTAGCTGGTTTCAGGTTTCTGTGTAACAACCTTTGCCTCCACTTAAAAAAAATCCAAACACCTGACCCGGGCTACACGTTAGGAGGCCTGTTTGGTGGGAAGTGAATGCTGGAATGTTTCAGTTTTCAAAACTGTAAAGACTCAGATTTATAGTCAGCCCGTTTATATTCTATCATATCATGTGTGGTAGCATAGGATATCAAAGCAAGAAAGCCTACGGGGATACCATTTGAAATGAAAAATAGTTCCTATGTATGGCATAATGCAGCACAGATGGAAAGTTGTGCTTTTCTGTTTTACTGTTTCTGTACATTACTCAGGCAATAAATACTGGACAAATCAAGCAGTCATTTCTAAGACTCCATATAACCTATTTTACCAGTATCAGCTGCTATAGTTTTATATTCCCTAGAGAAAAGCTGCCTGGGTTCCCAAGTTCTATAAGGCATTTCAAGGAGACCTCACAAATAAAAATGGATGGAAAATATGGTCTGGCTTTTAATAACAGTATAGTTAACTTTGCATTTTCATATGATAGTGAAAGCTCTCACTAGTGTATTGCAGCCTTATCATTCTTCAAAGCAGCATTTATTATTATGGACTATTACTTGCTTGTTTCATCTGCTATGAATTTTACATCATTATTTCAAGGGCACGGCACAACAGGAATAAACTATAGCTGTGTCACTTCAGGTCTGGGCTTCATAAACTGAGAAGGGTTATTCCACATCTGACGTAGCAGACTTGCTCTGACACCTTCTCTCTGAAGGTGGCCACAAAGGATTCCCAAAGCACATTTGCAAAAATATTTAAAGCAGTGCCTGGGCACTGTGGGACATAGCTTTGAGGAGAACTTTTGCTCTGATCCAAAATACCTGAGGTATGATGAGGCTCAGGATAGGAAAGTCTGTCACCCTCTCTCCATCACCTCTGCTTGTGGTTAGAAACCACAGAAAGGGACCAGATCACCCATGACTGCCCAGCACCTGTCCTGACCCTGGGCTATTGTGCTGGGAACACACAGGTTAGGTTTGATGGATGCTTTTCTATTGCTGAACTGAAAAAGAGCTGTAGGTAAAAGAAAATCACTTTTCTCCAGAGCAGGCACACTTGTTTATGAAAGGTCTTTAAAATTAAGGGCAAAATATCTTCCAGGAAAAAGAGACACCCCCAAAATAAACACTGAGCAAACTGTCAGACTCCTCACACAGGATCACAACTGCTTTGCACTGCAGCAGGAAGCAATAGTATCAGTATCTTTTCTGTCGCTTTCATATCATAACATACTAATTAAATAATGGCCCCACAATATAAAAAATCAACTTTCCCTGAGCCTTTTAGGACTTCAAATCACATTATCCATATCCAGCAAGGTGGTTGCCACATTTTTTCTTCTTTTTCAAAGTACCTGTATTTTCTTTTTCAAAGGAAATACTAAAAATAAAAAAAGAAAAATAATGTCTTAGCAATATTTGTTTAAATAGAAGAAATAATTACATATGGGAGTCTGTGCTACAAGATTTTGCTTGTAGAGTGAGTGGAAAAAAACCCTTGATATTTGTAAAAACAAGGTTATAGCAATTTTAGTCATATCAAGCTTCCTCTTCCATGATACAAGCTGACTTCTGTCCACTTGGCCTTTCCACCTTCCAGTTTAGCAGATGTCATATCACTCCTGAAGCTGAAGCCAGTTCTGCAGATAAGGAAGAAAATCCAATTTCAACATCTGACAACAATCTCTCCTTAAGATAAGTTTTGGTGAGACAGAAAGTAGTTTTTGTCATTGCTATATCCCTGTGTGATAATTTCAGCAGAACTTGCAGGGACTCAGTTGGGAGTGGTTAAAGGCTAATCAAGAAAAATGACTCTTTAGTGCATTTTATTTGTTAATATGCTTCATATAACAGATATTAATTTTTTCCTATTTTCAAGACTAGGAATTTCTCATGTATCATCTGCATTTATTGTTAATTATTTTTTAGAATGGTTAGATATTTCTTTTCAGCTGATTTCCAGGATCTAAATTTTAAAACATTCATAGTATCATATAATAATAGAATCTTTAAGGTTGAAAAAGACCTGTAAGATCATTGAGTTCAACAATTAGCCCAGCACCACCAAGTCCACCACCAAACTGTGTCCCCAAGTATCCCATCTACACATTTTTGAACACTTACAGGGATGGTGATTCCACCACTCCTCTGGGAAGCCTGTTCCAATGTTTGACAGCCTTTCAGTGAACAAATTTTCCCTAATATTTAATCTAAACCTCCTCTGACACAGCTTGAGGCCATTTTGTCTTGTCCTAAAACATTAAAAAAAAAGGATAAAAAGGTAGAAAAAACCCAAAACAAAACCCAACAAGACTTGAATTATATATTGAGTCAAGGATTTGGTTGGAGTTTTGTTTCTTTGGTTGGTTTATTTTTTTTTGTTTATTTTTTTCTGAGTGTTTATTTGTTTGAGGTTTTTTTTAAGATCGACTGCAGGACTGTACTTAAGGCAACTTCACATCCAAGGCTGAGTATAAAAAACGAACTTTACCTAAAGTCAAAGAGAAGCTGATAGATAATTCAATGTGGCCACCAAGGTTCCAGTGAAACTAATAAACTAAACCAAGTCAGCACATGGGCCTGAGTATAGAATGAATGCAACCATTCATACTGTGAAAAGTTTCACACAGTTTTGGTCTCAGCCAAGTAATGCTACAACAGGGATAATCTGGGAGCCAGCTCAGGCCACAAAATGCTCTCCATGGGCAGTTTGAGGAAGGGCTAAGAGAGTTAAACTCTATAGATGTGAGCCTTTCCATACTATTTGTCCAAAAGCAGTCCCAGGATGTTTTATTTACCTCTACAAATGCAGTCAGGGGTGACAGGGGTAAAGGAAGTTTTGGGAAGGGGAAGAGGTTTAGTAGGAAACTGCTGTGCCAAAGAAATTTATTGCACTTCAAGGTCAACTAAACCCACCTTTGGCTTACAGTCAAAATACCAAGCACCATTTTGAGAATGCAAATTCCAAGAAATTCAGATCCTCTTATTGTTCAGAGTTGGAGACATTTTAAAAAAGCTTCTGGCTCCTTAATATAAAGAATTAACTCAGCCTCAGTCAAATCATCTGGACTCAGACATTTTCAGTCCTAGGTTTAAAGTTCCCTCTCCCCATGTTTTAATTAGAGCATTACTGTTTTTCTTTATTTAATGTAGAGTGCTTTTATTGTTGTGGTCTGCTATTTTTATTACAATAGCAAAAACATTTTAATAAAATCAGTTATTGTTTCCAAGCTTCAGTAATTTTTATAAGCAAAAAGTCCTATAAATGGTGTCAGACAAAAAAACTTGACATGAATAAGGGAGTATGAGGCCCTACCCAGAGAGGTACTGAGCAGCCTTGTGAATGTTGGGCCAGATGGCTTTGTTAGGGATAAACAAAAAGAGTGAAGAGAGAGCAAGCAGTAAGAACCATTTAAGGACTATGGAGACAGAAGAGACTTTGACCCCTGGACCACCTCAGACTAAGAAAAGAGGAGTTTTTTTGTCAGAAACCATTCTGTAACTCAGATGACTATATGATCATGAGAGATACTCTTACCTAGATCCTTACTATGCCTTTGTGACTTTTAAAAGACTTCTTAAAATAAGAAAACTTTTTTTTTCCCTGCTGTGTCTCAATTCCTTCTTTGGGAAAAAATCCATTTCAGTCTCATCCTTACATCATTCTGCCCTAATGCATCCCAGCTGGAGGGACTTTCCCTTCATAATCATCATTTTCCCCAGTTTGAGGCAGATCCACTACCCCTCCCTGACCTGCACTTGTCCTGCTTTAACTGGGGTTGGAGCTAGCACAGGATTTGGGCAGCTGTCAATGTCAATGCTGCAGTGCTTACCTTATAAGCATCTTGAGGCCCCAGAACAACATCTAGAGCTCAGAATTGCTGAAAAGGAAAACCAATGAAAAACAGTTATAGAAATTCTGCACACTGAATGAGGGTCACTTACATGCTAATGAAGAGAAATATTCAGCACAGAGGGGTAAAATTTGTCACCTTTTCAGTCTTTGAATACCTCAAGTAAGGACTTTAGGCAGGCATTTGTACCTCCTGCAGTTCAACACCTCGTTTTGAGGAAAGACACCTACAGTTGCTACAGACCATAGACCAGTGTTACCAAAATTAATGATGTACATCCTTGTTTCTGCAGTTTACACAGAAAACCTGTCAAATAGTGTGCATGAGTTTCCCCTTCAGCAGGGATCAGATATCTGGATTACTTCTTTCTGTTCAGGCTCCATGCTGGAATTGGCCTTTTTTTGATCATTTCGGGCCCCTTCCACAAGCTGCCAGTGTTTTGTTGCTTAGAAGGGCAGTCCTGCCAGAAGGTCAGAGAGATGCCCTGCTACAACCAGGAGTGTGAACTTCCTCCTGGGAATGAGGATGTGAGCATCAGCCCCTTCTTAAAGAGACATTTAAAGAAGCCCTACATAAGACGACTTTTACAAATACCTGTCATAATTTGGAATCAAATTCTTTGCTCAAAACCAGGAATAAAATGGATTTGCATGCAGGTCATGATTCTCTCAGATGAGTTTTTCAATTTCTGGAGTAAGAAAAAACATCCCCTAACTGTTTGGGGTTATTTTGTTTCAGTTTAGGGTTTTTTTGGAGGGGTGGGTGTTGATGATATTATTTTGGTTGTGTTCCTCTTTCCTACTTTGTTGGTTGGTTTGAGGTTTTTTTTGTTTCTTTGGTTTGGTTTGAGGTTTTTGTTTGTTTAGGGTTTTTTTTGTAGAAGGTGAGGCATTCTGTGAGCACAGCTGAGGAGGAGAGGCAAGGATGGCTTCAGCTCGGGTGCAGCATCAGCTCATCAGCTCAGCCAAGTGTGCGAGCTGGCACACAAGCAAGATGCTGCAGTCTGAATGTCGACACATGGTCAAATACTTCTCAGTAGCCCAAGTGTGATGTTTAAAAATCCCTTAGTGGCTAATGTCTAGTAAAAGGCTACGTTATTGGCTAGAACAAAGAGTTACGCTACAGACAGAAATGGAACATCTCCAAGTACTCCTGTTGTGCTGCACAAAGCAGCATCTCTCTTAGTCTTTGCCATTTTCCCTTGTGAGGGAAAATACTTCTCCTGATACAGGGGCTACAGTAAACTGTGCAGATAATGGAATAGCAGAGAGGATTCACAATAAATTTTTGGCTAGGCTTTGGGCTGTGAAAACGGCTTAGTTGGGTTTAGGACAAGTTTCATTCCCTGCAGTGGGTCTTGTGCCAGCCTTATTACTGCACTGCCATGTGGAAAATACTGGAAATGAAAAGACTGATCCTTTGAAAAATGCTTTAGTGGACTTGATGAGACAGAATAAAGAAAGGACAAGTTATGATGGATAGGGATAGGGGGTGCTTGCTGACTGCCTGCAGGTCATTCCCAAATCAGTTAGAACAGCTGCAGAGGGGGAAAAAAGCAAGTTAAAAATAAACAAAACAGATTTGCACCCATTACAATCACTGCCTTTGCCAGTCTTTGCACTCAAGCCTGGCTTCCTGGCGTGAAAGAAGAAAGACTTCAGATTTCACAAAGGAATATTAATAGAAGTAATAGATGAACTTAAGAAAGAAAAACGACTAAGATGAATACAACTTGCTTTTGGTGTGAACAGATGGGTCATGGAATAGTCTGAGGGGTAACTAATGGGACATTGATGCTTAATTGAACAAAGTAGACAATTAGCAGCTGAAGAAAAATCTGGGGAACAGTAAATAATGCTAAGATAAGGCCAGTTCTACAGAGTGATCTGAGATTCATTATAAACAGTACTTAGCAACTCACATTTTAATATATTAAACTACAAGGAAATTGGTCATATTTATAGGCTAAGATTCTACTTTAGAAATCAGTGATGCTGCAGATGATACAGGGTCACTGCAGCCAACCAATTGAGCACCATTTCCAGCACTATTAAGCATGGAAAGACCCCATGGGAACTTTTGAAGTGTAAACAAGGAAAATTATAAAGCAGTAGTAGTTTGGCTCTCCTTGGCATTAATGAGAGCATTACTGTCAGATCTGCTGTCTGTGTTAAAGATTATTGGAAAAGGCTGACAAGACTTACAGAACTCAATTGCATTCAGGAAAAACATGTTTTCAGCTGGAGGATAAAAAAGTTCGATTTCTTTAGTGCATCTAAGGGAGGGCTGAAAGGTGACTTG
Source organism: Ploceus nigricollis (assembly GCA_013399945.1). Classification (NCBI taxonomy): domain Eukaryota; kingdom Metazoa; phylum Chordata; class Aves; order Passeriformes; family Ploceidae; genus Ploceus; species Ploceus nigricollis. The sequence continues at coordinate 555,294 of VXBC01006768.1, read as the reverse complement.
TTTGTAATGTACAAGTACAGACTTTGAGAGACTGTTTTTGAGTGGAAAAGGCTCTTCATCTGAACAGATAACATACAATCTAGTAGTTTGAATGATGAAATCTATTTCATGAAATGAAATACATTCTCACAGCAGTTAATTTTATAAGCATTTCATGCATTCATAATTGCTTAAGTTCTTCAAACAAAGACTGGATAGCTTTCAAAAAGACATCTGCTCTATCTCAACCAGGAATTATGAGTTTTATTCAGGTATTACCAAGCAATAGTCTGCTTTTTCTGTCGTGTTGTACGTTAAAGGTAGCAGGGATAGCAGTAATTTTGGACCTTAAAATATAGGTCAGAACTGGGAAAGCTCCAAGTACATTGCAAACATACAAGTGGCAGCAATTTCTTAAGAATTCTCATAAAAATGTCAGTTGTGCATAACACGCATTGGGTTTTAATAAATTTTCAAGGGCTTAATTTTAATTATTTTGAGCCTCAGAGATGCAGAATGAGAATCCAGCTTGATTTTGCACTGAATAGTTCTGCTCTGCTAAAATGAAAGTGAGCTTTGCTTTATCTTTCTGCACAGAATGACACAAGATCTCCATCAAGTACATTTCTCACATTATTACATGAAATCCCTTGACTAGCCCTTGCAGGCTCAGGAACGTAGCAGCCTTTAAAAGCCTCAGAAAAAAAAAAAGGAAACCTGCATCTCTCTCCTTTTTATTATTTGGAAGGGAAAAACATTCTTCTCTTGTCAATCCATCAAGAACCATGATTTAAGCATTAGCTGTTAAACCAAGTAATGACATGAGCTTAGGTGATTATATACTTGCAGGTACCAAATGCTCGTCGTTAAACGTAAGGACATACCTAAGGAGCCGTGTCATCTAAATAGCACCAAGTCCTTATGACCATCCAGTTGCCCTATTTCTTTCACATTTGATTTTATTTTCTAATAATGCTGACGCCGGAGGTGCTACTTAAGAAGTTCAGAGAGGCAGGAGCAGCAAGTTCCATCAGCTTTATAATAAATGGGTGTGTAAGAGGAAACCAGCCAAAGGGCAAGCATTTGGAGGTGAGATATTGAGAACACCTGCTCCTCCCTCAGCACATTCGTGATTAAACATTTTACTTAGTATGTGAACTGAAATGTGTTATGTTGAACTGGGGTCAGAAGGCACAATGTAATTATGGTTGTTATTATTACTACAGAGGCCAAACAGAAATCATATTGGGAATGACTGTGTGTGACTGCAAGAAGGAGTAAATCTCCTTGGGTAAGGAATTGCATTTGGAGTGAAGAGGACAGAATGTTTTACTGGAATTCTCCAGATCTGTAACAGTTAGGTTTCTCTTCAGGAAAGCATTAATTTCTTCTGTTGTTCTTTAAACTTCTCTTAGTAAAACACAAAAATAAATTTTAAAAAAACCCCAAAACCAAACCTCTTAGTCCAAATCAGTATTCTTTAATGTATTCTGATTTCTTAACACATTCTGAGTATTTTTGTGTGAGTCTGTGCTGAAGTGTTCCTTCATTTCCTAGGAAGTTTTTCACCTTTCCTTGAGAAATACCTACAGGGTAGGTTTCTCACCTCAGGGCTGGATGACCCATGGCTATTGTGCCTGATCATGAAGCACAGATACACAGACACATACACACCCTCCATGTCATGCAACTGGTCTGTACTTAAACATCTTTATAATCCTCCATCATTTCATGATATAAATTTAAAGATTCAGACCATTTTTTAAAAAGCAATTAATGAAGCTAGGGTTTGAGAAGTAATTTCACACATTTTTTACTGCAACAGCTGCCCAGTTTGGAGCCACTGCTCTCACAAAGTGCAGAAGAGCAGGAATTAATGTTCTGGTGTAGTGTGGCTTAACCCCAGTTGATTGCTAAGCACCACCAAGCTGCTCACTCACTTTCACCTGAAGAATGGTGAGCTGAGGTAGATAAGTTCAGTAGGTAAGGCAAAAGTCAAGCAAAGCAGATAAGGATTTAATGCAGTACTTCACATCAAGCAGGGAGGTAGCCAGTCATCTCCAGGACAGCAGGGCTTTGACGTCCATAATGGTGACTAGTGAAGACAAATGCTTCAGTCAGCTGGGGACAGCTGCCACAGCTGTGTCTCCTGTCAGCCTCCTCTGCACCTCCAGCCTACCACCTGTTCAGACGGTATAATGAGCAGAAAATACCTTGACTGTGCAAGCACTGCCCACAAGAGCTAAAGCTGTCTGTATTACAGCACTGCTTTCAGTACAAATCCAGACCATAGCCCCATACCAGACACGGTGACAAACAGTAATTCTATTGCAGAAAAGTTCAATACATTCTTCGTTATTTTTCAGATGTATCCATTGGATTATGGTTTTTAATATAAAATTAGTATTTGTACATTAGTAGATATGTACAAGCTCTTAATATTTGTAAGAAGACTAAACTCTCTAAGTTAATCAAGTAAAATAAGAAGCAGTGACTAAAGCTCTCAGTAAATATGGTAAATAAGTGCAACTGCTCCCAGCACAATATTTGAGTGCATGTTAGGGAACCAATTCTGGTTTCTTACCAGAAACTTTCTTCAAAGTTCAGGGACAGAGTATGTTTGTATTTTACTGACTTTATTTATCTTGAGCAGTACTTTACACACCAGGACAATTACTGTAAGGGGTGAGATGCCACCAATCTTTTTTCCTGTCATCAGTAGAAATAATTATACAGAAAGGCAAGTGTAAAATATGGTAGATATTAGACCCTATCCCTGAATCTTTCTGTCCCTGATTAAAAAAGAAAGGACACTGTAATTAATTTTGAGCAGCCTTGTTACTGGAATCAGAATATAAATTTTTTTCTGAATTTTACCTGAATTTGACTTTAACCATTCCCTGTGGTGATATCTCACCCAGCCTAATTGCACAATTCATAATTTAAAATACATTTGTTGGTTTTGAAGCTTATCCTCTTTTAATTAACTGAAAGGTCACTTGCCTATGTACTATTTAGGTTGTGATGCCTACTATCAGTCCCATATGTTGATAGAAAGGCTTAAGTTCCTTAAATTTAACAACTTTGTCTGTTTGCAATTAAAATTTTCCCTGCCAGGTGTCTGCCACAGTTTGATTTTACAACAAAAAAGCCTCAAACAAACAAACAAATGAACAAACCCCAGTTAAAACAAGAAAGCAGTTTCTTCCAGTGACATATACCCGGTGTTTTTAAATTAAGTTATTTACACTACTATTTAAACTAAAAAGCCTGAAGAGTGCTTAGCTTTTGAGCATGAACTGGAAAACTAAAAGGCTGTCTTGGTGTCAAAGGTGTGTCTTTATCCCTCCTGTCATAATTATTCCAGGTATGATGAAGTTTTGAATTTCAGGTTTTAAACCAGCTACTCTTAGTTAAGTCATGCTCTGCAGAGCATATTAACTGAATTCTTAACATACCATCCAGAATTAAGTGCATAAAGTTGCAATACAATCTCACAATTGCAAAAATACCAAATATACAGGAGTTATGCAGTGCCAGAATGGAGCTGACACATAGAATTAGCACTCTACTTTTGCTTATGTAATGATCTTTAATTCTATAACACTCTATTTTTATTTTCATTTTGGCAACCTTAAAAGCACAGAGGAAAAGTAAATTAAACCAGAATAAACATTTAACTTGTCTTTTCATTCATCTTGCTAAGGTCAGCATAGTCCTTTTGTATGAGTCCCGTACAACCATTTCTCATACTCCACCATATGAACTTTTTTCTTGCTCCTCCAATTTCATAAAGTAGAATAGGAAAGTCTACCACATATAACTGCGATATCCTCACTACAGAAACATGAGAAGTCATAGGCCCATCCTAGAGTGTAGAAGTTCTGACAAATCTGTTGGCCTAGCCTGTGGTGGAGTGACTGTGTCTGTGGACAAGGGATGGCATCTACACTTCTGTAAGGCCTGATGGAGTCCCCCACAACATTCTTACTTCTAAACTGGAGAGATTTGAGTTTGACAGATGGATTTGTAGATGGATAATGAGTGACAGTCAGTGGCTCAGTGTCCAAGTGAAAAACAGCAATGAAGGAGATGCTTCTCAAGAGTCCATACTGGGACCATTCCTACTTGACATCCTCATCAGCTACACAGACAGGGGGACAAGTGCACCCTCAGCGAGGCCCAGATGACACCAGGCTGAGTGGTGCAGCTGATTTGCTAGAGGGAAGGGATGCCATCCAAAGGGTCCCCCCCATGCAAACCTTAAGACACCCAACAGAGCCCACTGCATGGTCTTGAACCTTTGGTGGGACAACCCCCCAGTGTCAATAAAAACTGGGTGATGAACTGATTTAGACTCATTATGTAACTCTTTCCATGATCCATTTAAGCCAAATCCTTTTAGATAGTTATGTAACTGTAACTATGTTGTTCTTAAGAGGCATCCAAATTAATTCCAATAATAACCTTAATTCCAAATTAGGGTTTTAGAGTTCATTTCATCAAAAAATTGGTATACCATTAGTGTTCCATCAACATTAAACTAATAGACTCCACAATAAATACAGAAAATATAACCTATCAGATGCAATTAAAATATTCAAAAAGTCCACAGATCAACACGCTTAATACCAGAAAACAAGCAATCCTCTAAATAAAATCAATATTCCTTGGCATTTAGATGAGCTTGCAGATAACACTGCATCTATTTTTTTGAAACAGTCACAACAGCAAATTTACCAAGACAACAAAAAACTCTGAGCAGGGGGTTACTCACTTTTCTTGTGGAATAAATTTTAATTTATTCATGTCATCATATAAGCTTGTTGCAAGGAAAGAAAGACTTCAATAACTGTACACACCTGTGGATGATAGAACAACCAATACTGATGAAATCTACAGACATTATTATAAAATAATATTATTACAAATCCCTCTTCTAAAACATCTAAATAGAAAAAAATTTCTTCTCTAAAATCACTGTGATCATAACTTCTAATAGAGATATTAAGTAGAAATAAGTCTTGTCTAAAGTGCCATCATCTCATATGGCTGAAAACTGAAAAGTCATTCTCGTGACTCTCGGAGTGAATTCTTAATGAATAAATGTCATCAGTGTCGAGATGATCCATTTATTTGCAGGCTGGAAGAGAAGATGGAACCAAGAGCTGAAAGAGTTTAGGATGTTACAGACCTGTGGTGCTTCCAACAACTTCATTGATTCCAACCTCTGAAATCTGCTGTTTCCTCCTGAAAGATGGTGAAGTGAACCAACTATGCCGCCAAAACACGTCTGCTGCTGCCAGCAAAATCAGCTGGAAATTCTGCCTTCATGCAGAATGGTCAATATTGTACACAGCAGAAGAAATGAAACTATGCTGCTTGCTTCTGGGAAGGTATTACTTTGTTTTAACCCTCTTGTTCCTGTTCCAGACACCATGTAATTGTCTAGTGTGGTTATATTTGTGCTTCTTTTTCGTCTGGGTACAATCCTAAGTTCGGAAGTGTAATGAAGAACCCTGCCTCATGTGGGTTTCTGTTAAATCAGAACATCATAAGATTTTAAAAGCACACTGGAATGGGGGTGTGCTTTGGATTTAGGGTGAGCAAAAGTTTGATGACACACCAATATTTTGGTTGTTGCTGAGCAGGACTTGCACAAAGACAAAGGACTTTTCAGCTTCTCATGCTGCCCTGCCAGTGAGGAGTCTGGAGATGCATGTGGAACTGGAAGAGGATACAACCAGGACAGCTGACCCTGACTGACCAGAGGGATATTCCCCACCACATGGCATCATGCTGAACAACAAAACTGAATGGAGTTGTCTGGGGATGGTGGCGCTTTGCTCAGGGACAGGTCAGTGGCTGGTGAAGAACTGCGTTTTTCATCACCTGTTTTGTGTACTCTATCATTATTACTTTCCCTTCATTTTCTGTGCTATTAAACTGTCTCTATGTCAACCCAAAATTTTACCCTTTCTCTGATTCTCTTCCCCATCCCACTGAAGGGGAGTGAGTGAATGGCTGGGTAATATTTAGCTGCCTGTCTGGTTAAATCACAACACTAGTGAACTATTCTGCTCAAATGAATAATGTCATTGGAGCCAGCAAGACTTGGAGGGGGTTAAATTTAGCAAATCACACATGTCTCTCTAGGACTGGAGCCACAGCTTGTGTTACAGAATATTTCTAATGTTCCCCAGGACCAGCATGGAAAATTGACTTGAACAAATCATTAGATGGCCATAGAAAAATGACTTAAGGATGTGACCCTCACAGACCTGATTTCCTGTAAGCTGCAGAGGAACAGTAGGGCAGCACTTAGAATAAAAGCTGTTTGTTTCTCTAGCCTTTGGAAAAAAAGTTTGGGGCAATTTTATTTTGCTTGCATTTTTTTACCAGAAAAGGTAGTACAGCAAGATAATTCTGCAAAAATATCTGCAGGCTTAAACATTTGAAATATTATTTTGGTGATTTTTATAAGGTCTAGGTACTACAGTAGGATACAGACAGAGAAAGAAGGCTTGCAGCTAGTTTCCTGTACTCCTATTAGCAATTTGAAGACTGTTATGCAGAAAATACAACAGTGATGTCAATGTCCTTGCAATATTCATAAAGGTGCTGTCTAGGTTCAGTTGCATTCTGATATTTGTACCCAGGAGCTATTTTTTCCCCCTTATTGTTATTTTTGCAATTCTAAAACATGAATCATAAAAAGAGCCTTTTGCAGAAGCACATTATTATCCACCAACAGCAGCTCCTTCCATTTGCCACAACATTCCCTCAAACCACCTATTGTTATGAGGGTGCTGCTGTTGGTTAAATGCTATTATACAAATAACATTAATCATATATGCCTGCAGTTAATTTTAATTACTCTGCTCTCTGCTTCTCTTCTCCTTTCCTCAGTCTTTCCTCCAGAAACTCAGCAGTGGAACTGAAGACCCACTGTTTCTGTGCCCTTCCTGAAGACCAAAGGAAGAACAGAGCAATCCCTCTGTGAGCTCTGACAGCAGTTAAAGGGGAAAAAGAAAGGTGCTTTCAAGTAAGAGAAATGAGAATCCCTCATTAAAAAAAAAAGTGTTTTGAGACTGCATTGACAGCAGGAGGAATATTTAAAACAGTGTCTTAATTCATTAAAGCACCAAAGCTCACAGGATATCTGCTGCTGAGAGTGGCCACACACTACCCAGTTGTGACTGACTGGTGGGTTCAAAGGTTAGTGCTGAGGATGTGGGGAGAGGGATTGCTGATAAACTGCTCCATCATTAGGCCCCAATTCTCTCGGCTTAAAGTGGTCTCATTGCTCATAGTTCCCAACATGTATGTATGTTAAGAGTGACCACAGCTTCTGCCCTCTGCAGCCAGGTGATTGCCCTCCACATGAGTTAATTCTGTGCTGAGTAGATCTGCTGGATCTGGCCACTCTTGGGAAGCCCAGACACCCAGACACTGATGGTGAGAATCACTGTGTCTGCATCAAGGAGCCAAAATCTCTGAGTGAGTTCTGATTAATGCTGCACATCTTTTTTTTTCTTTTTTATTAAATTCAATAGTAAAAAGGCTCATTTTTATTCTTTGATTATTAAGTGAGAGTCAAATGCCTGGTTGGAGACACAGGTAGCTCATACTAAGGATATCTGCCATTGGCCAGAAGCATTCCAAGCCCTGTCTATGTATGCCAAGCATGTCTGAGTGTCCCTCCACAGGATAATGAGCCAGTCGCCCTGGGCTATTGACATGATGTAGGATTTAAACTTTTAGAACACCAGTGAGTACCATCAAATCATTAACTAAAGTTACAATATGACTGTTACTGTCCTTTCTCACATCCTCGATGCATCCTCAGTTCATTTGTTGCACACTGAGCCACTTTCAGTATGTTGACCACTGTGACATCTGCCCAGGGGGTCAGAGTGAAATCAGGGATCAGCTCCTCGCAGAGATTTGTTTCTTGAGGGAAGACAGCTTTGTGTGGATTGGACTGAGAATAAAGCCCTCTTTCTCTGTGCTTTGCTTCTTGTTGAATTGTGTGTCCCTGCAGGCTCATCTTTAATGCTGAAAGTTTGTTCTAAGTTCATTCTTTGCTTAGAGTGTTTATGAAAAATTGGGGCTTGACAACTTTAGAAGGCCATGTACCTTAATTTTCTTTCTGAAGTCAGTCCTGACCTATGATTTTACACCATCCCTCATGTCAGGTCTGTAAGATTTTCTCCCTGACTTTCTGCTGAGGAAGGTGGCTGAGGAGTGGACAACGCATCCCAGTCTGAAGAAGATATTTATTTCTGCATGTCTTTGTCATATGCAGATAGTGCATTCAGGCTGGTTGTAGCTCTGATAACAGCTAGGTGCCTCCTTGACTCCATTCTTGAAGGTAAGGAATGATGCCATTTTTCTGGAGGAAAGGTCTCCCTCAAATGATCAAGGTGGATTTTAATAACTTGGCTTTTTTTTAATAAGAAGAGATTATTAGCTGTTTTGGTGCTAAGATATGATTAGGCAACAGTAGTGCCTAGGAGAGCCAAAGTAATAAGATTTTTATTTTTCAAGCATAAAATTAACATTTATTCCTAAAATAGAGGAGTCATAACTATGGATGAATTAACAGAGCAGAAGAAACAGAGTTGCTTTTTTCAAAGGTCACACCCATTTTTCCATTTTGTAATTAGCGTGAGAACCTGCTGTGCAAGGACTCCATCTCAATTTCCTTCACCTACTGTACTTAGCAGATCTATGCCACTCCTGGCTTACCTACATCCATTTCCTCAAGTGTCTGTACAATGAGGCATTTCTCCAACCAAAATGCTTTCTGAAACCTTTGCGGTGTCAAGAAAGTGTTTGGCACAGAATCATCACAATGCTGATAACTTCTTCAGATAATCTGATCTATCAGTACCTTAGGCTGATATTTATATCTGGAAATTGAATACAACCTGTTTGTATACACACATATATGTATGTTTGTATATATGTAGCCCCTCCCCAAATAAGGACAAAAGTCAGCTGGCCCCCACATTCCCCCCTCCAAATTCCCTAGTTGCAAACAGTCTTTTGAAAGCATTGGAAACCAAGTTCTGGAATCAAGGTGCTGCTCTCACAAACAATGGGCTGCAAGAAGCAAAATTGTCCTATAAAAATACACCTTGTTATTTTACAAATATTGTGTTCTATAGTTTCTGTTACAATTAAGTTCTAATATTCCTCAATTTTATATAAGCATTTTTAATAAAATTTATTTTATGTTCAAACAAAACCATTGTGCACCTAAATAATTTAAGTATCATAAAATTTCAAAGGTGCTGAAGTGGCCAAATGTGATCCTTAACTGTGCCCTTATTTAATTAGTGCACTCTCAATATTTCAAATTTTAGTTTAGCAAGAAAGAACAATCTTAAGCCACAGTCAGAAATATCCATTCTGCTTAGAGTGGCTTCAGTCTGAAAGGTATTCAACCCAACCTGATCCTCCTTTAAGTGGGAAAAGTGCAGGATGATTTAATGCGTATAAACTTTCAGCTAGGTGTGAAAAAGTCACCAGCATGTCATGCACCACTCTCCAGTCTCTGTGTTCAGTGAAATGCTTAACTTTTTCAACAAGACAGGTGACCTTCCCCTCATTGGCAGTCTCCAGCTCCTGAACAGCACTAATCCTTTGCAAGGGGTTTGGTGTGAACGCTCCATCTCAGCTTTGTGTCTCATCAGTCTGTGTGGCAGGCTATGATTATTAAAGGATGAAGTGGATTTAAGGCATAAGCAAGGAGAAAGGAGATAATCTGTTTGTATGCACACTAGTGTTTGATCTGTGCTGGGATAAATATTATTGTTGGCACACTGAAACCCTTGAGAGCTTCATCAGAAAATTAAATGCTCTGATGATAGGTTCATATCTCTGTCCAGAGCTGGATGCTCTTAGAGATATGTTTGCCAGGGAAGTACTCAAGAACTTTTGTAAAAGATAGACAGCAAGCAGCTCCAGCTAGTGCTGTGTCCCACCACCAACCAAAAGGGCCAAAAGGACCATGAAGCCCTGACTAGCACAGAGAAATGCATATGCAGTGTGTTTTCCCATCTCCTAGCAATGTGAGACTCTCAGGACTTCTGAAGCAGAGGTGGTGTCTCTGTTTTACAGTCCTACCCTGACCTACCTGGCTTAGCAGGCCAGGGGTGGTAGCTGTGGCCCTGCTGAACCATGGTCTGAAGTGCCAGCCTGAGTGAATGTCTGACTGATTGGTCCTTGCTGAACTCAGTGATGTTATTTGCAGTGAATTAGCAAGACTCAGGTTGGCTGTGTCTACACAAGCCACAAGTGCCATCATACCTTACGTGAGGCTGTGGCAGGATCCAGAGACAGATGACTTTGAATAGCAGTTTCTGAAGGAATACAGCTGGAATTCCTGGATTCAGTAGCTTATTAAGTTACAGTCCTAATTATGACCATTTAAGGTCACTGTTAACCACCTTCTCACTGGTACTTTCAGCAGAAGTCTCCTGCAATTTGGGGAATGTGGGAAGGGCACAGACAGAATTAGGTTTTGTCTTTCTTCATATTTCTGCTCACCACTACAAAAGTACATCATCCAATGTGATACCACTTCACAGCAACTACCGCCCTAGAATTAGCACAGGGCAGTCCTCTCAGATGCCCAGGTTAGAGGGACCAGTGGCCTTTCAGAGCACAAACTCAGCTGGAGCATGGCAGGCACTGACTGGCTGCTGGGCCAGGCTGCCTGGGAACACTCCACTGGCCTTATACCAGAAAGAGGAAGGATCAAGCTGATACCATGATGATACAGCATTGCTCTCCTGACTTTTTAATCAAAATGTTGAAAGCTCTTAGCCTTGCTCTACAAAATGGAAACAAAGCCTTAAGTATTGATATTTTTGGCAAAATGAAATTATTCTTTCTGAGTCAGGCCCAGTCAGGACTGCACACTACGTTTTCTCCTTAAAGAATATGAAACTTTTCCAAAATTCACTTCCCTTTTTGCTGTTTTTATTCACCATGGAGTAGATTCATGATGAGCTGCTGACACCATCATGTTTTCAGTTAATACAATAATAATCTAAAACATATCACTGAACTCTCTTCATGACAATTTTACAAGCACAAGAAAATCATAATAATCTGTCCTGGGACAGTGCAATTTTGGTGCGCAATTTGAAATGTGATTTACTTGCATTCAATTATATAAGTACAGGCTTGATATATCTAAATCAAACTAAATATATTGATTTTCAGGAGTAAAGATGATCAGTTTTGAATATGGAGCATGTGGAATCGATGTTCTCTAGAAGTCACATAAGTAACTCCAATATATTTACTTATTTTGGGAACTAACAGCCTCTCTCAGGATAATTGCGGTGTATCAGTGTCAATTTTTCTGGCCAGTTTAGAAATCTAATCCTTCTATTTTTCACTGGAAACCTACATTAGCAATGCTCACGCTGTTCATTTATTGCATCAAATTATAAATAAGGGGAGGAGAATACCTTTCCTCTGGTAAGGGTTAGAAAATTAAATTCTTTAGTATTCATATTTTATTTATAATCTTTGAACAGAACATCAGCAAGAAAAGTGCAGTGTTATGTCTTATGATGAAAGATATGTTCTTCTTTTCCAAGGGCTGCCAGTAATCTATTACTGACTAAAAGCATGTGAATTCCATGTTCATCTTGAAGATACAGTACACAATATTTCACATCTACTGCACTCAGATTTCAACAATCAGCTTCTTTCAAAGACACCCTGACAACTCAAATGGTGAATTATTAAGTCAGGATAACAAGGACAACATTCACTTTCTTTGTGCCATTCCAGCTAGAGTAGGACTCTATTAATTATCAGACCAGAAATGGGCTGGGATTTGCTTTGTACATTGCTAAGCAATTTAACTGGAAGAGATGGGTTATGTACGGAAATAAATGACCTTCCTAAAAGCTTGTTTTTCCACCAACTGCTTGTGTTGAAACCAATTGCAGAAGTCATTCAAAATGAGCTGTTTATTGCTTCCTAAATGCATTTACTACATGCCAGATGTCCATTTCAAAACATTCTGCTGTGTGCCTTTTAACTGACCCTACACTGAGATGCAACTGCCCATAGCCATTACCCTGGAAATGCTGCTCACTTAGCAGTGGGCTGCCAGCCCAGCAGGCACTGGGGCAGACCCTCTTCAACACCACAGAGATTAGGAAGAGTAAAAGCAACTCTTTAGAGAAGATGAGTCCATGTCCTGCTCAGATGGGCGATGGCATCCCAGAGTAAACCAAACTGTCAGTGTTATCTCATGAGCTGGCTGACAATAAGAGCAAACACTTGGCAATGTAAACTCCCGACATGGGATGCTTGCAGGGTTCCTGAAATTGCTTCCTCTCTTGTGTTGCAGAGTTACTTTTTAACTGAGCTGTGTTTTCTAGGGTGCCTGTTACGCTGAGTACTTCTACTTTGGCTCCTTAAACACTTTTGCCGTGTTCTGCAGTTCATCCTCCTGCCTCACAGCAGCCACCAGTGGCAAGGCTTAAATACGCTTACCCTCACTTGGTGCTTGCCTTTAGGTGTGTGCTCTCTGGGATGTCACAGAGCCATAGAATAGTTTGGAAAAGGTTGGAAAAAACCCTTAAGATCCTTGAGCCACGCTGTTACTGTAGCACTGCCAAGTCCACCACTGAACCATGTCCCCAAGCGCCACATCTGCATGTCTTCAAAATATGGAGCACTGTGCTGTGATGTTGGCCAGAGGAGCTGCCTGGAAGGAATGAACATCTTGGACCCAACTCCCCACTTACTCACATCAGTGGACTCAGCAGAGCACTGATTGTAAGAGCATGGCAATTTCTCCCTTTAGTGTTCCTCAGCAGTTTTATAGCTTCACCACTCCTTGAGAATACACTAAAACTTTTATTAAATTTTGCTTTAAAGTATTCACCTGGTCCTTCGATAAGGCGTGATTTATATGGAGCTTAGGTGGTCAGTTTGGTTAGTTTCTTCATTATTCAACATTTTTTTCTATTAGCAATTTCAAAAGAAGTTATTTTATTGCTCTCTCTTTCAGGCAGTTATATGCTAACTCCCTCTGCTAACACCATCAGGGATTTCTTAGAGTAAATGTTCTTATTCCTTTAGTGTTATGCTAAAAGTGAGGCTTGGATAAAAATGAAAAATACGTGAAATTAAAATAAATTTTCAATCTAAATTAAGATTAAAAGAAAAAAAATCGGGGAAATGTTTTCATAGTACAATAGCAAAGAAGTTAAAGTCATAGTAATCTAAAGTTGTTTTGAGTAAGTTTGACATATATAGCATTCAGGAATAGAAATTACTTTTCCATAACTAATTTCAGTCCCATGTAAAAAGGAGTATTTTTTTCTCTAAAAGAGTGTTAGTACATAAGAAACCAATGTGAAATTTTGAAATAGAATGTCTTCACCAAATAACAGGAATTACAGCAAATGTGAAAAGTAAAGAAAATCTACCATATTTTTTCTATAAAACTGGAAGCCTTGATACTCAATCCATTATGAAAACAGTTTTGGTTTTGATGAGTAGGAATTTTCAACAAATATTTAAGTCCATCTCCAACTGGATTTGTTTAATTTCAAATCAGTCATACTGCAAAGCAAGGAAGTTATCTCCTGCTTGCTTAGGAGCACAGAGCTCATATAAAGCATAGCAAGGCCACAGAGAGCTCTTCAAGCTCATAAGGTAGTTAATGTAACATTTGTTTCAACATTTCAAAATATCATTATATTCTTTGCCATACCTCCCTTGCTTCTGACAAAAAACAAGACAAAACAAAACAAAAAAAAACAAAAGAAAAAAAACAAAACAAAACAAAAAAACCCACAACAAGTTGAAATAAAGCAGATGAAAGTAATTAACTATGTCTAAATTTCTCTTGTTTTCCTTCAATGTAAATTCAGTTAAATCCTGAATTTGAAATTAATCCTGAGCTAACTACAAATACTTTGGCTTTAATGCAGTTTCATTTGTAGTTATATCAAATGAAGAAGAATAAGAAAAGCAATCATAATAGACACACGCAGGAAGTTATTGCTATAGTACTGATTTTTCCATGAACATTAGCTGTATGTGAGAGGTGGATTTTTCTATTTACTTAGAAATAAAAATATGATACTTATCTGTGTAAATTATATCTTAATTAGTGGCAGCACATGGAGTCTATTTTTGCAATGATAAAAAACAATTTAAGTGAAATAGAGTAAGTTTGCAACTGAATTACATAATTTTAACTTCCAAATTCTGTTATTCTCAGTAAATGTACAAGAACACAATTCTTTTGGTAAATTAGCAGTGTTGGAAAGAAAGCAGTTACACCCACGGTGGCAAATCAGTTTTCCCAGACTGCTAAAAAGAACTAAAATTGTCAATCACTCAAATCAGGCTGCAAGGGCTTAACATTGTGCTGGCATGCAAATAAGAGGAGCCGTCTGCAAGAGTAGATCTGTTCTGCAAGATTAACGAAAGTACAGAGAATGGTTTGGAACTATCATTAAAGTATAAGCCCTGGAAATTATATCAAAGGAACAGTGAAAAAGCACATGGAGAAAAAGCAATTACTCCATTTAATTCATGTTGGTTTTACCATGGTGTCTGAGAGGAAAAAATCTCAGAATGCCACCTGGATAAAGTGACAGGGAAAGATCCCAGTGCCAAAGTGAAAATGCAACTGGAAATGTTCTTCTAAATAGTTGCTATAAGTAAACATTTTGACAGTCTGATGAGGCCTCAAAATAGCTGTGTACAGATGCACCTTTAAAACACCTAATTCTGTGGCAGACAGTGCTGGTTCTTACCTTTACACTGAAGATTTTGCAAAGCGACTGGTCTTAAAAATAAGTGGGCAAACATCTCTTTACATCTCAGAACTAGTCTGTAATCTCTTTGCATACTTGAACTACTGTTTTTCCAGTTGAGACTGGAGAGTTTTATCACTTGATTGTCATTTTGGTCTCATTCAGTGTAACCCATTCTGAGGTCTGACCATCACTTCAGTTGTACACAGCTCTCCCATTTCCAGGCCAGACCCAGAGTTTGAAGTCCTATGGAGCCTGACAGCAATTACCCCAGCACCTCTGGCATATCCATCATCTGGATGACTCCTCATGCTGGGAGCAATAGCAATTATAGCCAGAGAAGCAACAATCTCCTTAAAGCAATATATTTGGAACAGAAACATTTAGAAAAAAAAAGTGTTAAAATAATAAAAATCTAACTTGTCAGTTAACTATGTTCCAGGGAGATGCTGGTAGCACTGAGATCTTAAAGACCCTTGAAATCTCAGCTGGTATATTCTGTTTTTTCAACTCATGAATCTGTTCTCACTTCCACCATCTATGTTTGAGGCTTCTAAGGGTCACTTTCTTTTTATCATAGTCTTCTTTGCCAAGACAAAGTCACTGTTTTATTACTCTGACTTCTTGTAGCCCCCAGCTTTAGCAATGAGGCCAGTAATCCATTGGAAATTTGAGGTAAAAGTCTTACAGAAGGTGTTTCTTGTAGTGTTTCTTGAGAATTTCTGTGGGAAATAATTTTCTTCCCTTTTGTTTTTGCAACAATCCCCACAGTCCAATAGATTAATTTTACTTCAGAAGCATGGTCATGTAAAGTGAGATTTTCCTCATCTGATTTTAGCTGCCTTCAAGTGAATTGTCTAATTTAGTCAAACACAGATTCCTTTTATTATAGACAGAGGGAAGTAGGTGTTAACAGAAGATAACATGTTCCTTACCTTTGGAATTTACCTAAGAATTGGACAGCTTAACTTTTAAATACCTAAGGTGGTAGAGACCCATGCCACCTGTAGTATTGATTAATTCTGTTCCTTTTTAATAGCCTTTTGCTTATTATTTACACATTTAATATTTTTAGACATTTCAGGAATAAAAAAGCAACAAAATGCAACCCATATTTGAGAGAAAGTCTCACAGGTCTGCTGGTAACTTTTTTTTTTTTAATTATTAACCTTTTTTTTTGTAACGGTGGTGGTGGACATTCAGATTGACATTTGTACCTTGTGATACCTGTTGGTCTCAGCCCTTCTTGGTGCCAGGCTTGGAGGACATGGGGACATTGCTTTAAACTGAAAGAGGGTAGATTTGGATTAAACATTAGGAAGAAATTCTTTACTGTGAGGGTAGTGAGATGCTTGTACAGGTTGCCCGGACAAGCTGTTGATCCATCCCTGGAAGTGTTCAAGACCAGGCTGGATGGGGCTCTGAGCAACCTGATCTAACAGGAGGTATTCCTGCTAGTGGCAGGGATTTGAAACGAGATGATCTAAGGTCCCTTCAAACTGAAACCATTCTATGATTCATTCTATGATTCTATGATTTATTCAGCTGCATTTTACAGTGTGCAAGGCACATGCTGTCATTGGTTGCAAATGCTTTGCAAACCAGATGATTGATTTTATGATACTTTATCAACTCTGATTTGTAGAAACCTCAAACATTCAGGTAACTCTTTCATTCAAGACGTTCCCCAGGTTCTTAGTCTAGTAGCAATACATCTTCTGACACCAGCTGGTGCTTTTCTGATTTCTCCATCAGATTACAGGCGAGCAGGCTGTTGCCCCGTTCATTTGCTGAAAATTTGGAAAACTGGCAAATGCTGACAACTGCATTTGGCGCTTGGGGTTATGATGTGTTTTGAGAAGCTGAGACTGCAGAAGCCAAGAGTAAACCTCCCAAAGAGGGTGTTTAATGCTCCTGTGTGTAACTTGAATCCACTGCAAAGGTTTGTCACTTCATCATGAGCCTAAGATCTTACCTAAAGAAACAGGATTGATAGGATTTATCTTCTGGGTTTTACTTCTCTTTCATGTGCTTAAAAAGGATGAGGATGCATGTGGATGTATTAGAACAGCCAGTAAGTAGAAACGCCAAACAAAACTGCCACATTACTGCTATTGAAGTACAAGGAGGAAGAAGATGGAATTTTACCTCCATATTCTAATTTCCATGGAATCCAAATATGTTCCAAAATGCTTAATTAGATGTCATCAATCGAAAAGAAACTGTTACCAGCTGCTGGAGTTGGTGGTTGAATACACAAGGTGTGGAGGTGACTGGGTAAATGTACCAGGAGGTGGAATTTCCAGTATTGCTGTCAACCCTCTAGCTTTTTTTTTTTAGACTCAGAGACCTTTATTCTGCTTTCTCTTTACTTTAAATTATATTTCCAAAGTGACAGGTCCTGCAACATTTCTGTCTTTAATCCTCTACTGGTCTATTTATTCTACTCTATGCATGTGAAGTGAGAATGTATAGATATAGGAAGCCCAGAGCAGCTATTGCAAATCCTATTGCAAAATTCTTCATCACATAGTGCATAATTTAATTGCTTCTTTGCAGTATAATCAAGAAGTTATAGTGGTAATCTGGGAACCCAACAAATCTTTTGAATATTTATCTGCTGAGGCTGCAGATCCTCATATCTGTCAACAAACTGATAAGAGATTGTGGGACTATTTTTCAGGGAACGATCTGGTTTCTGCTGCAATATACCTGATCATGTGTTTCCTTAAAGCAGCAGAAGCTATGCAAGTGGTGCTGCTCTGAGGGAGATCATTGTTAGCTCCCTGTGATCCCCTGCACTTTGGCAGAAACTCACATCAGTTGGTTGAGGAAGCAAGAGGGAACAATGGAAAAATAAGCACACAAAAAAAAAAGCTCTAGGAAAAATAAGCTCTAGGAATCAGGGGACTGAAAGAGAGAAATATAACTTTTCTGGTAAAGCAAGCACAAACAGCTGAAGATTTATTGATTGTAACCCATATTGCAATGGTCCCTGAGCTAACACTTTAATAAAACCACAGAAAATGACAACCAAAAGGAGCCCCAGAAACCATAAATCTCAGTGTACGTGCAGAATGGTGTGGAGAAAATAATCAGCAAAAACCAATCAACTCCATCTCAATTTGGAAGCACAGAAAGTGTTGTTTGGGGAGGACTGAGGTGTAGAAAACCTTGGAGTGTTCAGTCTTGCCTATTTCAGATAGCAGCCAGTGCCAGATGCTTCAGAGAAAACATATAGGAAATTCCACAGCAGTCACATGGGGGATAATCTGTCCCCATTTACTTGCCAGGAAGATCTCATGCTAATCTTTGAAATTTAAGATATACTTAAACTTGAAACATCAAGTTTATATTACTCCCAACATTCCATTTAAGTGTTAACCAGTATAACTGGAGAGTCACATTTTTTTTGAAACCTGCTAAACCTAATTTTTCTTGGCATTATCTACTTGTTATTTATATTTGATTTATTATTCTTATTTTTGCAATGATCTGAGCTAACCAAGTTTTGTCCAAGCAGCCATTTCTCAGTGTTCAAAATACCAGTACAATAATTATAAAAAGAAGGTACTCCCCTCATTTTTCAGGTTGCAGCCTACACATCTTTTTCTTGCCTTCCTCAGTATCCAGAAAGAGAGTATTGATTTCAAGGATGTGGTTAAGTCTGTGCCCAGGGTAGGCTTTCTGTGTAGGATCCAGTTTGCCTAACTTGCTCCAGGTTTTTGACGATGTAGGATACACCTATGCTAGTAAATTAAAAAGTCTGGGACAGGAACTAAGTACTGGGACTTAAAGATTTATAGAGTTTAATTGGTGGAATGATCCTAGAAATATTTTCCTCTGACAGCTAACACTTATTCAAACAGAGCTCTTGAAGAATTTGCATGATGGCAGAACCTAGGTGGGATAAAAAATTGCCATTGATGTTTTAAAGGAAGCTACACAGTTTTGGAGGGTAAGAGAGCTGACTGCAACTTGCACATAGGCTGCGCCCTGTCAATCAGCTTCAGTGACAGAAAGCTGTCCCAAACAAATCTAATCAAGTGTAGGTATGTAGCCTTGAGAACCCATCTTCCACAAGCAAGTACATCCTATTTAATCAGTAAAGGCAAGTGCTCTTGAACTCCCTCCTGAGAGGCTGTCTTGTATAAATTGTGCAATGGGTTTTTCTCTTGGGGATATCTGCTGACCAGACACAGGTCTCCATCCAGTTTAGTCCTGGTGCTTTGTTAGCACCTGAAGCTACTGTGCAAGTCTAATTAGGTGGTGTGGATCTCATGGTTTATTGGTTAAACTCAAATAACTTCAGTATCAGGAAATCTGCTGTCATATTTTCCTTTAATTTTCAATCACTTTGTATTGAAATGGATAGGGAAAAAGTAAAAACTAAATCTGAGTTTGCAAGCTTTTATCTAAGTAAAAATGGAAGTGTGCTTTCAAATTAATTTCTTCTTTTAGAAAGAACAAACACCAGTGGGTTTTTGTTGTGGTTGTACCTGGAGGCATCAGTCAGAATTCAGGTGCCTCTGAGCAAACAGGTACAATAAAGGGCTTCTGTCCCATGGAGTTTAACCTGGAAATGAACCAAATCATCAAAGAGGGAAGAATAAAACAAAGGCCTGGAAATTACAGTAATGCACTTGAGATCAAGAAACTGACTAAAATGTGCTTAAAATGAAGAGATTTAGAGCAACAGAAGAATTTAATTAATCAGACTGTCAGAACTAACTGCCAGGTAAAATACATCTGCTGATAGATGTATAAGTGCTAGTAAAACACATCCTTCACTTCAGCAGCAGCAGAGGAAAGGCAGAGGAAGCTCTGGAGGAGCACTGGCTGAGGTGTGCTCTTAGCTATGCTGCTCAGGCACTGACAATTGCGTACGCTAAGATGTGTGTCAGCACAGCCAATGAGCAGCAAATGTTTAATTCATATTTAGAATTACACATACTCATATTCATGTCAATCCTAGGTACTTTGTAGGGGGAAACAAAAGCTACAGTATGTTTAATGGCTTCTTGCCACTGCTGCAAAATACCACTACCATGTGCACTACCATGCAAACGATGCTTGGGCCACTGCATGAAATCCCACCTACCTTCCATCTCCATTTCTGGTATCACCTGTTTTTTAGTTTCTTAGTTTTGCTTTTTTACACCTTACCTACAGCTCTATTAGGATTTTGAAGACTGTGTTCCTCTTATTCTTAAACTTTGATGGCTGTTTTCACCTGAGATTTTACCTTTGTTGTCTTTTGTACTCTGAAATCTTCATGAATGGGTAGCCACCTGGCAAAGTTTGTTATTAACTAATCAATGTTTTTAAAAAAATAAACAGTGGTGTACCTGGAATTGAAAAGCAACATATTCTCAAGTGCATTTTTTTCTGTTTTAAGAAGCAGTATTTTATAATGTGTTATTCTTCAACAGACTGGGAGGATTATTCTACAATAATACTGAAATTAAGAGTCAATTAATCAAGCACTGCTAATAGGTACTTTAAAATGCTTAAAAGAGGGAAAGAAAAGAGATCACAGGCTTACGCCTAACGTAGAGGAAAATGTGTTTTAACTAGCAGTTAATGCAGAGAGCACCCTTATCTGAAAAAGCTAAGTTGTTGTTTGATTCTGAAAAAACTTACATTTTACTTTCCCTTTCATACAGATTTCATTGCTGAAATGAGAAATAAAGTTAGCTCTCAAAATTATCACTGTACATAGAATTGATGCTAATCATAAATCCACTGATTATAATATCTATAAACTTCTGTTTCTTGTCCTCTGGCCACTGCATTCTCATTACACAATCAGCAACCAACAAATGGAAACACTTCAAGGTTTAGCATTTGGAGATTCAGGTCTCCTTCTGTCTTAGCAATCTTGCTACTAATCTGTGTAACTGGGCTAGACTTTGTCTTTTTTCTATGGCTGTGAGTTTTCCATTCCTGGTTCAGCAGTTCAGCTTCTGGATGAGACATGAGGGGTTCTCAGGTCTAGGTTTGCACACACTTTATGGTTAGGAAAATATCCTGTAAGAAGGGATATTATATGTATATATAAATACACTCTTAACTGTTACCAAATGTTGGCTACATGTAAAAAAAGTAGGTCACAATGAGAGTCACAAATTATGTTAATTGTCTGAAAAACATTAGCAAATGTTGTATGGATTCCAGCTTATTATTTGAAAAACATGAAACACCTGTAAAAAAAGTAGAAGGTTATGATAATTACCCAAGTTGAACATCAAGTCATGGAAAGTTTCTGCAAAAACTGTAACACTCATCAGCTTCAAGAATGTTTCCCATAAGAACAATTTTGAAACTTGACTTCAGAAACGTCAGTATCAACATCTGTGTATCTTTAATAGAGTGAATATTCTAAAGCTATTAATGAGATCTGATTGCTGAACATCAGAATTGGGACAGAAAGAATGAGAGAAAAACAAAGTAAAACTGAAAAAAGACTTGGAACAGTGAAATTCTGTCCTGCAGGTCACTCTGCAATATCTAAGAAAACCTGAGTGGATTAAACTATACATTGATTGACTGTAATTAAAATTAAATTCTGCTTGTCTAAGAATACCCCAGTATCAATGATTTGAAGTGAAAATTGCTTTTAACTAATACACAAAAATATATAAAAACAATCAAAGTAATAATACAGCAACATTATTAATATTTACTCATCCAGAATGCTTTTCTTCAGGGGAAGCATGGTATTCCTGAAGTTAATATGTAAAGGTATACATGTAAGACTGATTCCAAAACTGATTGCAAAACCATTGCAGGGAAATGCTGTGTCTGAAACTGGGAACACTGGGCTGCACTGACTGGTTAGAGGTGCCACTATTTGTGTGCCTGCAGACTGGTGAGGGTAAAGGTGAACAGCCAAGGAGCTGAGCCACAACACTGCAAGTGTTTATGGCTGGAGATGACAGAAATGTCCTTTTTCAGCTGTCAGCTGGCAGTTACCTACATGGAGAGAAAGAATTTAGGAGTCTGTTAGATGGACTTCTGAAAATTTTTCTGCAGTGGTTTCTATCTCTATCTAATTTTCTGCAGTGGTTTCTATCTCTATCTAATTGTTTCACTAGCTTGCCAGAAGTTACCATCCCTGTCACACTGGTGGCATAGGAGGATTTGAGCTCACATTTAACAAATCCTGTTTGTATTCTGCGTCCTTGTCCAGACTGACATTTGCCCATGCAATGGAAGTTCAGATATCAGCTTGGAAATCACTGTGGCTAGTGCTGCTACCCCTCAAAACCTGACATAAGTTCTGACACAAAGGTGGAAAGGGCAGAAACACCAAAAACAAGTCCTCAAAGCTCAATTTCAGTTTGTTTCAAGGCATTTTGCTTTCCTCCGAGCAATCTTCAGCCCTGGCAAGCATCAAGTGGACAGCTTCAGACCACTTCCTGAAGTTGATGTGACAGCCTTGCTTGTAGTGCAATTGTCCTATCTCCTTATTACTCATTGAGACATTGCAGAAGAATACTGCTTACCCAGTGATAATTGATTGCCTTAATTCACAAAGGCAAAAGTTACACAAGTTGGCAAAAGTTTGGAAAATGAATGAATGCACTAGAGGTTAATTTTCAAGCATTCTGAGTGCATCACTCAAAAGATGGTGACATTGATTTTTACTACGTATATTCCATTAGGAGTAATTGGGTCAGGAAGACATTTATGCATTTATGCACTTGTATGACTTTCAGTGATGAAACTGGGAGTTGGGTTCAGATTTGAGTGTTATTGGAAGTGCCTCTCCACCAGGTCAACTTCTAAGAACAGTAGAATAAATATGACTTAATGCACTGCAGTAAATTTCACATCTTTTATTGACTCTAAAATTCTAACAATATCCAGGAAATGCAGATTTGAGAAAAACTGCTGTGATGTAACAAAAGCTTCTTCTATAAAAGTTGTGGAACACATATGCATTAATGTTCCAAAAGTTTTATCACTGTAACAAATGTTCAGAATATATTTATATTCTCTAAGTAGATTTTAATGGACCTTTGAAATTCATTAGGGTGTTTTAGTCATCCTGCCAAATAAAAATTAATGTCTTCTGCCTAAGGAACCAAATCCCGGTTGTGGGTCATGTTGCAGTAGGAGTGTGGTGGATCTTTCAGCTATGTAAACCATCTGTGCCCTGAGTGCAGCGACACAAGAGACTATTGGCCAGGTGCACAAAGGAGTGAGACATATTGTTCACCACAGAAACATTGGGTTGCAATTTCCAGAATGATGTTGTGTCAAAAATGCCAGCAACAAAAGGTGGAAAGTGGGAGGCTTTCAGGGGGAGGTGGGAACTGGTGAAAGGAATTCTCTGTATTTTCCCAGACAGTCTTATGGTGACCCCAGTATTATCTTCTGAAGTTATCCCTGAGAGTCAAGACCCTGACACAGTTCTCATACATCTGGGCTTTGCCCTCAAGCATGATAAAATGTTTTCCAATGTAATAAACTCAGAAAAAAAGTAGTTGCAGAGTAAGTAGCAGCTGCCCATCAACATCTAGCAAACAAATCTTCAAAGCTTTTTCTCTCTTTTTGTAAACATTTTTAAGAAAAAAGAGAACATAAGAAAGTTTTGAAAACACTGGAATGTTTTTTATAAATGCTTTCAAGAAAAAGAGCTCTCCTTTCAGTAAGATGCTGTGTTTCAGTTTTTCACAAATATTAAAAACAGTGTTTGCATTTTGAAACTAAAGAGCCTAAAAAGTTGAATCACAGAATCATAGAATTGTTTAGTTTGGAAAAGACCTCTAAAATCACTAAATCCAACTCTTAACCCAGCGCTGCCAATTCCACCAATAAATCATGTCCCCAAGTGTCACATCTACAAGTGTAAATATCTCCAGGGATGGTGACTCAGCCACTTCCCTGGGCAGCCTGTTCAAATAACCCCTTCAGTGAAGAAATTTTTTCCTAATATTCACTCTAAATTTCTCCTGGCACAACTTGAGGCTATTTCTTCTCATCCTAATCTGAGGCCTATTCCTTTCAACCCAAAGTTATCTCAGCTTTGTGCCCACTTTCACCCTGCCCCATTCAGCAACAGTCCCACATTTCCCTTGCTCCTCATTTTGTTACCAATACAGCAATAGAAGCTCTTGATGCCCTCAGTACCCCTTACAAGTCTTATCTTCAGCTGGGATTTTACTGTTCTGTCACCACTCCCACACAACCATGCAATATTTCTAAATTCTTCCTTTGTAGTCCACCTTTGCTGCATTTTTGCACTGAAGTGTAGTCATGAGTTCCCTGTCAACAAAGTTCTTATTCTGCCAGGTCTACTTGACATTCTGAGTACTTTGATAAACATTCTTGCTGATGGAGGAGGCTTCTAGTCTGTCACTCCACTCTGACTGGAGGGATGGCTGGACCTAATTTCACCATTGTAAAACAGACTCATGTAGCTCAGTAAGTCACAGCAAAACAGAATATTTGCCTATTAGTACTTTAAATAATTCACTAAAGAAACAGTTATTCAATCTGAATTTTTTATCTTTGTTAATATACCCATAAAACTATTGCTACTAACACTACCGTATTATTAAATAACTAAAATTCTATTTTAGTTATGTGGGCCTAAATCTGGACAATGCTAAGTAAAAATGTTCCCTTTGACACAGGAAGACTTCATAAAAGTACTGTTTCTGTTTGTTCCCAAGCACGAGCAGGAATGTGTATTTTGACTGTTTCTGCTCCTCTTCCAAGTAAAGTTCATAAGAGGATGTGTTGGGCCAAAACTTATCTTTCCACACACAGCCTGTTAATATCTGCTTCAGCTATTCCATCTAGTGGAATTTTACCTCTATTGTCTTCTCCCAGATGAAATGTCATTAATCCTGTCAGGATCACTTGTTGGTCTTCTGCCAGTGCTTCAAGGAGGGATTTCGGTGGTGCAATCCCATACACCCTGCTCAATCTGCAGGAGCTGTCCCACAGCTCCTAAATGAGCCCTTCCAAATTTTCTCTCTGTAAGGGAAAAAATTAGAAAAATTTGGAAGTATGTATCTGTTATTGTGATATTCATGTTCATTTGTCAGACTAAATAACTTTTATCCTCACAAATGAAACCCTATTCAGGTAACAGCTGCATGGCAGTAGAGGTGATTACAGCCAGGAACTGCCTTCCTATCAGTGACTCTTATCTTTCTGCAGAACTTAAATGTGCCATCCCAGGCTGCCAGCCTTCTAAATCTTTCTTATCCTTGTGCCAAAATTCCTCTGTATTAGTAGGTATATACTTCTAAACGTAATGTCAAAGAAAGTGTAGAAATAGAAAATAAATTATCTAGTGTCATTTTAGATAGGATATTAGGAAAAAATTCTTAAAAGAATGTTTTGTCAAGCATGGAACAGGCTGCCCAAGTAGTGATCCCTGGAGGTATGTAACAGACATGTAGATGTGGCATTTAGGGATATGGTTTAGTGGTGGACTTGGCAGTCTTGGGTTAGTGGTTGAACTTGATAATCTTGAATTTTTCAACCAAAATAATTCTACAATTCTACAATTTTAATATTTCTGAGTCAGCATCTCATCCAGAATCCACAAGAGCAGAATCCACCTAGACCTGTCCTTTCATAGTCTCAGTCTCCTCAGTATCTCATCTCCTCTTCTGCTGTCAGTCTTCCTTCCTCTCATTTCAATGTTTTTGCTTGCATTTCACCCATGTTTTGCACCATTTTCCCATCTTACTGTCAATCATCACTCTCTTTTTGTCTTTCTTAGGACAGTCAGCTGTGTTCTTAATTCAATGAACACAAATAGCTTCTGTCAATAACAAAATCCTGGGCTTGTGGTCGGCTCCTGAGGGCAGAGCCCACAGCCATTCTGAGACATCAGTGTTACAAATATCTGAACGTTTTGGTAATAATAAATTTCCAATATTGAACAATTTCTATTAAGTAGTTGTTTGGTGATTTTTGTTTTTCTGGAACTGTGTTAACATATTATTGCTGTTAGCATCCAGAAGACAACTTGACTATTGCTAATTAACCACCTACAGAGCAGATGCTTAACTGGAACAACAAATTTCAAGGGAATATCCAGAGCCTGAATTTACCAGGCACCTTTATAAGTATTAAGGACCTACATTTACCACTGAGCAGTAGCAAATTATTTCAGAAATGCTCTAGGTGAGGGAAAATAGCTAGTGGAAATAGAATGTTAATTAGAGTCGGGAAGTTCAGAGCCAGATGTTTCATGGCAGGGAATCACGCTGTCTACATGGTAAGGTATGGGAGCAATGCACTGTGAATCTGCTTGTGTAAATGAAGGATCCTGAGGCTTGCAGAGGTGTTCTACTCTCCCAACAACTTTGGCAAACCTATTGTGCCTAGCTTTGCAATTTACCAAGTGTTTGTGTTCCATTCAGGTGGAGTGGGGATGTTGCATAAGCATTTATTCTTTTAGCCATTTCTTGGGGTTTTGACATTGAACCTATAACCTGTTGTGCTGATTTTGGCCGGGATAGAGTAAATTTTTTTCCCAGAGGCTGGGACTATGTATGTATGGGACTGTGTTTTTTATTTGTGCTGAATACAGGGTTGATAGTATAGAGAGGTTTTTGTTATTTCTGAGCAGGGCTCACACAAGAGCCAAGGCCTTTTCTGTTTTGCGTCCCCCCATCCTGGCAGGGAACTTGGGGGTGCATGGGAACTTGGGAGTAGATGCAGATAGGACAGGTGACCCAAACTGACCAAAGGATATCCCAAACCACATGACATCATGCTCAGTATTTAAATTGGGGGAAAGAAGGAAGAAAGTATGTGGAGGAATTTTTGGAGTGATGGTGTTTGTCTTCCCAAGTCACTGTTACTTGTGATAGGGCCCTGCTCTCCCGAAGATGCCTGAGTAGCTGCCTGTCCTTGGGAAGCAGTGATTTAATTCCTTTTTGTTTTGTTTTCCTTCAGTAAGTGGCTTTTGCTTTCCCTATTAAACTGTCTTTTTCCCAATCCATGAACTTTCCAGCTTTTACCTTCCGATTCTCTCCCTGATCCCATGGGTGGGAGTGAGTGGGTGGCTGCATAGGGCTTGTCTGATGTCTGGCATGAAACCATGGCACCTGTACAATACCGTGTTATTGGAAGAGCAGCTGGGATTAATATTGGGGAACATGACTACTAATGCCAAGGCCTAACCTTTACTTTTTCTCCATGTACAGAGTAATAGTGAGCCTCATAATTAGGAAGATTTTTTCGTAGCCAAAGAATTTCTGGTTCAATGTTGTCCTACAACACTGTTATACCTCACTGTTTCACCTGAGTTCCAACTTTCTTACACCTGCTCTCTTTGTCAATAAGGATCATAATTCAGAAGACAGAATGCACAGTAACCCTGCAAACAGCTCTCCTCTTCAGTGCTCTTTTACAATAGAGAAGAATCTTTTTCCAACAACAAGGCTCAGTGTCTTGAGTTACATTTGCATGTGTAATTTTTTGCTCCATTGCCCCTAATGTGCACTTACAAGGTATTATTTTTGAGCACAGCTATAACTGATTGAAACACAAACCACTGGGTTTATCACCTCTTGGACTTGGATTTGTGTCTTATCCTTAGACAAACGCATATGGAAAGCTTTGCTCACTGCATTGCATATTGCAGCTTGCTCCCCAAATGTACAATACATAATTCAACAGAGTCTGGTGTAGCTGTCAGCTTTTCCTCAGAAAGAAACCAGCTGTTTAAAAGGCTGAAGGAATAAAACATTTTTGGAAGAGCTTCCCCACATGGATTTCTACAGCTCCTCTCAGCTCATATTACTAAGGCAGATACAATAACAAATGTACAGAAAAGAGCTGAAATCTGGACTTAAAGCCAAATGAGGGTTTCTGCCTCCAGTGACTTTCCTCACTCTCTGATTTATGGTTATGCATGTGAAATGGAGTGAAAGAGAGCAGCTTTGTGTTTCTTGTGTTAATTTACACTTTCTGTGTCTGGAGCTCTCAAGGACCTTTGCATGATGATGAGCGAATCCCCGAGACACAGACTTAAAAAAGTCATGTCATACACCCATAATATGAAAACCTAGAAGGTATTTAGGATATACCTTCACTCTCATACCAGGAGGGAACCACTGGCCCCCAGTGCAGTCAGAGCATCTCATATGTGTCCTGCTCAATGACTTTACCTTCTGGAATGAACAGTCTTTCTTCATGTGGGGTATTCATGTCACAAGTCTTTGTTTGATGGCTATAGCATAGCCCATTTTTTTGTCTCTCTGCACATAAGCCTTCATAGCTCTCATAATTTCTGCATTTGTGTCCTACCACAGTTTGTGGTGGTGGGACTGTCCCATGTATGCATTCCATGCTGGCACATTCTGTATTAGAGCACTTCATGCCACACATGCTGAAAGGCTTTCTTTAGTGCTCTTCAGTGCTAAAGTAAAATTTTTGCACATGGCTAAAAAAGTATAGACAGAAGCATATGTCTTGAACCCTCATGGCCATCAAAACAGCTGCTAAACACAAGGTAGACAAATATAATGTATAAGATATAAAAATGCCCTTCTGAAATCTTCCTCACAAAGGCTAAAATACTGATAAAGTTCCTTACTCTCCAACTCCTCTTACATAGAAAATGCAGAAATATGAATTGTGTTTCTCTCGTGTCTTCCTCTCATATTTCCCTACTATAAAATACCGTGCAGATAAACTGTAAATTAGTTCTCCCAATTCTCACAGCTATTAAAAAAATAAATACATGAGTTCACATCTCTCTTCCCTCACCCACATGTGCAATAAACAATGATATCTCTTTAAAGCATCCTTTCATTTTGTGAGACTTATAAATGAGTCTTTTTCATCTATAATATCTGTGGTGTTACAACTAAGTCAAGGAAGCAAAATGAAAAGCTTCTGTAAGACCAAACAGTTAAATTCCTTATGTGAATAGCCAGAAACTTCTGGCAATTGTTACCCTCCCATAATTTTGTTACCTAGATATGGGACACTGAGACAGTCTGTGCCCTCCATACTGTGTCTGTGAGAGACAAAAATATGCAAGGACCCCAACCTCTGATGGGCATATAAAGGGCCAGTTTATCATCAGAAATGTATCTATTTTAAAATAGATATGTATGAGATAATTGAAGTGAGAAACCACTCTAATGTAGAAATATATATGTGATCGTCCTGACCCTAATTGAAGGAAAGACTTTCTCCTGCTCATCGGTGTGCTGAAGAGGCACCTTGTTGATAGAAAAGGAGGGAAAAAAGGTGCATATGCTTCTACTTTCTCTGTTGAAGGCTGCATTATGGCAAAATTGATTTTTGGGATAAGGAGATAGTATCTTATTTGGGGATAGCAGTGGATCAAGAGAACTTTTGGGAAAGTAAGGACAGGGGAAAGACGGACTCATCATAAGAAAGACCATGGCCTCCTTCTGTAACGTCCTAGTCAAGATGCAGAAAAAGCTAACAGGACTACCAACACTAAGTGCCAGTCCATTCCCTTCTGCTTCATTTGAAACAGAGTAGTGCCATGAATCCTCTCTGCACAGCTTGTCTTCTGGCTGCTGAGATGTGTGTCAATGGTCATGTATCTTGTGGAGCACATCCTCCAGAAGAATTTGGCTGGATGATGGTGGCCATGCTGCTGGGTAGCAATCAGCAGTGTCAGACAATAGTAGTCAGGGTCAGGTTCTCACCTTCAGATGTATCTGTAAAATTACCAAGAGAATCAGCACCTAGACACACACAGGATGATGCATTGTTGTCCATCACGTGCCTCCCAGGAGTTTCTTTCCTGCCATCAGCAACAAAACTGTAACTTTATTTATGGTTACCTGAATTAGGTGTTTACTTGGCAATCCCATGTGAATCCTCCCAGGCAACACAGGCAGGAAAGATTGTGATACAACCTAGGCATTAAATGGGCTGTTCTCCAGCATCATGGTTTTCATGTACCTGAGGGCAGAACTTCATGGTGAGTCATAAGTCAGAAAATTAAGAAATCTACAGGCTTAAGATTAGACAACAAAGTTGGAGGACAGTAATGTTGCTAATCTACCTTGTGGCTGTCAGCACCTACACAGAAAGGTAGAAAGGGCCAATGGTGTAGCTGCATAAACTCCTCTCTTCCCTGCTCCACATGAACTTGAAGAAAATCCAAACTGAAAGGCATTGTAGCATGGGTGTGAACAATATCAGGACTTTTCATCTAGAAACAGTGGAAACACTTATAAAATTATTTGTTTGGAAGGGACCTACTTCCACCCCTCCTGCTGTCGGTAGAGAGACCTCCCACTAGACCAGGTTGTTCAAAGACCCATCCAGCCTGGCCTTGAACACTTCCAGGAATAGAGCAACCACAGCTTCTCTGGGCAGTTACAGCCTTATCACTCTCACAGTAAAGAATTTCCTCCTTATATTTAGGCCTATCCTCTTTCAGTTTGAAGCCCTTGTCCTATCACTACATGCCCTTGGGTGCTGCAATGCTGAGCATAATATATGGCTTGTTTGTATTCTGCTTTTCTCAACTCTACAAAAGACAAATACAATTGAACATGACTGCAATGGTTTACTTAGTCATGTTTGTGCAATGTTTTGACTGAAGATATAAATTATCAAGGCAGAGAGGCTCTGCCAATAAATTATAGGGCTGGGCAATCAGCAACCACATGAAGTTTAATAAGGGCAAGTGCTGGATTCTGCACTTGCTACAGGGCACCTTGGATATACAGACAGACTGGGGAATGAGATTGTGGAAAGCAGTGCCATGGAAAGGGACCTGGAGGTCCTGGTCGGTGGCAAACTGGATATGAGTCAGCAGTGCCCTGGCAGCCAGGAGGGCCACCTGTGTCCTGGGGGCATCAGGCCCAGCATGGCCAGCCAGGCAAGGGCTGCACTGAGGCAGCCTCACCTCGAGTGCTGGGGGCAGTTTTGGGTGCCACAAAACAAGAAGGACATTGAGCTGTTAGCGAATGTCCAAAGGAGGGCAGCAAAGATTATGAAGGGCCCTGAGGGGAAGCCGTGTGAGGAGTGACTGAGGTCATTTGGTCTGTTCAGCCTGGAGAGGAGGACACTGAGGGGAGACCTCACTGCAGTTACAATTTCCTCATGAGGGGAAGAGGACAGACAGAAACTGATCTCTTTTCTGTGGTGACCAGTGACAGGAATGCAATGGCCTGAAGTTGTGTCAGGGAGGTTTAGGTTGGATATTAGAAAAAAGTTTCTTTACCCAGAGGGTGGTTGGGCACTGGAACAGGCTCCCCAGGGAAGTGGTCGCAGCACTGGACTGAGAAGGCTCAAGAAGCATTTGGACAGTGCTCTTGGCCACATGGTGGGACTCTTGGGGAAGGTGATGTGCAGGGCCAGCATTCTGTGGACTGTGAGTCTATGCTTATTGTTGTTAAGATACACTGGGATTCCTGTTGTTCTAACCTTTACCCACATCCACTTACAGTGATTACTTTTTATCAGTCTTTGAAAAAAAGATAGCCCATTCTGAGATATCGCTGCCATTTTCAATATATCAATAGTCAGACAGGCTTATCAATTACCTCAAAGTCAAACAGCTTAACAGGAAAAAATAGAAGTAGCAAGATTTAATTTGAATCCATCCAATCAGGCCCTACCGGGAAAAGACATATAACTTTAATGTCTTCTGGGACTTCATTTCTGCTGTTGGATAGGTTGTTCCCGGAGGAATATATAAGGACAAATTTTGCCTTTCATTGCTTCATGCAGTTCCATTGACTTTAATGAGACTGGAAAGATTACTTCAGAAGCAAATGTGGTTTTTATCTTCTTTCCATTAACAGGCCATACCACTTTAATAAAATACAGGGTGAAAGTTCTTTAGGAATGGCAAAGCACCTGGACATTCTCAAACTGTTGTCTCTGCCTGACTGATTTGTTGGCCATTATTTTCACTCAAGTAATGTAAATGATGACGGGTGGCTGTGGCACAGATCTGCTACAGCAATTATTAAATTCTTCGTGTTAGAATAATCACTTTATGTTAAATAACAACTTAGTAGTGTTTTTGCTGGATCTCTTTTACATCCGTCAACATGATACTGCCAACTTTCCCTCTTAAATTAAATTTTTGAGACCATTTCTTCTCATTCAGATTCTATGCTTGCTTAAAGTGAAGACAAATTTTTGTTCTCCTTTGTACTGTGTATGAGGCATGAAACATCTGCCACAGCTGTGAAGAATATCTTGTACATCTTACTATTTTCTTGCTAACATTTCTTTTTCATTAAGGCCAGATTAAGCATGGATTCTGTGAAATAAAATTCAGTATCAGAGCATAGCTTATATATAAAGCTATTCTAAATCAAATCTACAGCAACAATATCATGTTAATACAGATGCACTGAGGAATTATTAATACTAAAAAATGAAACATGCATTTACAGTGCAAAGTTTCTCTCTGTTTTTCTGAGTTTTTTCCTCTCCTCTGCTTCCTACTTGGCTTTAAAAAAAGTGCCACAGTAGACTTTTCAGCATTTGGTTTGTAGAAACTCATAAAAGTGACATGATTGAAATTCTCCAGACATGGCTTGGCTTCAAAATGTAAATAATGTTCTGATACTAATTTCCAGAAGCTGACTGAAAACATTAAATTTGCAACTTAACTGTTATGGGGGAGAAAAATTTAAGAGAAAAAAAAAAAAAAAAGGAAAAAGAGGGGGAAAAAAGGAAATATAATTCAAGAAGGGATGAACATTATTAGTCTCAGCAAGTTCAATCTTTTAAAGCTTCTTCCCGAAAGGACAAGCTTAAGTTTGCCTAAGCATCTTCCCAACCATTTATGTTTGAATTTACCACGTCTTAGCAAGATTTTGCAGTCTATTCATTCCAAGCTCAGGCTCAGATATCAATCAAAATAAATACTGATGGGTAATATTGACTGGAGATCAAAGTAGCATGAAATAATAAGAGCAAATTTGTTATATTATTGTTTCTTATATAATTATTATTTTTGCTTACACTTGCTATCCATTTAGATTTAGAAAAATTATCCACTTATATGAGTGGTATACACAAAAGGAGGCTACACAGCTTCAAATATCTGACAGTTCTGAGGATTAAGAGAATAACTTAGTTTACTATGACTGTCTGAGTTGCTTGACCTAGCTGAGATGTGAAGGAAGGAGTATGTGTCGGGTATCTTATCCACTGGAATTGCTCTAAGCGGGCCAAGAGGGCAGAAAGTGTGTTTCAGTAAGAACATTCACCACCATTCTCTGGAGCACGAGGAAAAGGAGAATAGTGACAAGTGAAAAATGGGAAAAAGACCCAAAATAAAACAAAACAAAACAAAAAACCACCAATTTTTAAAATAAACATGTATTTCATCTGTAATATATCTCTCCAAGCACTGATCAAATTTTTTGTGACTGTTTGCAGGGTTGCCTATAGGGTTGCCCATCTCTAAAGAAAGGGCAGGTCAACATCATCCAAAAAAGTGTTCTGTATAGCAGGTTGAGAGTTAGCCCAGTTCATCTGTCCGCACCTGTCATTCAGTTAAAATGTAGGGATGGGTGAGGTGAGTGTTGGAAGTCCATTTTTGTGTTAAATATGACAGACTTTATTCATACAAACACTACTGCAGGATTGATTGTAGGTATCTTTAGATGTTCCTTTCTTACTCTAGTACTCTTATGTTAGAAGCAAATTAACCCGGAAAAGTGAAACCTTCAGTGAATTCTCTCCTTCCTTTTATCCTCTTTTGCATTTTTGATTGTTCCATGGAACTTAAATAAGCAGTGAGGCAGAGGTATGTGTAATGACATATGAAAAGTGTTTTCAAATATGGGGTAGTCTGACAGTCAGGGGTATCTGAATGTACTGAACTTAGTGCTTAACTCTGAGGTCCTGATTTTCTGTCACATACAATCTTGTTTCAGTATTTTCATGAGTGCTGGTGAATATCAGTCACTTGCTTTCTTGCCTGGGAGCATTCTGGATCCTGTTGTCACTTGCTTTGTAAAGAATATCCTCACTGATGGGACAGCAGTGAACCCTGCACAGAGACATTACATTGCTAAACATAGCTCTGTCTGTGTTTTTACTTCTGTTGCTTAAACCGGGAGGTAAATCTCTGGATATGGCTACACCTCCATTTGGTGAAGAAACAAAGTTCCTCCTGAAGCCTAGCTTCCTGCATAGAATAATCTGGCCAATGATGAAACCTGCAATGTTGATGTTAGTGACTGGACAAACCTTCTTAAAGTACCTTCAGAATATATTATCTCTGTGATATGATTCACTTAGTCCTAAACTAGACACCAAAGTAGGTTAAATGAGTTGATGCTATACAACTGGTTGTTTCTCTCCACAGCCCTAAGAAGAGCCTTCTGCTATTGACCTCATTCCTCTGCAAGAGTTCAGATTTAGGCTGATACAAATCCCACCAGATGTCCTTGTAGGAAGGCTGAACAAAGATTCCTAGAATCTATGTGTCCTTTGGTAGGTAAATGGAAACTTTCTGAGGGGGAATTCAGACCAGGCTGTGGTGAGCAGGTGATAGATCTTCCATCAGACCACGCACAGAAAACCAGGGCACACACACAGGATAAGGAGTTGTTGCTTACAGTACTCTCTGGGGAATAGACTGCACCTGAGCTTCTCCCTTGGCACTGTGAGCCCCGGGGGACTGGCCCAGGAGGCAGGAACCATGAGGAGCCTTCAGCTGGTCCCTGCTTAGCAGTGGGGACCCAGGCATTGGTCCCAGACAGGGCTCTGCCGTTGTGTAGGTTCTTCCTATGCAAGGGTAACGAGGAGACTGAACACAGCTGGCATTGCTAGGGACAAGGAGTTAATACAAAGTTTCTTATCTTCCCAAAGAACTGTTTATGCCATAAAACTAACGGGTTTAGGAAAAGTGAAGAAGCAGATATCAGACTGTAAACAAATAGTTTTAATTTATTTTTTTCTTCAGGGGGATGAACTATAAGCAAAGTAGAAACTTTCATTCACAGTAGAAACTGGAAAAAGCTCTATGTTTTTCTTTCTTGCAGTAGGTATGTTTTGAAATCGAGTCTTTCTGAAGGCAAACATTACTGTAATTAAAGAAGGAAAAAAGGATTAAAAGTTGCCTCATAACTGATGTTGCTCATTTGCTCATTGTAAAGGAAGAGAAATAGAAAAGAAGGGTCTTTCTCTCAATATCCTTCTCTTTCATCATTGATATTATTTTTATTCCTGCCATTGCTCTATTAGCATGTGTTCATCTCTTGTTAACATCGTATCAATACAAAAGCAACAGCCTTCACCATGTGCTTCAGTCCCTAATAGCACTAAAAACAAACAAATCCTGAAACTTAAGATTATAGTGGGGAAAATGTACATATCAGCTAAATGTGTTTATTGTGGGTGTACTAAATTTTCTCTTTTTTAACAATATTTATTTGGGGTTTCTGCACTGGACCACCAGCATGCTTCCTCTGTTTTACTTAATCTTTCTTTTCCCTTCCAAATATAATTCTTTTCAAGGATCTGCAAGCGCCATTCCTCTGCAGTCTGAAATTCAGTATCTGAGTTATATCCTGGGGATTGCAGTGGTATTATATTGTCAACAGGGCTGCAGCTGTTACTATCATGTGCAACACATGTTTAGAGTACAACTTTTTTCCTTCTCTCAGTTGTTTGGGTTTGGGTTTTTTATCTTTTGACGGCTTCTTGGGAGAAAAGAAAAAAAAAAAAATAGAGGAATTAACTGAATTAACTGTAATCCCCAAACCACTAGATGAGACCTTCAGATGAAAAATATTAAGTACTTCAGTCAAGCACTGAGTGGGCAAATAACTACATTAAAAAAAAAAAAATTGCTGTCACCATTTCACCATTGCTCTACTGACAAAATGTAAGAAAGAGGGAAGGAGCCTGGGGATGAGCTGTGAATGTATCATTAAGGAGTCTGGCTGAAGTGCTCAAACTGAGCAAGTTTCAGCACTCCCAACACCATTCCCCTTTGACTTTGTCCCTTCCTGATTTCCAGTCCAGAGTGGGGAACACGAAACTTCTGCCCTTGCCACGTCATGCACCAGCACTCCTGTAAAAAGGAGTTTGTGAGAACCTGATCATTTTCAAATGAGTACTAGCACAAATGGAAGTGTCTGTGAAGCCAAGAGAGGGTTCCATTGAAATATTAAGCATGTGGAAAAGGGCCTAGAGAATGGCTTAAGATTAAAAAAGTGAAATTCTCAAACAGCAACACACTGCTATAGGAGCTTATCTTTCTTACAGAAAAGTAATTTTTGATGTGTAGTCTACCAGCAGTCTGGGAGTAGTTTCTTGAAAGATGTGAGAGGTAACTAAGAAAAAAAGAAGGGACATTATCAGAAAGCTTACATTTGTTTTTCAGTGATTCATGCTTAAAAACAAAATATTTCATTGAAAAAGAGTGAAAATCACTGTGAATCAGTAAAGCAAAGCATAGAATAGATGAAGTCTTTCTGTTGTGATTCCCTGAAATAATATCTGGTCAAATTTCCCTTTATTTTCTCATGTGTTTAGCTCTGATGGCAAGAAATTCTCCCTGGCATGGAGAAGACTTTAATGGAACTGACACTGGCAAAAGAGACAAGGAAAAAAACTATCATTTTGCAGAAATAGTATGATAAACTGGAAATCTGAAAATCATATGACTGAACAATAATAAAACAGTAGAGGGCATGTGACTGGAACCCATGTCAACTTGTAAAAAAACAAACATAAACAAAAATAACATCTATCTTTCCAAATTCTGGATTTGTTTAAGCCAAGATAAAATCAGAATAATTGTTTTCTTGCAAGACATGGTGGATGTCAATCTAAGTGTACAAAATCAGAGTCTATCTTCCTATATCAGCAAGAATAGAGGAAAAAAACCAAAAACAAAACACTGTGACAGCTGATCTATTTCATTTCTCACTGTTAGGTAAAATGGCTGAAATTCCAGAAGGTAGGGTAAGAGCTCTATCATGATCCTTGATTTTCTGAAAGCAGCCAGACAATAACATTTCACTAAAGAGGCTGTGAGGAAGAAGCCTTTAATGAACACCAAATTAATTTTTTAAAGGAGACTTAAAATAGAGCAGTAGTTCTGAGACACTTAGAATTATAACGAGACACTTAGAAGCAGAAGCAGTTATTTTCAATCTGTCCAGATGGATGAGTGAAACTGCACAAATGTAGCTTTATTTTAAAGAAACTGTCTAATCATAGATCCATTGCAGAAGTCCATTGCTCAGTTTGGATTCCCCGAGAACTCGTTGCATCTGCTGTGTCTACCCCAGGCTCACCAATGCACTAAAGCAGAGCAACCCCTAGAGACAAGAAGCATGTACTTATTTATTAAAACACACAGAAACCCCACAAACAAAGCTGAAATAAAACAAAAAACCTATATTATATCAACCATCAAGTTGCATGCAAAATTAATGTAGGTAACTACAGAATTGCATTCTTGCTGCTGTCCTTCTCCACCACCTTGAAAACTCACCTTTATTTTATGGACTCTACCTGTCTCAATTTTTTGCATTTCACACCAGTTTACAATATCTTTAGGAGAGAGAATATGATTTTTTCTTTCCTGAGATGGATTAGAAAGCCCAAAATATGGGACTCCAGGCTTTTGTGGGTAACAACAACATCAGTAATGATAATATGTAAGATACAGGAACTACCTTGGGAGCTGTACTCTTTATCTAGTGTTTCCTTTTAAAAGAAAACCTGGAATAGTTAGGAATCATCAAACTGTGTAACGACACATATTTACAAAAGCCATATAGAGGAATACTTTATTGTAGTGAGTCAGTATGGTAATCAGTAAGTAATTATTATGCATTATACTTTCATTGGGGTTCTGGTGATGACAAAATTGGACAGCAGCTTTTTTTCAGACAGTGTACTCTATTTCCTTATGGCTTTGAACATTGGAGTCAAGAAAATTAAGTTCTTGGCTCAGCAGACTGAGCTGTCTTAGTCTCCATCCCCTCTTCAGCTTTTCCAAAGAATTATCCTGCCAAATGAGATAAAACTAGTATTTCTAAAACCACTAAAAACTCATCTTGTAATGTCTGTGTATTAACAGATTCAAGCACTTAATTTTTTTCTTTCACATTTCATTTTCTGCGTGCAAAGCACTTCGCTGGTAGAAATGGTTGAAACAATGGAAAATGAACTTCAAAGATTCTACATTGAACCTGCCTTGAAGCCAAAAACTTAACTGATCTTTCCCATCTCTGATTCTTTGAAACTTAGCACTGTATGACTACAAACTTTAATTTTTTTTCATTGCAATTAATATTAATATATTTTCTGTAATCTTGGTTAATAAAAGAGATGCATCTTCCTTCCAAATGTGAGACCTCAAACTATTGCTTATGTATCTACTGATATACCTAGCAAATAATCTTTTGAATTGGTTTAGGGTACAGCTTATATGTAAAGACTTCAATGAATGGACTGTAAAATTACTAAACAGAAAAAGGGGGAACTGGTGGATTGGAACAAAACTGATAGATATGGCACATATGACATTCTTTCTGCAGAGGTTTAGACCTACTAAAGGTCTGTCTGGAAAAATAGATGGAAAAGAATATCCCAGGGTAGCCATATTTCATCAAACACTAAACGGATTGAAGAAAATGGGTCTGACAGTGCTGAGCGAGAACTAGAACCCACCCACTGCAAGAAAGCTGCTGTTGGCTGTTGTCAGTAGTGCTTGGGGAAAGTTCAAACTGGCTCTTGCATTCAGTAGCCCCCTGTGAAACTGTCCTCCATAAATTTGGCCAGTTTCTTCTTAAAAAAAATTATTTTGTGGGCTTTTATCACAATCTCTGGCAATGAGTTCAACAATTTAATTATACACTTAGAAAAAGTACTTGCTTTAGTTTATTTTCAACCTGCTACCTGATAATTTCATTGACTGTACCTGTTTATTTGACAATGCCAAAACTATTAGTTTCGACAAATTTTTCATTGATGTCAGCTTTTCTTAAAACTAGTAGAAAAGGTTTTTCAGCAAAGATGAAGAAAAAAGCCTGCCTGAATTGGAAAAATTTTTTTTTTCCAACAGATAACAATTTGAGAGAGGAGAGCCAGAGATAATAGGCTAATAACCAGGGTAATATGGAAGGAATCTGGCAAGACATAAATCCATGCCAGTTGCCATTTGGAATTCCTCATCTTGTTACATTTTTCTTTAAGAGGTTAATTCTTGTTAGCTGACAAGAACAAGGTCCTTTAGTTTCAAAACCACTGTTCACTACATGCCATTGCTACAGATTGCAGAGTTGCCTGATACCAGAAAATGCAATGATTGAACATCATGGTTTCACATCCAGTATGGGTCCAGCCTCAAGGAGAGAATTCAAATGTTTGACAGCCATAGCACATCCTGGAATTTTATATGATCTATGGAGAGAAACCAGACAGGAGGGAGACAAAAGATAAATTTGTTAGTAGAGCAGCAACATGCAATGAAGTGTACTGTAGACTTATGTCTGTACTGAGGTAGAAGAAATGTTTATCTCCACTGCAGGTTATCATGATCCCAAATACAGTTAGACTTCCAACTGACTCATGTTTCCTAGGATACAGTAAGGAAGAACCACACTAATGAATTTGCTGCCTGACATATGTTGAAAAGTAACATATGATGGGATTTTTCATATTACTCTTTTATTTTATAGTCCCAAAGACTGTGTGCATTGAAACGAACTGCTGAGTACAGCAAATGAGGCTCAGAGAGCTGCTGTGTTTAAAAGAGCGCTCTTGGAATTTGCTCTGTCTGCTTTTTATAACAATTTTAAAAGAACTTCTTTGCAACATTTGGTTATTTTTACTTTTTTTTTTTCTGTTTAGGACACTTTTCAAAGGACTTCACAGATGTTTGCTGAGAGATTTCTATGTCTATTTTTGTCTCAGGAATATATAAATATCAGTGATGTAAGTGCTTGGGCACCAACAGTCCAACTGAATTTCAACACTGCTTCTCACTTATTTGCATGGGAAAGGTTCACCACATGTAAAATTACCTGCTAAAAAGTGTTTAATTTGTGCTTCGTATACAAGATGCACACATGAAACCTTGGAGAAAACAAATTTGCTCATCACTTTTGGGTACGTATCTTAGGACAGGATGAACTGCTCCTTAAATGGGCCCTTTCCTCCTCACCAGCAATAGGGTGAACTCAGGTCACCACCTTCCACTGCAGCTAAACAGCTAAAGGTAGCTAAGGTGACTTCTGTCTTTTGCTCTAATTTCTCCTAGTTCTGATTTTCCTTACCAAGAATCCTTAAAAGATATTGAAACCCAACCAGTGAAACAAATAAAGAATTAGGTTAGCATACAAGTAGTGTGATAATTGGTTTTAAAAATGTCTTTTATATTGTGTCTTTTTTTTTTATCATAAGCTCTAAACCTTAGGAAGCAATCAACACACAAAGAGCTGCATATTCTTTGTATTACACAAGGAGAAATTAAAAATGTACTTTCAGTTCTGTCTTTGTGTTGTGGGGCACATCTTAAAATCATGACATGCATGAATTCAAAATCCATAATCCCTTTTTAGGAATTCACACTTGAGGTTTTGAAAGGTCTGAGTGAGCTTTGACTCATAAAATAGGTGGCCTCTGCATGTCATGGTGGAGGTCATTTTAGAAGACTTCAAGGAGAGTACTGACACTAGAGATTTATCTATAACAATTTCTACCTGCTTTCTCCATCACTGGAGGACTAACTTTCAGTAGTCCATGGAAAAGGTTAAATTGAAGTCTTAAAATGCTGAAACAATGTCTTCACTAAATTTGTTTCTAACATGTTCTGTTTGGGTGTGGTTTACTTATTTTCAAAAAGAATTCTCTTGGGAGTGTTGCAAGCACTCTGATGTCAGTCAGTCTGCCCAAGAGAAGTGTACCTCTGTAAAAATATAAGAAAGGACAATTATTATGGAAACATTGCATCTGAATTTACTCTACTTACAAATCATAATTCTCAGAAATGCAGTATCCTGAAAGAAGCCTTTTATTTAATGACAAGGCAATGTATCTTGAGAATAGCCTTATGTATTTTTCATCACGGATCTGAAACAGTTTCTCTCCTATTTCTTGTAATTCCATCTCTTGAGTAGAAGGCAGAGCCATTTCCAGTGAAAGCAGCGTAGTTATGTGATCTGTGCAATTATTTACATTTGATCAATGTCAGTACAGGCACGGTCCCCTAGCAGACAAAATTTTGGTATAGGCTCCTGATGCTTCTCTTCTTGAGGAACCGAGGCTGCCACACAGACACCACCCTGCAGCCATCTCCTCTGCACTGCCCATCCTTGGCAAACGCAGGGAAACTGCAGGTTGGAAATGTCTGGAAATGTGTACTGTGTGCTATTAAGAGCAGGATTTTAATCATTTTAACATTAAAAATGGATTTTTAAAAGCAATCCCAAAAAGAATTGTTTGTATACATTTTGTTCACTGCTTTGAAGACAGGAATATCATTACTGCAACCAGCCCTTCACCCGCAGTCACACAGGAAAAGGGCGGGGCAGGGGACAGAAAGAAGCTACGTGAAGTGTAATAGTTACAGACTCCAGCAGACTATCAACAGCTGCAAGGTTAATTACACATCTTACCAAAATATATTTAAAAAAAGAAAATGAAAAAAGGGGAAAATCTATGCTTCAGAAATAAAAGATAAGAAATTCTTTAGAGTAATTATAGGCTGTTGAGGCCTTATGGTAATAATAAAGAAAAACATCTGACTAGATTTATGCTGGAGGAGACAGTGACAAGAGAAATACAGGTTGAAAAAAATAATTAAAATCAGCTATCTTGGGTAAGCTGTCATTCAGTCTCAGGAAGAAAAGAAATGCTAATAAAATATTAATAGGATCTTTTTAAGATTTTTAATAACATTCTTTTGTACACAGGTGGCACTGCAGTTTGTCAGTCAAGAAACATCAGAAACAGAAGTACCAGACAAACAAATGCATGAAAAGTGGGAAGAAAAGAAAGGTTTTGGGCAATAGGGTTTGACCTCAGAAATAAACCACCAAGACATTCAGGCAGGAGCTGTTTGGAGAACATTTTGTGGAAAATCACTGACTCTGCTTTGCTTCTTAGAGGAAATTATAGCAAGGAGGAAAAGTTATTTCAGACTGACAGACACCAAATGTCAGCAATCATGATATAATCAGTGCAGGCTTTATTATATTTAAGTGGTTTGAAACTCGGCACATTTCAGACAGCTTCAAAATCTAGAGGAAGAGCGCGTCTAAAAGATGATCTTATGAATATTACATACACACGCTCTGTGTAGCATCACACATATTTTTATGTGATAAATTCTTTTGCAACTGTCTCTGCAGCTTCTTCTTCAGTGGCCCCTTAGCACTGAGTGCCTTTCTTGGGCTGGCTTGCAACTCCTCTGCCCTCCCTTCTCTCAAGTCTTTACATAAAGCCACATCTTTACTGCTGACCCAGCCCCACTTTGTAATGAGCTCCAGAGAAAATATACTTTGCCAGGCCAGAAAACCACTGATGTCACTGTGCTCAGACAAGTTCAAGGAAACTTCTCAATATTAAAGATACGCTGTGGGGTTTTTTTCTTCCTTGCAATGTAATTAGACCTTGCTAGAAAACTTTATTACCTTAGGGGTGGTTCTCAATCCAGTTGGTTTTAAGCAACTGCTAGGACAGGCTTAGCATCAGGCGTTTTTCTCTGCACAGATAAAGCTGCTGAGGATGACACACGCCCTGGGCACGTGACACAGGGTGACTGCACCGCTGTGTGATCTGCAGCTGCACTACATCTGTCACAGCTGTCGCAGCTACTGCACACCTCAGTGCAGATGCTATTAATTTTAACTCTACACCTGCAGTGTGCCTCATCTCTTAAAAGACCCTTTAACAACCTCTTTCCTACCAAGTCAGCACACTTCCAACTCAGCCACAACTAATTAAACTGGCAAGTACTCTAAGAGATGCAAGGGGAAACTGAGGGAAATAATTAAGGTCCTGCCCATGGAAATGTGTCGCATGCTTTGTGATTGTGACTAATGACAGATGTGTGGAAGGAGAATGAATATTTATTCATTACTGGAGTAAGCTGCCTTGGATATAATGGTTGTTGATAATAATGCCTATTTTAGGATTGTTTGACAGTTGTCATCAAGCTAAGAAAATGGTAAACTCCAGCAGGTTGTTTCTTTGGAAAGAAGCAGGGTGAGGGAGGAGTGAATGTCAGAGCAGAATTTAGTTGTGTCTGAGAAAAAGGCTGAGAGGAAACACATTGTGTTCCTCATGCTGAAAATTTCTGGTGAGCATCTCTTACGCCACTATGATTTATTAATTTGACAAAGGCCATCTTTGTAAAACAAAAGTGACCTTTACTGCAAATGTGAGAAGCCAATCAAATATTGGTAAATCCTAAAAGCCTGTAAAACTCTCAGGTCAGTTAAGATCTGAAGCTAAATGTTTCTGGAAATTATACCTTCCTTTAGCATATTTAGTCAGGCTGGTTCAGTAGTGACCAGAACGGGTCCTGATGTGAGCATGGACACCCTCTGCACACATGTGGGCTATGCACCCATACCACCCCATATCTTCTGCTGAGAACAGGCTCACTACATGCATTCCACACTAAAAAGTGGAATACAGTCCCCTTCTAACCAAGAACTACATGTATGGCTGGATAGGTAAATGCCCATGAAAAGAATTTTGTGTGTGTACACATACAGAGATCAGAGATTCATGAGGGACAAATAGGTGAGAAAGAGGCTGTGGTGACACCACAGTGTGCATGACACAGAACAGGGAAGATGAAGGTTCCAGAGGCCTCACAATAATTTTGCATTTCTGTGTCTTCTGTTGATGGTGTCTTGTCTATTAGGGCCATATGCAATACCCTAAGGCAGAGCAAATCATCTGGGGAGCAGAAGCTTGGTGTGGCAATAAATCCTTTCCAGTCTCTGGTTCCCAAGGCCTAAATTCACAGCTGAGTCTGGAGGCCATGCAGCAAACATGGTATTGAGTCATTGTGCATTGTGAAGGATGAGAGAAAATTCTACAGAATTTGATAAAAACATATATGACTATTTGAACTTTTTGATGCAATGCCCCCAGTTATTCTTACAGGTAAAAAATTACTGCTTGAAACACAGGACATAATGAAAACATGTTAAGGCAGCTAAGCTCAGGTTGAAGGACGAAGTATTCAGGTGCAGGTAGCAGAGAGCACACCGCTCTCTCTTGCTGGATGCCAGCACAGCCTCCAGACCTCCAGCCCTGCATGGAGACAGCTCCTGGAACCTG
Source organism: Ploceus nigricollis (assembly GCA_013399945.1). Classification (NCBI taxonomy): domain Eukaryota; kingdom Metazoa; phylum Chordata; class Aves; order Passeriformes; family Ploceidae; genus Ploceus; species Ploceus nigricollis. The sequence goes on along the minus strand of VXBC01006768.1, from coordinate 511,231 downwards.
AACTGCTTCAAGAGGCTCCTCCAGCTGTGGCCACACAGCACGCCAGTCTATTGGAAGTTGACACATTGTTCTGCCTCAAAACATGGTGAAAGAATGGAGGAACCATCTGTCTGCAGAGAGCTGACTGTGAACTGGCCTTCAGCAGAGGGTTTGTGGTAGCCTCCGTTTCCCACGTGCAAAACAACCAACCTACACACAGCAGACCCATGCCTACTGCTTAGAGGCAGCAAAAAGTACTGGTAAAGGGGAGGATCAGGTTCAGGAATTACAGTACTGAAAAATTGTGTGTTCCTGAACTATCACATGTCTTGGAGGTGAACAGTGACAGAAGACCACTTGAAATGCAGAGGGCCAAATGAGATGGCAAGCTGTGATTGCTTTGGTGTCTGAAGCCTACGATGTGCTGATGTTCTACGTGCAAACTGCCAGACTGAATCAAACCAGTTCAATGTCATACTCAGAGTCTTTTCACAGATCCAGGCCATTTCCTCCTGATTCAGATATGGGTGTTAAAAAAGCAAACAAACAGACCAAGCAACAGATTCTGAGAGAAGCTGCTACCAGGGTTGGGATTTTCAATGCCTCTTATTGAACATTATTTACCTTTTGAAGCTTAGAAGATTAAGTGCTTTCCAGAAATAGTAGATTTTAAATAGTATTTGCTATAATAGTCAATGATGATAAACAAGCAACTGACACAAGTCTTAGATAAGCATATCTAAGATTTTTTTATATGACAGTTATAAAAGCAGTATTTATACCATTGAATAAGATGACATCCAGGAATAACCAGTACCAGAGACAAAGCTCTAGAATATTCTTGTCATTTTTTGTAAATGTACCTCTGTAATTTAGAATTCTACTCCACTTAATTGCTATAGCTATTAGAAATTCAAATATTATTTCACAATTATTTACATTGATGTTTGAAAAGATCACAATAAAACATAACATTACTATGATTACCTAAGCAATTAAGAAAGATGATGTTTTGAAACCACCTTCTAAATAATGTACATATATCATCCACATATCTGCATCACACTGATTTTTCTGTGATTTTGATTAATAAAATGTGCTGGACTCTGCAATGAGGATTCATCTCCCCACATGTTTATGGGTTAGGTGTCTATACCTTAGCTATTCAACTTTGGCCACTTTTGAGACAATAAAAAGGAACTAAGGGATGACTGACCTTGTCCTTATGCATACATCTAGGGTGATTCAAATCAACTAGACCCTTAAAATATTTATTTTTCTGTCATTAATTTACCTAAGAAATTAATTTACCTAAGAGGGGACCTAAGAAATATATCTGTTGACACACCCATTGCATGAATACATCTGACAGTAACCATCCAAAAATAGTAAATATTCTATTCCTCCTTCAGTTCCCCATATATTTCCAGAGCAAAGTGGAAAGCTCAATGAAATTTCAGGTTTTTCATAGGATTGAGTCTGTGAGATATCTGAAAAAAAAGTTTTACTATGTGCAAAGTAATGCAAAAATGTAATAATTACTTTGTGAACCCCACAAATGCAGTACTTGGCAGGCATTAAACCTGCAGCAATGAACCTGCTAGCTGAAAGTGGAAACCTGCTCCAAGTCAGAAGAGGCTCTAATCAAAATGGAACATGTCAAATATCAGTACTTCCTGGTGAACTAAGATGCTTGTGATAGCTTGAGGCTGCTTTAGAAAAGAGACACTCCTTTTTTACCAGGTTTGTAAAGTCTTACCTTCTATAATATAAAATATGGCTGCTGATTTTCTTACCTAGGAAAACCTGCAACATCAGCTGAGTAATGATTGAAAACATCTAGGGATCAGGGATTTCTGCAGGAAGTGGACAGTAAGTTCTGAAACTTCTGGAAAAAAAGGGAGCTCCAGATTTGCACTCTGGTAAGCATTGTAAAAACTCTTGGCTTCAATGTAAGGGCAGAAAAATTCTCACAGTGTTCAGTAGTCTCATGATGGAACACAAGAACTGCAGGCTGAGTCCCTCATGACAGCCAGATATGTTTCATTTCCTGAGAGATTATCTTGAAATGTATTGAAATGGAATAAAAAAAAAAACACTTATAGGTTTTTAATATTTTTTCTTGTGTTTCTTTCTTAATAGTAATGTGAGAGGAACAATGAGGATAGTGAAACCCAATAGACACAGCAAATTGCCCTCATGATAAAAAACATTTCTGTATCAAATAAATGATAAAGACGATTTTTTTACTTCTTCTATTTTTTTTATCCAAAATTATCAAAGATTTAAAAGAGATAAAGGAATTTTTGATTTGTAGCAGGGAAAAATGAGTCTCAGACCTACTCAAGGTCAATAGCAGTGCCTCTGCTGATCCACGTTATTTACTTCTATACTGATTTGTTACCTTGATCGTCAGCTCATTTAGGTTGAAGAACTTTCTGGAGTGGCTTCTGGATTGGGAATGTCTGGGCCTCATCCTACTGCAAAGCCAGAGAGCAGATTCAGCCAAGTCCCAGCTCCAGGGCATGAGTCAGTAATTGCACCTTCCAGGGTGTTACCCAAGGTGATCCCAAGACTCAAGCCTGGCAGAGCACAGAGGATATTGCTGTTCTTGTGTGGAAGAAAATTCTTCTACTCAGATATATTTTTAAAATATCATTCAAATTGACAGATTAATTACCAACACAGTTATCTTCAGACTTCCACTGAACCCTCACTCAGAGCAGGTTTTACAGATATATAAGAAGAAATTCTGGTATAACTAAATTCAATGGCATTTCTGTCCTTTTCTATGGGGGCAAGTTTTCAGCTGTGATCCAAGAAGGCATTAAAACAGCACAAGAAGTAGCATTATTCTTACAGCACAGAGGACTTGCACACATAAAATATGTCAGAAGAGATGCCACCAATCTGTTTTATAGCTGCTTAGATACTACAAATGACTCTAACAGAATTTAGAAGGATGCATGTTCAAAATGTCAAAGTCAAGCTTTTATCCCTGTTAGTAATTATCTCATATGAGATTCTTTCACACAGTGCAGAGTTTAAGTTTAAACAGAAGCGAGCATGCTTTCTAGATGTTATTTCATGTAACATATTTGTAAGGCTTAGCATGTACAGTCATAACAAGCCATGCCTGAATTGCATCACTTCCCTAATTTTCCATCAGTCATTGCAAGTATTTACTGTCCTTACTCTAAGTTGTGTACTTTATTTTCAAATGAAAAGATACTTACATGTAGTGTGGCATTTCATTTCTTAAACAGACAATCAGTGTGGGATTCCAAACTGTATATTCTGGATGTGGCTACAAAGCTGCAAAGCTTCATAAATCTGGCACAGAGAATCCTGAAAGCAAATTGGAGAAAGGAAAGTTTTACACAGGCAAATCTGAAGGAAGAAGATGTGAGAGAAGACATTTTTGTAAGGTTTACCTCCTCTACACTGATCTCTGGAAAACTGGAGACAGCCACCCAGGAGAAAAAGAAATTGAACCGGTTTTCAGAGTCAGGAGCTTTTCAATGCACTCCAGAGGTTTCTGAGGAATGGTGGTGGTGGTGTTTAACCCTGGTGGGCATCTCAACCCCACACAGCCTCTCACTGAGTCCCCTGGGATAGGATGAGGGAGAGAATCATGAGGGTAAGAGTGAGAAAATATGGTTTAATAGGTAAAGAAAAAGCAAAGTAAAGGAGAAAAATAAATTCATTGACTCCTTATCAGCAGGCAGGTATTCAGGCATCTCCAGGAAAGCAGGGGTTGTAATGAGTAATGGCTACCTGGGAACATAAATATCATCATTTAAACTGTCCTCCCTTCCTCCTTCTTCATCCAGCATTTATTGGTGAGCAGCGTCATTTGTATAGAGCATCCCTTGGGTCACTAACACATTTTGGGTTATTAACACATTTTGTTTTAATCACAAATCCAAAACATTGCACCACGGCCAAAGCCAATACAGCCAGTATTGGCCAAAGCCAATAGAGGTCCTGTGATTCACCAGCTTTATTCCCCACTTCCCATAACACAGTCTTTGAGGATGCATAATCCCATTTTTGTGAAGGTAAATGTGTGATGATGTTTTCCTGCCCAGTACACACCTACATCAAGCTGTCTCCACCTAAGATGTAGGCACAAGGTACAACGACAGTACCATACGATGCTGTGTGGAGGAAGTTTGCAAGAATAATGTGGGCATCACTTGTACTTTTGTCAGACTCTTTCACTTTATGGAGAACAAGTTAACCAGCCTGGCAATTGTGCACTGCCTTGGAAATCACTGTCTTAGGAGGACTTCAGCAAACTCTTGCAGCCTACAGAAGTCAATGCCATCACTACTGACGGTGCAGGTTCCAAGTTCCTCCTTGAGGAGCTGATCAGGAAAATACTTTGTTCTATTCCTTTATGAATGAAAGAACTAGAGGATTTCAGGATATTTTTGTCTAAGCCAAGACACTTGCAAAGACATCTTCAATGCTTTCTAGCTGAGGGTTGATCTCAAGAGAAAGCTGTGTGGTAGATTGGTGTGTGTGCATGTGAGTGTGTATGCACTTTCATGTGGGAATTTTTTCTGTATGCCAGAGCATATAATGCCACATGTTTAGGAGAACAACATTGTACAAACTGAGAACAGTGCAGGTTATTCATCATCAAGATAATACTAAAAAATTACAATATGTAGTTCTTTTACTTTAGAAAACATTAAAAACTTACCAATACCTTTTAAAAGACCTTGTTCTTTCTCTTTTGTACCTCTTTATTTTTTTTTAACTTTTTAATGTTTGATCAAGCTTTGCCTATCAACGCATTCCTGAGTGAGCCAGCACAACTGCTGCTGTGTGAGCACACAAATGCACAAGACTTCTGTAGAGCATTCAATTAAACTTTAGTGGGGAAAAAAACTGTTGAAATTCCTTTTGAGTTTTCCCGTAACTTCCGTAACTTTTTCAGTAACATGTTACCTTCTAGCAACCCTATAAGTTGCCTCTCTGATGTTATACTATTACTGCATGTCACTGTTAAAACAGGCAGCAAAGAAAGATTATAGCAACTTTTGTACAGTTCTGATGAGGATAGACCTCACTAATCCAAAGTAAGGGCTGCCCCTGCTTATGTGGGGCCATGCTGGTGATATATTCATGCTCTTTTTTTCCTGCTTATAGAAGTGTTCAAGATGGAAAATCAAAGATTTGTAAGTTATTCAGCCAGCACTAGCTGTGCCAGTTCTGATTAACTCCAACATCTGTAGATTTTCATCACCAGTAAAATTCTCGGCGCATGAGTATCATGGTACTGCTCATGGTATTTCCACAGCTTGAACTCTCCAACCCTTGTATTGATGACCAAGACTGACATTATGTCAGAGTAGATGGTAAAGAGCACAAATATTTCGCTGAGGATCTCATCTGAAACACACCAAATATAGCTGAGATTGAAGTACATGTAATTTGTAGGTTCCATAGAAAGTGATTGGAAAACTGCCGGTAGTAATGCCAGAAGAAGCGACTGCGTTTGTTGCTGTCTTCTCGACAGTTGTGTGGGAAATATGTCAAGCAGAGATGAAGTACCTTGAAGTTCCTTGCTCCACCCAGTGCATCTGCATGAGAAATCAATATTCACAGCAGAGAACAGGACAGCAGGGCAAAGCTTGGGAGAGGCAGGGTCCCACAACTCCTTCAGCACTAGACTCCTTCAAGAGAGTCTCCTGCACATGGCAGCCCCGCATGGAAGGGGAAATACTGGAGCTGCCTCATTTCTTACTACCTCTGTATCCATAATACTGACTGCACAGCACATCTCCAATTTCTTCTTTGCCAGCACAGGGAACATGTGAGGCACAAGCTGATTTGGGGAAAGCATAAGGCAGGACTATACCTACCATCATCCCAGTTCCTATGGGAGGCCTAAATAATATTCTGATAAGCTCAATCAAAGAGTGAAATATGTCCTGCCTATGGTATGCTTGTTTCAGTAACAAAGTTGTCTGAAAGGGTCTGTGAGGTTATACATTAGTTCTTAAAAAGGAAACAATGTCAGGAGTTGTCAACTTTTAAGTGGGTGAACTGAGACCCTGCTCATAACAATTGTCAGTGGTACTCAGAGATGTGATTTTTACTCGTAAACTCAATAGGCATATCATTTTTTACAGAAAAAAAAAAGGTAAAGGCAGTAATAATTTATTAATTTCCTAAAGTTGCCACTGTTTAATTCTGTCGGTGAATCGCTACTGCTCTGTGATGAGTTTATTGAAGGTTATATAGAATAGCTGAAGTATTCCCACTCACCCTCACCAAATCTATAACATGCTTCTGTCCAAAAGATGGCAACGAAAACACTTTATGTGCCTTTTTTAGACAGGCTCCAGGAAATGGAGTTTTAGATTTATTCTTATTTAAATAAGATTGCTATTTTCTTTTAAAATAACACTTCTTATTTTTGAAACTTCTCAAAGTGCCAGTCATGTCTATCACTTGTCTGTCCCTGCTCAGAGCTTAATGCAAAGTCTAGAAACTCTTTGTATGAAAATTTCATGCCTCCAGGTGCTCCATTGATTATTCATGAAGCTTTTGGAGCTGTCACCATGGGAGCCAATTGGCTACAACTTATTTAGCATATTAATGACCTATATGAGTTAGTGCATGAGGAGACATATCACGCCACCTGGAATGCAAGTGGCAAGCTGCTGCTGACTCAATCAGCTTTGCAATGGGAAGTAAGGAATTGGAAATATTTTACACAGAAACAGCAAATCTCTTGCATGTCCAAATGCATTCTCTCAAATTAGCATGCATGGCTTCAATAGCTTGTTTTCATAATATGTTCCTTTTATCCTCTGTGCGTTTGGCCTCATTACAAGCTCTCTCCTCCTGCCAGAGCACATGCCCCTGGAAAGGTTTAATAGGTGAGTCATGTGGTTTGTGAGACATTACATCAGAATGATTTAATACACCAAGGGCAGGGCTGTGTGTCAGGTTCAGCTGCTGTTACTGCCGTTACAGTTTGTGTAGCAGGTAACTTGATGGTCTCCAGAAAGCAGCTAGATAATGATAACAATTAATTTTATGGCAGCAAGAGAAGGACTTCAGCTGAGCTAAGCACCTTTTTTATTTTCCTCCATTTGCTGCGGCACTTTTGCACCCAGTCAGCAGGTGAAGCGCTGCCTTAACATTTTGGCAAAATTAAAATGTTAAAGCTAAACAAGGAAATCGCTGAGGGGGAGCCAGGAAGAAACGATTTAAAAAAGCTGTGGCTGAACCAGAGGCAGCTCCATTAAATCCTCAGACAAGCGGTGCGAGCAGCACACTTTGGCAGGGCTGTGCTGGACCCTGCGGGGCGGAGCCTCCTCCTCCCCTGGGCACTGCATGGCTGGGGGGCAGCGACCATCGCCTGGCACCAGCAGAAAGACTCAGCAGCCAGGCACTGCCTCTCCTGGTCACCACTGCTGTATATCACTTCCTGAGCAATCCTGCTGCAGGCATGGAGAAAATAGCTGTGGGTCAGGGTCAGTCAGAATAGCACCATCTGACCTTTACGTGTTTGAGATACTGGAATGCATTACTAAAGATTTATTAAAATTATTTGAGGCCACCTTTGGGGACAAAAGAGATTTGTTATACAGGGTACACGGCTTTGGCTGGCTGACAGGGATTTAGGGCTCCTATTCTCATTCTGCAGGACCCTGAGTCCCTGGGTGAGGGCAGGGTGAGGAATGAGAGTGAAATACATGCATAGCTGTGAAAAATCAGTCTCAGCAAAAGTAGCAGAACACTTAAGCACATGCTCAACTTATTTTCACTTCCTTCATACCTTCTGAATATTTTCTCTGATCTGGTACATTCATTGCTTAAAAATATTTCTTGATACTTACAGTTAATTTATTTAGTAATTAAAACAAGCAAGAAGTGAGGCTGTTGCTCGTGGGGATGTGTTACATCCCACATAATGTGTATAACTTGCAAAGAAGATGCATGACCTAATACCCACGTAGCTTCTTCCTTGTGACTCCAACACAGTTATAATAATCCTTCTGCAATGAAGGACCAGTACAGAGAGCCACAGACTAAAGTACAACTACAGCTGGGAGTAAACCCTAATGCAGAGCAGTTCAGACTGATAAAAATACATGTGGGAGAAAATTCTACCACCCACAGGACCTCTGTGCTGCCCCATCCATTCCATTGCTGGCCAGACTAACAACATGGAGCACTGTGTCTCTCTTGCTCTAAAGTGTGTTGAACTTTTTCAGGACATGGGAAGAGACCTGTTGCCCAAAAGGACATAATGTCTTCCTTGCCCCATGTACTAACAACAAAAGAGGCACTGGAGAGAAAAGCTTACTTCCAGAGATCTGTCAGATTCAGCTGGACACCTGTTTCCTAACCTTGGGGAGTAGTGACAGTTTTTCGGTAATGATGTAAATGAGCTTTCTGTGATTAGTTCCCACTTTGATTCTAATTTTCAGATGCCTAAATTGGTCATAGGCATAGGTTCCTCTTGGAAGCTGAGATTTTGGGACTTCAAATTTTGCTTATCCAAAATTAGGCAACTACATACCTTTGAGCACAGTCAACCCTCAGAGAGGAAAGAATGCACACAGAAACCATGAAGGCTCTTGGGGTCTCATACACCTAAATTTCCCCACACACATCTTTGTGAAATGAGGAAAAGATTATAACAATTAAAATCCCTGTTCTGGGTTTTGAAAGTTTTATAGCATTGTCCAAGATCCAGATACCTGTTTTCCAGCTGACTTGGCACAACGAACCTGCTGTTCCTGCTGCCCATGTACACTGTGTTCTGCAGTCACACAAATTTCATCCAAAACTCTGCAGAAACCTCAGTGCCAGTAAGGCAATTGCCCATCTAACTGGCCACCATTTCTTCAAAACAATAGGGGGAGAGAGAAAGAGAGAGCACACAGAGAAAGAAGCTCAGGGGCAAAGAAGAGGCATAGCAACAAGAGCCCATAATTCATAAGCCTCAGCCCTTTGTTTTGCCAACCAACATCACCAGTATCCTGCCAAGTGGAAAATATTTTCTGGACATAATAGAAAACATCACTGCAATGAGCTATTGGTAGCCCACCTAAAGGTTAACTGATGGAGTGGAAGTGCAAAATTATTTAGCTGTTAGAAGGCATTTGCATTGGCACTTTGAACTGATGTAGCTGTGCATATTTTGTCGTTGCTTTAAAAGAACCAAGGCTGGTTTTCTTTGGTGTTCTGAATTGTTGTTTCAACTTAAGTAAAGACTGCATGTAATCCCATGCATATTGGTGAATCCACAGAACTTACTTTGTTCCAGTGTAATAAAATTTCCTTTTGATTGTTCAGACCTGTAGGGAGATGAGTTAAATTTATATATTATGCAAATAAGAACCAATTTCTGTTTTTTTTGGTGGTCTTTCATGCAGGGATTAACAATAGCTACAGGTACTGTGCAGAATCAGAGGAAATGCAATGACATAAAGATTTAAAACAACTGCATAGAATGATCTATGATGATACTGATAGCAGTATGGAGTTCAATATTGAAATATTAGCCTGGTAAATAACCCTTTATATCCAAATAAATTCTGATTGCCTATTCATTGCTTAGATTTCATGAGGCCTTCTTCATTACAAAATGAATAGCTGCTAATTTGTTGCATCTCTAAGTAAAGTTCCAGTAAATTATATTTAAAGGAGGGAGAAAAAAGGCCTTGTTATGAAACAGTCACCAGCTGGCCATACCATTGCAAGTGCTATTTTCTTTCCTTTTTGAAATTCAAATTTTTTGTAAGCCTTTTTTTTTTTAACTTAATTTTTTTAACTTTACTTTTTTGTAACTAGGAGCCTGTAGTGATGCATATAAAGATACATGAATACTGCACTCCCATATACAGGGATTTGCATATTGGGCTTAGATTGACTATAACAGAGAAATCTTCCTGAATTTGTACAATATACTGTGTAGAGTATCTTCATTGTAAATATGGCTGCAGTATCACCAGAAAAGTAATAAAATTTAAGATGGAAACATTTAGGACCAAAACTTCCTGATACCTAATATTGTCCTGTAGTGAGGCCCTGTTGAGTCTAAATGTTTTTCTCTTTAAATTTTTCTATCTAAATCCCCAAATTGTATCTTTGTGCCTCATTCAACATTACACAGAGCTGTCAAAAGGGGCTGCTTTCTCCCTACTGCCCTGTGCCTGTAGCTCTCCTTGTCCTGCTCTTATGCTGGAAAGGTAGATTCCCACAACTCCTTTGTGTAATTTCTGCTATCTGCAAGACCTTTTATCAATTCAATTCATTAATCTAGCAGGCAACTGCTCAATGTACAGAATCAGGAGAAATTTTTTTCTGTGGCACTGAGCCATTTTGCTAATCACTAAACTATCCCTCAGCAAAATCACCTTGGCACCAAAATAAAATCATCACAATCCTAGCTGCTTAATCCATTTCAAATACACTTCTCTCATGTTACCAAGTGACAGAGTTGCCACATGCAGTATGTTTGCTATCAAATATGATGGTTTATTTACTTGTCTTAGTATCTTCTCTTATTTCTGTTAAAGAGACAAAGCATCTGCAGCTGCTAAAAACACTTGGATCTCAACGGACTGTAGTGTTTCTTCAAATTTCAATTCCCTGTATATTCTAATATATAGACCAGTAAATACCTGGTCTGAAGTCTGCAGAGGGAAGCTCCTAGGTCTCAGATGAACAAAGACATCAAGTATAGAAGTGAACATGAGACTTGGATTCAGCTGAGGACACCATGTTCAAACGCTCAACTTCTCAGTCAAGGAGGCCCCTTGACTGGGCTATCTGTAGTGGGTGTCTCATCTTGAAAGACCTGGAGTTCTTTTTACTAATACATTTTCCAGATGCAGAATTATGCCATTACTTTTCTTCTTCACATGACCTTTCTTGCAGTATGTATCCCCATGTTATCCTACAGGTGCTGGAAGGATGGAGGGAAAGAACTACATCACTAAATTTTGAAGACTTTACAGCAATAGCCACTTTGCAAGTAATTTGTTTTAGCATTCAGCTGGCCCATTAAAGGTGGAAATTTCTTGCCAAGCCAGTGCAAAAATGCATCTGGAGTAAAGGATCTCAAGAGGGTATTTTCTCGGCAAAGGTTCACATGGAAGGCTGTAGAAGAAATGGGATGTTGGTCTGAACAAGGTGGTTGTCATGGTGGTGGGTCCAAACAGCACTTCCTTAAGGAAGATCAGAGAGGAGAGGGAGGAAAGCTCTTCCCCATCTGTGCATCATGTGCATCTGAGGAGGTCTGGTGGAAATATCTGTGGGAAGGGCAGGGTTGGAAAAGTGAAGGAAGTTGGGAGGGGGAATTCCTGGTCTGCCTCTGGAATGAGGAGAAGTCAGAAATCAGCTGAGAACCTGGACTTGTTAAAAAGAATATGTAGGCATTTGTGAGTTGTGGGATTGAAAACAATAAGGGAAACTCTGTGAATGTCTAAGCTCACCCTTTGAACAGGGTGAGATGGAAGAGAGGAGTGTGCCAAGACCATAATTTATGTGAGTGGAAGTTTTATAGTTTGCAATTTTGCTGACAGTGATAGAAAGCCTTGCATCAGCCTCGCCATACTAGGGCTCTTCTGTAATGAGTTTATCACCCATACCAGGTTTATCACTATAATGAGTTTATCACCCTTAATGAATTTATCACCCACACTGTTTGGTCAAAGCTTTCATAAAACCTGGTGAAGATACATCAAAGAGTATCAGTTTAATCCTTTTAAAACAATCACACACATTCATCTTTAGAGGAAAATTCGAACGTGGTCAAAACATCTTTTCCCTAAGGAAATCTCCTGGCAATTATGGGAGGTGTCCTGTCAACCTGTACTCCTCCCCAATATCTCCTAACACCTTAAGCAAGAAGAATAAAATGCTCTTCAGGATAAATAATAATGCTAGATATAATGGGGGGTTTTCTGACATAAAGAGGCAGAAACCTACCTCTCTGCTTCTGCTCTGTGCCAGCCCCATTTCATTCAGCAGTCTCACTGGTGCTGTCAAATGGCTTAACTGATCATTGTCCACTCTTGAGACAGTGTACTGAGAGCAGCCAGGCTGCTGGTAGTCAGCCCTGATGGCCTCATGTTAAAATGTAACCCTGTTGTCTGTGAGAGCAGATGATGCTTGATGGATGGACTCTGGCTGAGGTGCATGTTCCCATTCCATTTTGCTTCTGCCCAGCTCTGGATCTTTGCACAGCCAAAGCAGCATGGACTTTTAATTCAGGCAATAATGTCACCAGATCAAGTCTCAAGAGCTGCTATTAAGGCTGTTACAGCTTGTAATAGTCAATCTTTATTTTACTACCTATTTCTATTCGTTAGGGTTTGGAAGCTTTATGAACACAGGTGGGCAAATTAATCAGTAGTGTAACTCCCTGGATCCTTATTTGGCCCATAAACTTGTATACATTTAGGTTTCTCAGCTGAACTTTTGCTGAAGCCATTTTTACCTATAATGCAGGGCATAAAAAAATCTAGCTTCACCATTTTATCTACTATATTCTCTCCAGTGCCTTTTTTTCTGAAAACAGTGGGTTTCAACAATTTACTTCTTTTATTAGGAAAAAAAAGACAATTAAAGGGCAACACAATATACTTTTATGATTTTTATTGCATAGCAAAAATCTAAACTGCAATGGCAGCTGATTTTTCTGTTTCAAAGAACTACATACTCATAATTCTCAAAAAAATCCCATTCATAATATAAAGTATTACTATATGAATGTGTATGCCAGCCTTCTTGATCTGTTTTGTGTGCTTATTGTTAGAAATTAATGGATCTATCTTTAATTACTCCAGGGCAGTATTTGAGTCAGGAATGAACATCAAATTGCAATTCCTTAATTGTAAGCTTTTACTACAGGGTCTGTGGTGCCACCCAAAACTTTTTGCTAGCTCTGCCAAGGATGCTGCATTTTTTCACGTCTTTACATTGTATGCTTTTAATAAAGAAAAATGCACTATAGGTATAATTTCATAGGGGAAATTTGAACAAAACCTTCTAAAATGCTTTGGAATTGCCCAGCATGCAAGAATTCAGATTAAATTGGTTACCAAAATAGCTATTTTGTAGTTTGGCCCCCCCAATGTGCAATCATTTACATCTCCCCAATCTATCATCAATTTTCAGCTGGCATTTTCTCTGCAAGTAATAACCTGCAAGTAATGTTTGCAGCAGATAAAGACAGCTGAAAAAAAGGTAAAAGGAAGAGAAAAAAAAATGAAAATAATAGTTGGTAAAAATGAGAGAGTATGGTATAATTACTTGTATTTCAACAGTATCATGTCTTCCCAGAATTCAAGCTGTGTATAATAGCTATAGTGGAAAGGCAAAACAGAGAAGCCCCAAGGAAATGGGATGCAGAGAGTATTTTTTTAACCTTCCTGGGGAGCCTTACTCCACAAAGATTTAAAGCTTTTTAAACATCATGAGAACACGTTGGCTGGAAAGCAGTGCATTTCAAGATGAAAATGCATTAATGAATGTCTCTTGGAAGAGGACAATCTGAAATATCTTTCTCTGTGGGAGTAACTTGCAAGCTGATTGTGTGGGCTGATAGATATTCCATTGGAGAATGCTCAGGGAATGTTAAGGTTGAACGGTTGAGCACACGGAAGTTAGGAAATGCCACATTGCAGGATTCAGGAGCATCCTTAACTCTGCCTCTGGTGTGTATGTGGTATAATGTATTCATTACATATAATCTCCCAGACACTGCTATAAATACATACTGTCGTCCCTGATCTTAGATTTTACACATATCAGTGCATGCATTAACTGCTGTGTACAGCTCTCCACTGCAGCTTATTAAAACCTTGTATAAGACAAGTACATAATAAAATTTGTCTGAGCAAATAGTGCAGATTAAATATTACATTTATGATATAGAAAATGGCAGTCATTTGTTGCAATACATTATCCTGTGAGCTTGAAAGACTGAATGCTACATGGGTGCATGCAAATTAGCCATGTAGTTAGCTCCTTCATTTCCTGCAAAGCTCAGGAGGGCTGGCTTTGTTTCTGCTTGAAAAGACACAGCACAGGTGCTGCAGCAGACTGAGGCTTTGGCCATCCCCAAATCAAGCAGGACAAATAATGGGAAGGAATCCCTGTGACCCCTCATGAGCAGTCAGCTGACATGGTTTTCTCCCTGATCCACAGAGCTTTGTCTGTCCACCGAGTGCAAGAGAAAGTTGTGATTCAGTGTGGCCAGAGTCAGAGCAAGGGATGCATTGAAGAACTGACAGCAGGGCAATCATGCACAAAAGCTACATGGCGTTGCAAGTGAAGGAGTAAAAGGAGATTGTGAAATTTAAATGGTATCCACAATGAAAACAAAGTACATCATTAGCAAGGTTAAAGATCAGAGAACCCAGAGAGAGTGGAGGTTTTACAAAACCCTCAAAATGTATAAAACTCATGGTTTTTTCCATTTAATTGACTCAAAATGCAATGAAAGCACATTTCTCTAATTAAATAAATGTCTTGTGGTGTGCAGAAATAAATACCAATGATTCTTAAATCATGGGCTTTGATTCCGGACAGAATGTGGTTTTTTTATTTGAGTCCTAAAGGATTTTTTTACATTGTTTTAATTTTAATGGGTACTTCACTTTGTTCTGAGCTTTACCTGTCTCTCCATTCAAATGAGTGTCTAGTTGATTTTTATTCAAAATTAATCATGTCCTGCCCTTTTCCTTCTTGACAAAATGAAGGATCAGTTTTTTTCTCCATCTCTGCTGTTTCTCCTCTCTCAGAGAGCAGCCCTTCTGTACCAGCTCACTCCTTTCCTTGTCAGCTGGCTGCTGTATGGAACTTCCCAGGAAAAGGAGGGCTCGGGCCTTTGCTCCCACACAGTGTCTGCATGAGGGTGGGCATGTGTCTCTTTGTTGAGACATTTTCACCAGTTCTTATTCCATGAAGTGGGCAAATGCTGCCTATGCTCAAGGGAGGTCTCGTGACTCTCCCCAGCAAAGCTGAAATCTAAGGAAGATATGGCCCTTCTCTTGCTACCCTACTTGTGACCCTACTTGATGAGATTTATTAGTGCTCTCCTCACTAAAGTCTCCTGCTTTCATTATGATCTTCTTCCTTTCAGGTGTTTTGCTTCCTTCCAGCACCAGAAACAAAATATTTCTGCAAAATAATCTCTTAGAGATTGTACTTTTTTTTTTCTTCTGTTCTTTAAATACTTTTATTTTCAAAGTGATTCCTGGACAAGTACTTGGTCCCTCTAGTTGAAAGGTCAGTTGGTGTACCAATCTTCTGTGTGAATCTGCTGTTATTTCACCTTCTGGATGATTCAAGGAAGAACAACACATACTTTTGTGCTTAATAAAAAACAGTTGTACACAACAAATTAAATAAGTTTTATCCCCAGATGCAATTGTGTTTTTCTTTGCAGGACTTGCCAGCTCTGTGATCAGTGCAGTGGGAACCACTGCCTTCTCATCAGATTCCTCCTCCTATAGAAAAGCTAGAAACTATATTCATTTATCTCTAAGAATTTTTTTTATTCAGAGTACACAAGGGCAATATTTGGTCTCGCTTTCATCATTGAATGGGATTTCCAATAAATACATGCCACTATGTGGTGCACATGGAACCCAGAGGGCTGCTCTCAAATTGCTCCATTTTGCACATCGTTGTCCCCAAATATTGTGAAGACTCAGTGCATCTTCAGAAAAAAATAAGATTTTGATTCAAATTGACTGATGGTGGAACTCTGGAAGAATTTAGTAATGGCTTTAGCATGTTCTCTTTCTATATCATAGTGTCATTCACTTCAGCATCTACACTGGAGGTGTCTGAATCTCTGCTGGTCACCCCCATATCTCCTGCATTCAAGGGAGGGAGGCAAATTCTTCCAGAGTCTGATTCAGCTCAGTCTGAGCCCCTGTAAAGCAGAAAGATTCACACCTGACTGATCATCTCACACAGCATAGAAAAAATGGGTCAGGTACAAGTCACTGTTATTCACAGAATATGGACAACTTCAACAGTAATAGCTAAATTAGAAATAGTGAAATGCAAGCATCAAGTTAGCAGAAATGTCACTTTAACTTTTGCTTTAGAATATAATTCTGATCAAGTCGTTTTATTTCCTTTGTTTGTACACTCATGTTCTTGGAGATTTTAATTGCTCACTGGCTGACATTGTTCCAGTTTACATAAAAAACATGCTTGAGGACTAGATATAATGCAATGTAGGACAGAGTACTTTTTTATCTTTACTGCAGCATATCAGAACTAAAGATCTGCATACTTTTCAGTACATGCACCAGGAATATACATTTTATCATAGTTTAAAAAAATCCAATTTATCAAATCAATTTTAAGGAAAAATAGTGAAACATCATAAAGAAAGAAATTTTCTTTAAGGTAAACCTTTTCTGTCTTAATTGCGTTCACAGTCATCATTTGCATTTGCTTTGCCCTTGTAGTTCTCATACATATGTTAAGTATCCATTAACAGGTTTTCTGCCAGTAATGATCTTAGATCCCAAGAGTGGATTTCTTCATGGATTCATCTCCATACTTATTATAAAACTCTGTTTATAATTACTCACTCTACAGTCTCTTGTTGCACTTATTACAGGCATGTCCTTACAACCTATGTTCAAAAGGACACTCTTATAAGTCAAGAAAGAGAAAAAAAATAGCTACAATACTTTCAATTAATCAATTTAATAATTTAATGCTTACTTAAATGGATTTTTTTGGTCTGTTCCTTTTCCCTTTGATGAAAAAGTTCTTTACATTAAAATACAGCTCTATCTTATTAACCTCACTTCTCTAGCCACCTTTAATGTCTAGGAAGCATTCTTTACCCATGATTATAACTCTGATTCTGAAAAACAAGTATTTTCTCCATCCCAGTCCCAGGTTACATAAGTCATCATAATTTTTAAGTTAAAACCAGAGATACTGCTCTTCAAACACGCCTGAAAAGCAATTGTGTCATAGGCTTCATTCTTTTAATAGTGAGATGGAAAAAGGTTAGAGTTAACATCTAATGGAAGCTAGGAGAAAACAAACAACAACTTACAAAAACTTGGTAGACAAAGCTAGGTAAAAAAAAATAAAAAGACTAAAACAAGTAGTATGAGAGTTCTGGCATTTGTGTCATAAATGCAGCTTATTTGTCTAGTATTTTAACTATACTTTATCATAGCAGAAGAAATGGCGAAAGAAAAAGCTGTGCAATGGTTACTGCTGCAAACTTTGACCAGTTTCCTCCCCAGCCTGCTAGCTGAAACTCAAACTGAAGCTCTTTTGGTGCCTTTGGCCTTGCTGTGCTCCAGGAAGATCTAGACCTGCCAGCCTAGCAAAGCACATACTTGGCGCACTTATTGCCAAGAGAGAAAGAAATGTGCTCAGCTTTCCTAACGTCTAATTTACACCAGAGATGCTGGCCTTCATTGCTGTTTCTTTGTTGTTTCTTGATGACAAGTGTGGTGTGTGCACAGATACACACACAGGGCAGACTTAAATAGCTCAAGATATATTTAGATCTGCTGGGGCGGGGTGATGGGGAAGGGAGGGTGGTGTGGGTAAGGCAAAACCAACACTAAAACTCTTGTCTGAGTGTCTGTGTTGTTCAGATGACCTTTTATGAGTCTTAAGTGTCTTTTTTAGTGATTCAAAGACATTTTTCTTTCTCAGCATGCTTAGTCTCAGTCTGAATACCACATTCTCCAAACATTCATAAAGAGATGCTCCTTCTGATACAATTTCCATAGATGGCCTTAGATCATTCTCCACTATGTTTTCAGCCTCATTGTCAAGTGTCCCACACCTAAGCTAAAAGCTTGCCTTGACTAAATGGTTCCTCATGCTGAAGATGGTATCTTGTACAGGTCTCCTGGCACATGGAGGGGGAAAATCCACCTCTTACTCCTGATTGTCCACTATTTGGACTGGTGAAATAATTTTTGGTAGTATAGCAAAATTTCTGGAAGACCAGGAAAAACGACAAACGGATAAGGGCTCTCCAGTATCACTATCACAATAATCGAGGAAATAGAATTTATGGTAAATTTCAGTTTGCTTTGCAAAAAGCTGTACTGTGAAGTAATTTCTAAAATGGACATTCTGTGGTGGTTTAGGCTTAAGTAATCTATAATATGAAAACACAAAAACCCTCAAATTTACTTTGAAAAGAATGAAGTGTTTGGTGAGTTTTATGACCCTTTCTAACACAGAAATAATGAGGGATGAAGAGGTGATATTTGACAGTTTAATAGCCTGCATTGTGACAGCTGTGGAGCTAGGAGGGAAGGGGACAAGGCAGTATGTGTACTCGATTTCTTATTTGGCTTGGGTTTATCTTTTTCTTTAGTCCTTCTGCATTTCTTTTGGCACAGTATGCTTTGCAGATTGGAGATGATAGCCCTCCCTTGCCACAGGTTGATAGCACAGAGCTTAGGGCCCTTTTACCTAGAAGGAGGATATATCAGGTCCTGTACATCACTTAATGTCCTTTGGTATTACAGTACTTATAACTTGCTCTAATTTCCTATTTGATGTGTCACACTCTAAATATTTACAATCAATGTAAATTTGTTCCACATAACAGATTTTGACCTTTAGATCCTGTGGAAAAAGAATAAATAACTGATTTCATTTTTCTTTCAGTCCTTTTTTTCTCAATGTACATGTTGATATGTAACTAACAATATAAATGTCTGAATCTGAAAACCATTGCTCATGCATTACCTTTTGGTTCAGCTTGTAATTTTCAAGTGTTGTATTTATTATATTGTGTAACCTCGATTCTCACTTGAGATCTATTTGCTGCTGAAAGATGTGGAGACAGTCAGACAATGAGGCAAATCTCTGTAATTCTCATGGTGCCATGTTCTGCCCATTGTCAATGCCGTAAATAATGAAAGTTATTTAGGAGTTGTCCTAGATTTCGGTATTTCACTTCTGTGGGATCTGCTCTGTCATGTTGTACCCCCTAAGATATTGCCTCGTCTTCTGGTGAGATGCAAAGACAGCTGATGTAGAGTCTGTTTGATTAACTTCATCCAATGGATATTTGCTTCAGTTTTCAGCTGAAAGTTTTATGCCAGACACTTGAAAGGGAACATTTCCCTTTCCTTCTAATATATTATTGATTATGTCACCAAGAAGAAACATTTTTGAAATTAGTAGCACAGCACAATCTCTCACTTGTGGAGATTAATTTGTGGCTGATGAAAGCAGCTGGCATTAGTGCTGGGGCAGCCTTGGTACCTTGGTACCTGGGGGACAGGCATCTCCCAAGCTTAGCACTCAAATCTATATCCAACATGAGTCCATCTCCACAAGCTGCAGTCATACCACTGACCATATTGGTATTACCTCAAATGTAGTTTTCCAGGTCTTTTCCAACTCTTTGTACGTGTAACCCGAATTTTCTTTCTGAAAATTAAAATCTTACAAAGAAATATGAAACAGCAAAAAGTAGGAAAAATGTCTGCAATTCCTCATGGAATAACTTATTGGAAAAGGATGTCAGTGTGTCAAAAAATCTATATAAACATTTTTATCTCTTGTTAAAAAAATAAGTCTCAGAATAAAGTGAGAACTAGATAGAAATAATGCATCTTTTTTCTTTCCATCTTTTTGTCTTTTCATTTCACCCATGCAAGAATTTTTCTAAATGGTTTTCTTTCTAATGGTAGTATCCTTTTTGCAAGTCTTTTAGCACATCCTCAGCTCTAAGCTGATGAAGACAGTCAGAAATGATTTACTTAAAGTCAGAGATACTGTTTTTGAATTAGTGCCACCATCTATTTATAAAGTGATGTGGAAAATGTCACAATAACCTTAAAGACATTTTTTCTCTCAAATTCTAGGACTAGTAGGATTATTAAATAGGACTTATTTTGTGAAAGTGGTACTATTTCCTCTCAAGTTTAACTTTTCAAGGTTTTCTCACAGAAAGAGATACAGCATTCCTTTCATCTGTGCTGCAGATATATACATTTTCTCCTTTTTACAGGAAAACTACAAGGAATCAATAAAAGTGTCAAATTCCTCAGGGATCTCCTCGTGTAAATAGAAAGGTGCCTATGTCCCTGAAACACTTTGCAGAGGGAGAATTTTGCTTCAATGGATCATAAATGCAGGCTAGTGATTTATGTTCATAGATCTCTGGTTTATACATGCACATTTTGTGTTGAAATCACAGGATCAGGCATAAAGATCTCATTCTCTGGTTCTGTAAGAGTTGTAGAAGGAGGGTTGTATGGAGTGTATTATAGATACCTAACTGTGCAAACAACTCTCTCAAGGACTATTGGGAGCTTGTAGCCAAATTTTCCAAGGGAAGAAGTCAATGATAGAAGACACCATATATAAGCTAAGTATGAACTTGGTGATGTGATCTCTTGACATGTAGGCAAGAGGAAATTGAATTCGATACCTGTAAACATGATTCCAAAGCCAAAAAATGGTCCCAGAGATCTGTCATATTTTCTGTAAAACTCCCATGATCAGGGAGCAATTCTGCTGTGAGCAAATCAAAAGGCAAAAAACAAAAAACCCTTTCACTAAATAAGTCCTTACAGCAATGACTGCTCCAAACACAAACACCACTGCCTGCTGAGGCTTCCCAGTGCCCAGTGTTTATCACAATGCAGAAAGAAGAAATTTTTAAAAAAGGACGGAGGACTTTGATGCCTTGATGGCATTTACCAATTAAGCCTTTTCATGACCGTTACTGTGTTTTATTTGTAATTTATGACCATGTTTTGCTCGGATAGTTGTAAGAATCCCAGTTGAACTCAAGCCTCAGTGTGCCGCACCCTAACCCAACACATAAAATGGGTGAGGACTGCTTGAAGATCCCATCTACCTGAAGGAGCTGTTACTGGATTCTGGCTCAGATGGTAACATTTTTGTGTGCTCTTGGTCTTCCAATGGTTCAGTGCACAATTATTTTGAACATGGCAAGAAAGTAAATAGTCAAGACAGGCAATCATGTTCTAAACAAATAGGACAAATAAGAAAAACATCAGAAGAGAAAGGAAAAACCAGAGAAATAAAAGCATTTGCCCAGTATCACAATAACAGACAGAAATAGAAGTAAAAATCCCTTTCCTTTCTCTGTGAATCAGTCCAGAGCATCACCAAAGTCCTGGGCAGATATAGCAGAAACTCCATATAGTACACATTTCTTTCTCTTTTTTATACATGTGTTCTTAAAGGCACCTGTGCCTGGGTGCTTCAAGGCTCGTCAGGCCTCGTCTGTCAATGCAGCAGCTCGAGAAAGGCTGCACACAGAAAGGTAAATGAAGGTGCCAGACAGTGCTCTGCACTATGTCTGTTCTGTTGAAGTACAGAGACCCTTTAGGTCCCAAATAAATGTTCTTTAAAGCAATGAAAACTTGTTTTGATTAAAATCTTGAAATTTGGGCTGATAAAAGGATGTGTGGAGGAACTGAAAAGAGCAAGGACAACATTCATCTATAATGCAGCTTCACTGAAACCCAAAGAAATTTACTGAAGGTGAATTGGAACCCAAATATTTACATATGGAAACATTTGGTATCTTTCACTTTTTGCTTGAAAAAAAGCGTTCAGTGAATTGCAAAACTTTTTCTTTTAACAAGCCTGAAATAAACAGTATCAGTAGCTCTCTCTTGCTACTCTGCAGCTCTACTCAGAGTGTCTCAAAACCTTCAGAGATGCATTAGGTGCTTTTACTACTTCTTTATTCTCTTATGGGAAAATAATTTCTTCTCATTCAGATTTTAAATCCTGATTAGAGATGTGCAATCTGGCCTTCAAATAAAATATATAATTTTGTGCATCACATTGAACTTTCTAAATTACAGCAAATTGGTCCATTTTTATTTTTTGAACTTGTAATTACAGCAATCAGTTTACCTGCTCTTCACCTCAACATATGTTATACAGCCCTAAGTGATGAATGTCATTTTAATCAAAAGCCTTGGAGAAATCTTCTGATCTAATAGAAGGTTTTCTTCTTCAGAAAACCTGTTGCCTCAAGAAGCCACTAGGAATTCAGCCTTTCTTTTAGGACTACTCCAAACTAGGTTAAGGCTGAGATTGTAACTGGTTTTTTTTTTTAAGATCATGATGATATGAACCCTCAAAAACACTAGTACTGGCCCAATGAAAAAAAAGGAAATCAATGTTAAGACCGATGTATGACCATTGATTTCAGACTCTGTATAAGGAGATCTAGATCTAAATCAATGCAATTACAACATAAATCAGAATTAGTTAATAATTAGTGCATCTGGTAATAGGGGCTTTCTCAGACCTCAGTTCTGAAGACAGCAGAAGGAAAAAGCACAGTGAAACAGCCTCCAGCCATTACTCTCCAAACATTTTGGGATGGCTAGAAGGAGCTGTGCCATTTGAAATTACGTTAAAGGATAGAGAGTTTGGGGAGTAAGTTGGAGCATGGGAGGTTAGACCAAGTAAACAAGTGATTGGTCATGGCAAAGCTAGGTCAATATACAGAAGAAAGAGAAACAGTGGTGTCTTAAACACCTCTGAAAACTTTGGAGAATCCAGGTTGTGGGTACAAATCATAAACTCCTTAGGCCATGCAGGTTTGCTGTGTTTTCCTCTTTTTTTTTGCCTTTAAAGTATCTACAAAGTTAAATCTAACAGTATTTTAAAACAAGGTGGAAGTTGCAGTGTGAATCTCTGAGGACCATATTTCCTGCTGACACAATTCAACTGAAACTATACCAATAGATGTTGGCTCTGAAAGTCAGGGAACACCAAAGTTAGGGTGAATGTCAGGCATGGTGACAGTGTTTTTACAATACAGAAAGCACACTTATTTTCATTCTCAAGCAGTTTGAGTAAGCTGTTGAGGAATTTGAGAAGGTTCCCTCTACAGTACTTTCCAGCTCCCAAGACAGGCAGAGAATATCTCATGATAATGCAAATCACCAGTGTGCATGTGCTTAAGTGAGTACAACAGGAAAGGATGAAAATAGATTTAGGCTATCTAAGAATGCACTGAGAAAATAATCTCTTGTTTTTCTGCAGGCATATACATATGTCAATATCTGACTGCAGCTAATTCATGTCTCCATTTCATGAACTAGTGTCATTGCCTTTAAGTCAGTAACCTTAAGATCAGAAAAATCCACATGTTGCAGATGCATAAAAGCTATAATAACAGCCTTTTAGAAATGGGAAACTGGTAGAAATGTAAAGATGATTAAAACAAATTTTTAGGGGTTTAGACAGTGTTCACTGATATTTGTGGGAACAAGTACAAATTTTACTTCCTCCCATTGTTTTATTCCTTTCTTTATATTTGATATTTGAAGATTTTTTTCCTTTTTTTTTTTTACATGCTCATCCCTGAGAAAAAATACCACCATTTAGAGCTACTAAGGCCTTCTAAAACAACAAGGGTTTTACTGTTGTTGCTTTCAGTTTTTATTGTATATAACAATTGTCTTGAACTATGTTCATCCTGCTACCCAAAACTATTCCCGTACTTACAGTTGAGGGGCCATAAGCAAAACTTTCAATAGCAGAAGCTCCCTTGTGGAGCTTCAGGCAAGCACAGCCCTCTTGAACTTCCTCTGTCAATGGGATCATGGAGTGGAAATCTGAAGCAGAAAGGCCCATTTTCAAGCACAGGCTCCTGCTGTGCTGTCCACTTCACCTGCACCCAGGAATTGATGCTCCCTGTTCCAGGGAAAATACAAAGGATGTTGGCAGGAGAAAATCTGGATTCTACTCCAAAAGCACTCCACTGAGAAAGTGAAAAGCACTTCCTGACCATAGTGTGCATTATGGAGAAAGAATAAATGCATATTCTGAAATTACTAAGGGATGGGTAGGGCCTTATCATTTGAGGTAGTGAAAGTCTAATCCTATTGCTGAGAATGGAAAGAAGGATGGAAATTGATTGTGAAGGACCCTGCAAGCTCAGACAGTTGCCCATGATTTGTATGATAAAGGTGTGTCAGGAGACTTTACCTCTAGGGTTTATGCAGAACTGTGTCTCTGTTC
This sequence comes from Ploceus nigricollis, assembly GCA_013399945.1. Classification (NCBI taxonomy): domain Eukaryota; kingdom Metazoa; phylum Chordata; class Aves; order Passeriformes; family Ploceidae; genus Ploceus; species Ploceus nigricollis. The sequence goes on along the minus strand of VXBC01006768.1, from coordinate 487,216 downwards.
CATTTTAAGAAGAACTGTGCTTTGTGTCTGTGGAAAAAAAAAAAAAAAAACCAAAAAAAACCAGGACTCAGATATTATGGTTGTACTGACTTTCCTCATTTTAGCTGTTTTTATTAATTTCTTATGCCAGCTGCAAATCTTTTATAAAGCCTATCACAAGAAATATTAGAATTTTACTGGAAAACCCAACCCCAAGAATTTCCATTGTTAATTGAAATGTCATCTTTCTAACAATTAATTAAACACTTTCTATAGAGAATATAGAGGAGAGCAGATCTCTTGTGACTCATTTTTTAACAGCAGTTTAAACCACCTAGGGCAAAATCAGGTGAGTTTCTCAGTGGAGAGCACCTGGGTTATTTAGTATCGCAAGTAAAACTCTTGTCCTCAGTGAAAATTCTCATTTATAAGCATGTGTCAAGACCTTCTTTATGATTCCTTCTCAGAATTTTTCCCCGGTCTAGTGTCAAATTAGTTTTCTTCATTCATGATCATCTGTGATGTTATCCTTCATCTCTGTGAGCCTGAACATAATTAGAAGAATTGATCCTTCCATGTCATTCAATAATATATGTAATTTAATTGCATTCCCACTTGACTTCATTGTTATTTTGAATTTATATTTACAGCAGCTAGCTAGCAGTATATGTTTCTCATCTTTGTTCTTTTGATACCCAAACACCTACTGCCAACATATGAATGTTATATCTCTATGAAATAGCCCACAGCAGAAATCAGTAGCTAACACAGTAGTAGAAGTATAGGTTTTTTCAAGAGCACAATAATGTGGCATAATTTTTTGTGTTTGGCGCCCAGGAAAAATCTTCTATATTTTTATATTCTCAACTCCTTTAACAATCCGTGTAATTGAGGGAATCAGTATTAGTAATTAGCAATTAGCATTCTGAAATTCACAAAATTCATACATTTCAATCCTAAACCAAAAATATATTCCTTCTGAACTGGGAATTTTCCAGTCTAAATAGTAATTTCATTCTCTCTGAAGACTGGATAAAGTATTGTTATCACTTCCAGATGAGGCGTAACTCATGAGCTCACTTGGTGTTTGGCAAGATACCGGCCCCAGTCTCTCCCGTTACCAATGTGTCCAGGTACTTTCCAGATGCATTCTTGGTCTGATTGGGATTTTTGCATGTTGGGAGCCTGGACAATTACTCTGTATGTTCATCCCTGAAATATCTACATTCATAGTTTCTTGCTCCTCCTAACAGCTGGTTTAGAATTTTGTAATTAATTATCATTTTCATTAATTGTTCATATAAAATTTTTTGAAAATTTTTAAAAATTATTTTTATATTCCCAAGGCAAAAATGAAATAGCATGAACAGAATGAAAGGAATATGCTTCAAAAGCACATTTCTTTTGAAGTTTTAATTTTGATGTATTTTGCTGTAGAAACAAAACTTCAACAGGCAGTTTAACACAGCAATGTAAGAATCTGACCTTGCTACAAAATTCCTTGGGTAAAAAACCAACCAACCAACCAACCAACCAACCAACCAACCAAAAACCACCAGGGTTTCTATTTTCACAAGTTCTTTCCATGGGAAGAACTCCATTGGGAATTCTGCTTATGGAACATCAAATAAAAGCTGTCAATTTGGAAGTAATTACTTGACAATTTTGGGGAAGTCTTAGGGAATTTTTACAACAGCAGATTCTTGACATATAACATTTTAAAGGCTCTTTTACCTCAGTTTCCTAGAAAGACAAAAGAGAGAAACAGAAAGGTACACCTTAAATTTAACGAGGTGAATATAATTTGCTTTCTTTGATAGTCAAAGGAGAGTGAGAGACCACTGTTGAAGTGCTTCTCACAGAAAATCACCATAATTTAGACTCACTCTTTGGAACAGTTTTTCTATTCATAACTTAGAAAATCTTGGAAACTGGCCTCTTTTTTAAAGTATAATTAATAATTAAACTGCTATGGTGAGAAATTCCACATTTTGCTCCTCCCTGTTTTTTAGTGGGCTTTCATTTTTATAAAAACACAGTTTTTGCTCAGATACTCTAAATTATGGTTTAAAGGGCAAGGGAGGACACAGGAATTCTTCTGGTTTGAATTCCACTACACATTGCCATCCATATGTATAAATATTTTTATTCTATTTTGTTCTTGTAACCAGTGACAGAAAATCCCAGTATAATAGCTGTAGTCTTGATTCTTAACTGGTTTTCAATGTCTTAAGCCAGGAGATTTTTTTCCCCTAAATTTAATAAAGTTTCACTGGTGCTGAGCCAATATTAAATATACCAAAAGCAAATTAGTGATCTGTCAAAATAATAGAGATAAAATTATCTCTTTTTTTTTTACCAACGGACAAACCAGATGGTCCCCAAAACATCCTATATCAGCATCTCTGCTAGCCACTGAGAATAACCATATTAGTGAAATTTTGTGAAAACACCCAGTTTAAGATGTCTCCTAGGAATAGCTGATGAGTTGTGACTGAACTGTTTGTTTCACTCTTGAAGGACAGCATTTATAATTCCCTTTTAACATCACTTTATCCTAATTGTATCATATTATCATATTTATCACATTTTATCATCATTTTTCAGTCATCGTTTTGCGTGTGTTATTAGTGCCCTCAGCCCAAATCACAGCTCACACAGATCCCAGTGGTCTCTAAGAGGTTTCAATGTGGAAGCCTGAAACATGCCCAGACCCTTTCTGGTCTTAGGCCAGAACCAGGGAAGAGTGGCAAATGGGCAACCACACCAGGGGCCTCACTTCTTCCTGGAGAAATTAGGACATGAGGAGATGAGATTTAATCCTGAGATGGATTTGGGGTTGGGAAGAGTCCATATCTAGGGGAAAGGGCTTGGAAGAGTCTTTAATATTCTATATTATTTAATAAAGCTGGGCAAAATATGTTCCTAACTATAACATCATCTAAAGTGCTTCAAAATTAGAGGGTAAAAAAAAAAGTACATGAGCAAATTGTTTGAAAAAAATAAACCAGAGAAAATGAAAAGATTTTTCATCCTTTTTAATTAGTTAAAATAAATATATTTTTATCCTTATGGTTATCTAATTCTTTTAGAACAAAGATAAATCTAGACACAGTACCTAATTTTGTCTTGAAACCTTTCATTTTAATATGTAGGACTTAGATAATTTAAAAGCTTTGTTTATAAAATTTGAATTTGCAAGTATTAAAACTGCCAAATTTTGCCTTCAATCATCCACTAAAGTGACTTTCTCCAGCAGGAAAACATGCAAATAAAATTTCTGAATTTCACAGAAGTGCCAGAGAAGCTATCAGTTAACAAAAAGTACCAGACAGGAAACTGCCCACCTCTCGATGCCTTTCCAGGTTCCAGGAAAACTCCACTGACTGTACTTAGACCTCCTCTGCCTGCAGGAGATTGTTCTGCAGGGCACAGAGGAAGGTGCTGTGGGAGGATGAGTTGCCCAGGACACTGGGGAGTGATGTTACACCACCCTCTAAAGGGTTCAGTACGTGGCTCATAGCCCAGCTGAGGACAAAGGAGACCAGAGAGACCAAGGAGCTCCTTTCCCCCCACCCTGCAGTCACCAGGCTCAGGAAGTGCCACAGCAGGATGCTCACAGCCTCTTCAGTATGCAGGCTTGGGGGCAGATAGGGGCTCCTCACCTCTCTGCTGCTCCTTTGTGCCACAGCAGAATCCAAGATTTGCCTTTTTTAATGCTGCATACTGAACAATAGCCAGAGTGTGTACACGTGGCCTCACCCATAATCTGTGCATTCTCTTTTCATTTAGCTTGCTCTGCTGAGGATCACCTTCATTTGCTGTAGCAAGCACAGAGTAAGACATCCATAATTTCAATTCCATAAAAGAAACAGAATGCAGCAGAAAGTCCATTTCCATGAGATAACTGCATTTTTCCAGTAAATTAAATTGTTTTGTTTTCAGATTTAAACCTTACATGCTGGCACAACCTAAAATCCCAAGATAAAAGTAGGTCTGTAAGAGATAAGTGTTATTCTTATTGATTATATAATTATCTAGAAATACACCATCACAGAGTCCTCAAGGTTTAATCTATGCCACATCAGAGCTTTATTACTATTGCAGTCACTCTGTGGCACAGACAGACTGAGTAAGCATTTAATCAGAAAATGATATCTAGTTTCACAGCAGGGTGGGTTTGTGAGTGTGCATGTAAGCATGAAAGTTTTTTCACTTGACTTAAGGGGGCCAAATGTTGCTCTAGGATATGTGCATGCTGCTCCTACTAACATCTGCATTTTTGCATATATATAACATTTCTCTCAAGGGCTCCAAAGGGAAAGGTTTTCAAGTCCTAAATGCTTAAATTATTATGTATATTATAAGCAGTTATTTTAAAATACTGATTTTCTAAGCCTCAAAGCCATCTACTGTATGTGCTGTTGAAACAATAAGGGTTTAGATAAAAATTTCTTAAAAAGAGAAGTATAACTGAGAATTTAAGTACTTTGCTCAAGATCTTACCCAATCTAGGATCAAGACTCACACCTGATACTAGCTTTTCTGTAGAAGGAACCATTCTGGAATGGCCAGACCTGACTAACTCACTAAATGATTTCTCATATTTTAGAGAAATCCTAATTTATTTAGAGTTTGCTTACTTTATTTTAGACTTAATTGCAAAATATGCCCTTGTTCTAAATTAAGTACATTAATTCACAGTGTTGCAAGAAGAGCTATTCCTCTTTAAACTACTATGCTAGAGTCTGAAACAATTTCTTTCTGTAGATATACTGGTAATGAAATCAGCAGAATTGTAATGAATGTATCTGACTCTGTAGCAGCCACATGGCCCCAGAGTTACTTTAACTTCTTGCTCCATCAAAATCTACTGCCATTTATTTATTTCTATGTCCATTAACATTTCCAATTAAAACCTCGGTGCTACTTTGACATATGTAAATGAGCCTGCTGTCCCCATGAAGTCTGCCTACACATGGATAGGGGTCTCAGTGCAGATGGCCTGGGTTTGCAGCACACCTGCAGAGGGGTCTGAGCCCTGAGCACAGGGGCTTCACCTTCCTGCAGGTCAGTGGCCCTATTGACACCTTGTGAAGGCTGACCTAGAACATGGAGTTAAAGTAGATATTTATTAAAAGGCCTCAATGGATCCACCTTGGGCAGTACAAGAGCCCAGCCAGAGCTACACCCCAGGGGAACCCAAAAAGGTCACAAAATGCACAACCGGTCACAGGGTCTCACACTTTTAGAAGTTTTGGTCCCCTAGCATATTGGAGCTAATTGTCCAATTACAGCTTTAGCTTATGGAGTCCTGTCTTTCTTGTTTTTCTCTCTTCATTCCACCGGGGTTTATGCTCTTGGGCCTGAAATTTGGATCCGTTCTCCTTGGTCCCAAGATAAAAAAGGAATTGTTTTGTCTGCCTGCTCTGTAAAGAGAACTTACCATCCCTTAATATGAAGCTCTGAAGTACACACTAAAGCAGCACAGAATCTGAAAAATATAAAAGCTAAAACCTGAGGCATCACTACCACATTTGGGATGAGCCATAATGTGAGCAGTAGGTGAAGGTGACAATGAAGTCACTGGACTCTGTGCCCTGGGAGCAGCCCTTCCAGGTGAGAAGTGACCATTCAGTGACTCTCTGAGCTGGCACCTGACACCTCCCAGGCCCATGGCTGGAGAGAGGACCTATTCCAAGAAAAGGCAGAATTGACAGATCTCAGACTAAAAATAAAGTTTTCTTTTAGACTGTGTAAAATGGTTACAATTTGTTATCACCTCAGAGCTAATAATGTTTGAACAGAGGGGAAGGCAAGGTGTCTGTATTGCTGGGATTGCAGGGTAAAACATGAAAACAGGCAGGCAGTGATAGGCAGAGACAGAAGCAGGACATTTAGGATTTGGGGGCATTGATAGTTTTGATTTTTCCTCTAGTGAGTGGAGGCTAGTTACAAGTCCTTTTTCTTCCCCTGGTTATTATCTTCAGTCCATCATTAGTTACCATATTCCTGTCAAGATCTCAAGCAATTTCTAGAGAAATGTGAAGGAAAAACAGCTGTTAAATCAGTTGCTATCAGTTCTAGTTTTAGGTTTTGGACAGCACAGCTTTTTCTTTTTTTTCCTTAACATGAACAGTCATGCATATAGATGATTCCTTCACACAGGACTCAGTCCTGTGACTCATTCTGCTGTTATAGGGTAAAGCTGGGCACTGGTAAAACTAGCTGGTAAAGCAGCCAGCAACCTACTCTTTACTTGATTAGGAGCAAGCAGTAAATAGGTAGGTAAATAAGACAACTGGAACTGTTTTTGGGACAATCACAGCAAGTGTCTCAAACAAAGTGAAGGAGTTGACTGAAAGGGAACTTCCCATCCATTCCAGAATAGATGACAGGACTATCCAGAGTAGCCAGAGCAGCCTAGTTTGACTCATCCAAGTGGCGATGTGAACTGAGGAGTGCAATGCTGGAGAACATGTATCCATTCTGGTTCTGTGATGGAGAAAGGCTTGCAGAGAATAGGTGGGTTCATAAAAACCTCTCTTCATTGTAACTTTTGGCGTGAGAAAAGGTAGAAGCATGAAAAGGTAGAGCTGAAGCTTGGAGAGTAGAGGTTCTTATATCAATTAATAGAGCTTAGGTTTTTTATTATCATTTTCTACACAAATATGAAATTTAATTTGGTTGGAGAAGCATTTGGAGAGGTCAGTTTGGGACTTCACTATTTTGTAGTGTATTTCTGATGTGTGTCATCAAAAAAGAATCACTTTCACTTTATAAGGAAAGAGGATTTTTTTATGTTGTGCCCAGCATGAAATTCAGTGAAATGATGCTGCACTTAGTGAAGTTGTCAGTAAGGAAAATAGTATCATTGATACAAGAGCAAAGCCAAGAACTGAAGTAAATGAGTATTAGTAACACTCTCCAATCACCAAAAAAATAAACATGAAGAAATCTAATTTGTACAGTCAGAAAAAAAAATAAAAAGACAAATACTGAGTCCACATGTAGAGGTATCCCTGAGGATAAATAAGGAAAAACAATAGCAAAATTGTCTAATGGAAATAAAAAGGGAAAGAGGAAAAATACATGCTACTCCTACAAGCACTGGAAGAAAAGAGATGAGTATTTAATACTGTTTTGCTGTTTGTCAACACTTACCAGAAAGGAAGGCACAAAAGAAGAAAGATCTTTCAGTTGCAGGGTGAATAAGGGTGCCACACATATGTCATGTCATAGAGTGGGATTTCACCACTAGGAAAAGGAATATTTAGATGTTTTTGACCCAGAGCTGGAGCTAAAGGAAAATAGGAAGCTGAGCAGAAATGGGCAAATAAATATTGTGATGAGACATCATAATGCCTGGCTTGCAAAATGACTCCTTTGACACCACTGAATCAGCAGCCAAGCACTGGTAAAAAAAGTCTAAACAAACCCAGCATTTGAGCTGTCTCCAAACAATCAAAAAGACTCTGAGAAAAGACTCAGTACAAGGAACTACTGCTTTTAACTGAACTTTATATTTTAGTATCTATCAGCTTTAAAGGTCTGGACATGCTTTATCCATGTCCAAAGTAATTTTTGATTCATGATGTCAGGATGAACAGGATGGGCCATTTAACCCTGCTAATATTTGTGATACCTTTGATCAGGTACTGTTTGGTTTGGACCAAAAAAGATCTGTAGTGACCTAAATAGGACACTAAAAGGACATTCAATCATCAAGGTGGTAGTGCAAAGTTATTTAGAATGCAGAGTTAGTGTATCCTGGAAGTTAAATTATGTCTTTGGATTCCTAATCATGCAGCAGCCAAATTTCACCATGAGTCTCTCCCAGTGTTGCCTGTCTGATGCCTGTACTAACACACAGTCGTGGTGGTTCACAAAGGTAATGGGCAGTCCTCTCCCAGCTCTCACAGGCTGCCTGGCCCAGAGCAGAGATAAAAACTGTGTTTTGTGCCATGAAGTATCAGGGCCAAATTGTCCTCTGCAAAACAAACCAGGCACCCAGAAGCCTCAGCAACTTGTGTAGAAATAAAGAGCAGCATTCATTTTGTATGTAACCTTTAGGATCCAAATATGTTGTACTTATCACTGATTCCCTTTCTGAAAGAAGACTTAGAAAATTATTTTAAAAGTGCTACTTGATTAAAAAATGTTTACATTTTCCATGGGATGAAAACAATGGGTGCCTTCATTTCATAAGTGACTTTCTTCAAAGCCATACCTACCTATCAATTCCATAAAAGCAGTGATAAGGCCTGAAAGATTCAGAGACTCCAGAGTATATGTGTGAAAAAGCAAACTGTAAATGAGGCACCATCCCCAAGCTTCACTGTCCAGACACTAAGGCCTGAGTGCTAGAAAGGAAGCCTCAGAGCAACACTGATGTGAAGTCATCAGTCCAAAATATTTGCTAGTGTAAGCATGACCTGGGAAAATTTTAGGCAGAAAGGAGCTGCCAAGCATGGTATTTGGGACAGAGCAACTCCATCAGTTCCACTTCAGAGGAGAGGGGCAGTGTGGGACTTGCCATCAGACAGCATTAGGGAAAAGCCTCTGCTGGCTGCACCTGAGTGAGTTCAATTCCAGTCTGTGAAGCTCCAGTGCTGCAAGAAGAGGATGAGAAAGCAGCTGAAAAAGTCACTGCAAACGATAAATATACAGAGCAGAGACCCATCAAAGCACAGTACAAACAAACTTCCTCCACGTGCCACCCTCTGGCTGCACCTCTTATGGGAGGCTTGGGATGGTACAACAAGGTAAAGAGCTGGGTTGCTTCAAGGTTTCCAAGAGTGCATGTTAAAGGGATTAGCCCCTGAATTATTTTTTGTGTCATATGTTTTCCTTATTGTTTAGTCCAACAGATTAACAAAAGGATCCCAAAAAAAAGCGTGTCATATCATAGAAGGAAATGCAAAAAGTTTCAAATATGAGCAGTCTGTATGTTTTACATAGAAATCTGTTTTCCTCAAGTGTCTCAGGGATACTGGAGTGAAGAGACGGATCCTCTTCAAAATCCACCTGAATCTTCTTCACAACACAGCAAAATATCCTGTTTTCCACACTTTGTACTTCAGTATATTAATCCCTGAAATTCAAGCGGCAATTCAGTTTTTAAAAGTCTGATGCATTCGAGATGTAAAATTAATTACCTCATAAAAATACAGTCACAATGCTACCCTTCAATCCAGGTTTGGGACAGCAGTTACATGGCATTCACCCATTCTCTTTGCATTTATGGCATCCCCACTCTGGAGGAAGTACTGCAAGAAAGTGCTTCAGGTAATTCTAAAAAATTGTACTGCAGTGTGTTTGAAAGAACTTAAATTGGGGGAAAATAATGAAGAGATTTTGTGCTCTGTTTCTTCATCTTCTGACACAAGCAGAGGATATTTTATTATAAGATAAATGCACTCTTTACAATAAAATTTTAAGATACTACTGTAAATTTTGATAAAGAAAATAAGAGGTGTATAAATAAATGTTCCATTAAAGAATAAAATGTGTGTATCCATTTTACTACATTCTGTAAACAGGCTCCAGCCACATGGTAACATTGCCCTAAGCCATCCCTGCTGTTGTATAAGCAGAGAAATTTTCCAGGTAATCCTATAAAATGTAGCTACTATACTTGGTTGAAAATGCTGTATATTTTCTCTGAATTGTTGGAATAGACTAAAAAGTAGGTCTCTTTCAGTCTTTTAAGTATTCTTATGTCTCTTTTTTAGGTATTTTATTTTTTTTTAAGTATTTTTTGGTAGAAAAATAATTTTTTACAATTATTCCTCCATGTACTTTATTGTTGCTTCAGCAAGAGAATGCAAAAACAACTACAGAAGGTCTTTTATACTTCCAATTAATTTTTGTTTAAAAATAACTGTTCAGCTAGATCAAAAATATTTTTTCTGTTTTTTCAAAGGTTTTTTTTCAAAAACTAAATCCAGACATTTCAATTTTTTACAAAACAAGCCATTTCATACAAAAACCTTGCATATAAATAAGTTTTGGTGAAAAAAGTACTAATCAGTGCACCCAAAGTACATTGCTTGTACTACGTCTTTACAACACAAATGAAAGCTGTTTAAATCTTGAACACAGACTGTCTCAAGGATATGTGATCCCTGTAATCATTCCAAAATAGTGCAATGACAGTTGTCATTCTGAAACAAGCTGAAAGATCCCCTAAAAAAAGACCCCAAAAAACCAACCTCAGGTAGCCTTTCCTTGGTCACAAGGAGCATATGTGAGTTTATTATGAGATATTGTGGGAAAAATCCTTAAGAGCACAAGGTATTATAGAAAAAAAATCTTTATAACTTGACATTAATAGCATGGACTGTGCTTTATGCAACCTCTCTACTGAGAATACATAGAGAATCAGAATTTGGAAAAGGGTTGAAATAACCACAGGAGCAGTTATTAGAGAAATATCCATGAAGATTCATGTTACATACATGGATATTTGATAAGACATTGTTTTGATGATGTCTGACCAGACTTCATTGTTCTAGTGTATGATAATTCCAACAGAGCATAATCAAGGCAGTTTTCCTCGCTGGAGCAAAAATCAGATTTTCAATGGACCATCACAGGGGACTGACAGGGAGGATTCTTGATAACCAGCAGTGGCAATTACAAGCTTTACTTCTCAGCAATCTCCATTTTGCTTTCTGTGTGTTTTCCTTCTAAATTCATGTGATGTTTCACGTTTAGTGGTACATTAATGTAGAAAGATTTCATACTAGCTTTTTTTCCGCATGATTGTTTTTCTTTTCAGATAGTATTTCATTCTGTGTCCTCCAGTCCAGCTTTTAGCTTTACTCCTGTCTGCCTAGTAATGTTTAAATTTCTTCTCTACTTCTCTGCTCATAATTATTTTCACAAGGGCCAAAACATAGAAAATACATTAATGTCAACACTGTATTTATATTCACATGTCATATGGGTGCTGGAAAGGTGATTTCCATGCTTACCAACTGCTGGCTCACACATTATGCATTTATCCTTGACCTATCTATATTAGCAAGGGAATAAGCTTTGTTTTATTTTGCTGCTCTATTCCTCTTTCATAATATGAGATAATTGATTGTTGTCTTCTGGTGGGAATTACAAAGGGAAAGGATATTATCTGGCCTTTTAGGCCTTTTCGCAATTTTTTTTTGCATATTTAAATTAACCTTTTGCCTTGGAATTTATCATCTTCTTTTCTGTAAAACGTAGCATTTATGCAATGCATTATGCATTTTGCCAGGTCTCACCTGAATATGCTTCTTATCAACCTTGCCTGTGCCTGCTCAGGATTGTTCAGAAGTTCTCACTCTGAGCAGTTGATCCCAATCCCGCAGCAAGTCCTTTGACTCCTTTGGCTGCTCATGGATGTATTTCCCCAGCACCAGCCACCTAATCCCATGCTGGCTGTACCTTTCTTTGAGACTGCTCCACCAGTGAAAGCCCAAGCTCAGCTGCACCTGCGCCTCAGTCAGGTGGGAGGATCTGGTCCGAGGGATGGCTTCGTGCAAATGGGCTTCATGTGTTCAAAACCTCACAGCCAACCTGGCAGCAGATAAAATGAAGTTGCCCAGGGGTGGCTTAGTGGTGCTCTTGACAGGGTGGCAGGGTTGCATTTTCAGTGCCCATCCACCCACTACAATTTTCACTTCATTCCCAAATGCAAGTCTTGGAGTGTAATTATCCCCGGAGCCACAGAAGAAAAATATGGGGAAAACATTTTTCTTTTAAACTGCAGCTTTAAGGATGGAAAGCATTTTCAGTGTATGGAAATGCCTTTTAACCTAGCTCTGCTGGGTATAAAATGAACTTTATTTTGAGTGACAGTCTGCTATTTTCTTCTCAGAATCTTCAGTCTAACTCTATTTCATGGTGTGTCGACTCTCTATATGATTACTCCAATATTCAGGTGCAGAGAAGTAAATGTTTCATGAAAGTGATGTCCCTGTCAGTAGTGTGCATATCATCTGGCCCCCTGAGCTGTCAGTGAACAGATTGTAGAATTACCATTAGAATACAGGAGCCCATAGCTGCAGGCAGTAAATGGAGAGCCGGTAAGCATATGTCACCAGCGTGATATTTTAGCTTCGTATGAATTTGTAAAGTGGAAATAAGCCAGCAGTACCACAGCAACTGCTAACTGTTCTGACTATCCATGTTTCCACATTACACCATATGTTCACAAAATTTGCAGCAAAAAGGAATAAAAACTGCTTTCCACTTTTGTGAAATATAACTTTGTGTGATGGGGTTTAAAATTTCATTGGCCTAATGCTTTAGAGATGTGTTTACCCTGATTAAATTTACTTTTTAAGATATCACAGGATTTCTGTGGATGTCTACCTAGGAAATTATGTTTAGCTGCCAGCAGGATAAAAACAAGGCACATCTGGTTTGATCCTCTAGGGAGGAAGGTGTTAGATACGTTTGGATTTCAAAGTCAAATTATGTTTTTAATCGTATTCAAGTTGCGGTTGGATAGCAGTCCATCCATGCAAACAGAAACAGAGTTCAGTGTTGGCTATCACTTTTTCTTATTAACCTTGGCAAGTTTTGTCTCTCAAATTTGCCACAAATGTTTTGAATCAAAAAGAAAGGCCCTGGGTCAGTGAAGAGGTACTTTTGCCTTAAATGTCAATTCTTTGTTCTCAAATGCTCATTTGACAAATTATAGGAAGACACAGTAATTCCACTAGGTCTTACACCACCATGAAAAAAAAGGAAAAACTAGTTACATTACTTCCCATGGCTCATATTATACATTTTCTCATTAGTAGTAACATTTATATTGAAGAAAACCAAGACTCCTTTTTCTAACTCACAACACCTAGTGCAAAATAGTAATTCACAAAAATGTTGGTCTTTGGACACATATTAAGTCTGAATTACATTCTGCAGATACCTGTGCCTGTCTGCCTATTCTGGGATAGGAAATGGGAGACACACCATGTTGGGAGGACTTTATGCTTTCAAGAGATGCGAGACACTTAGATCTCAAAACAAGATGGTGTAAATTTAGCAGATAGAGGTCAACTAGATCAGGGCCCTGTTTCTTTGGTGAACAAAGCAAATGATGGTCCCTTTACCCAGGAGCTTATCTGGAACTACAGCATTACACTGTTATTAGATGGTGAGAAATAATTTTTTTTTGCCCTGTACTTTGACATAGAACATTAGCTTTTGGTCACCTATTCCCAGTTGCAATATGCAATTATTCATCACCTATTGTCTTATAGAGGCTAACAGGCAAAATTAGCACAACTATAATTATTGATAATGATTCAACCAATTAATAAATAGGGACTATTTTCTCGGTTGGAATGTGATAAATAGTAGTGACATCAGAGATATCTGAGTCTTGATAACTGACAAGGTCATACCTTCTGGACCACACAATATACACAAAAACTAAAGATATGTTTAATTATTTTCTTTATGAAAAAAAGCAACAGACCACCCAGTCAAACATCATGACCTTCTGAGCATCTTTTATGTGATAAAGCATTTGAGCAAGTTCAGATTTTATTTCTTGAAGGTGAAAAAGAAAACCTAGCTAGCTGAGTTAATTTGTTCTCTCCGTGGGATTATTGCTATGCTGTTTGCTGGCCATCATTTGGAATTGTAAATCTAATTAATTTTATGTCTACCTATAAATTTCCTATGGGTGTCTTTATACAGCTTAGCTATACATAAATACAATAGTAATAATGTATAAAAATAAAGCAAGACTAGGAAGAGATTACAAAATAAGACACTCCAAAAGATTAAAATGATGAATTGGCAAACAAAACCAAATCCTTAATCGTTGGGTATCCTGTGAAGGAATAGTCTCACTGAAATCTGAATTTTCTCTCTTTTTTCTTTTTTTAAGCTTTTTTATGTATGTGCTTGTGTGTGCATTCTGGTCCACAATCTATAACTGCACCAAATTTGAAGGTTCTAGTCAGTGGCATTGTGAAAAATCACCAATGTGCCTGCAGCATACTTTCTCACTTTCAGCAATTTTCTTGGCTACAATCAGATAAAGAGATCTGATGACCTTTATTCACCTTAATTTTTCCAAACTGAAGGCTTGCTGCATCTTAGTATAGATACAAAGGAATTGGTTCACACACCAAGGCTGACAAATGAATAGTTCAGATTTGAGGAAAATAACTGAAAGGTCAGCATTTACTGTCAGGGTAGTTTGCCTTTCTCCACTCATAATGATTGCATAAATGAACATACCAGATCTCTAGACCTTAACTTGGAGTATGGAGACTAATCACCATGAAACACACTTGACAAACAGCTCTATTATATGGGTAATAAATAATGTGTGTTTGTCTGTGGTTTTGTTCATTGCTACAGTTTCAAAGAAAGCACCTGCAACTTTGATTATAATCTCAAGAACATAGCTGGGCTTTGTTTGTTCTTCTTGAGCTAATCAGAGCAAATTTGTGGTGTTGATTTTACTTAAAAGGCATTAGTCGTGGAATTCTCATGCTATATGACAGGAAAACCTTCCATGCACAAAGCTTTGTAATACAAGAGGAGATTACTGCTTTCCACCCTACCTTTTCTATTAAACTTAATGACGAACTTATTAGTGCAACAGATGGCATGAAAGAAACTCTCTGTAAAATCTACATTTTGAATCCATATATTCTATTATTATTACATTCATATATAACATGGCTATACAAAGAATGATTTGTAAGATTTGTTTTGCATCTATTTAACTGTGTGTGTATATATATCTAGATGTATTTTTGGTAAAAAATCACATAGTTTTTAAATTATGCTCTAATGTTTCAGGTATTCATCATACAGACATTCCACAAACCCTGGCTGCTGCTGGATAATTGGTTTTAAACCATCAGTTGCCATCAGTACCAAAAGTGACAATAACAAACCAATCTCAACGGCCCTTTTTCACACACAACTCCAGTTTAAAGTATGACCTCTCTGATACCATGCTTCTCTCTGTTTACATAATTGTATGTAAGGAGGGTAGAAATCTTGAGTATACTTTTAGGTCAGACTGACAATACCCACTTGTAGCTTTATGTTATCTTTTTTGACACGCTTTTAGATCTTTCCATTGGCATTGAGAATAAAATTAGTATTTGGTTAAAGCTGATTGGGTTCAAACTTCAACTATGCTAAGTAGGAACATGATGTAATTTATCTCATTGGTTTTAGGTGGAATCCTTTTCTTATTGAAACAAAGATATTTGAGGAACCTGATGCAATCTTTTTTTTTTTTTTCCACTTAGAGACTCAACTAGCAGAATCTTTCATTTTGGCCATTTTAAAATGAAAATTGTGATTTTCTTCATTTTGGAGTCATAGAATAGTTTGGTCTGCAAGGGACTTTTGAAGATATCTAGTTCAACTCCCTGCCACAGGGGTTCATCCCTGCACTCAAGACTTCATCCAACCTGGCCTTGAATATTTCCAGGGATGGGGCATCCACAGCTTCTCTGTGGTGATCTGTTCCAGTGCCTCACCCCCTCAGAGTAAAGGATTTCTTTCTTTTGTCCAAGCTAACCCTGTGTGTCTTTTAATGTGAATATGCACTGTCCCTTATCCTGTCACTACAGGCCACAGTAAAAAATTCTTCTTCATCTTTCTTATTAAGCACCCTTTATATACTGAAAGGATGCAATAAAACCTCTCTGAAGCTTTCTCTTCTCCAGTCTGAGCAAACCCAACTCTCTCAGCCTTTCTTCACAGTGAAGGTGTTTCAGCCCTCAGCCCAATTTAGTAGCCCTCCTATGGACCTGTTGTAACAGGTTCAGGTCATTCTTATGCAATACTCTTCATTCATCTCCCTTTTTTTGTATCTAGAACTTAATTGCAACAGTTTGTGGTTTTTGGGGGGTTTTTTGTTTTGGTTTTTTTTTTTAATTCTAGCAAATAATCCCCAAAATCCCATCTACCTAAGTCTAAAAGTGGGAAAAGTAAGTGAGAATAAAACCATCTTCAAGTAGCCCTACAACTTTGTACTGGAGCAACAAGGTGGGGAGCAGGGGGCAGTAGGGGGTCTGTGAGGAGGGTAGAAATAGCTGAAGGAAGGTTTGCTATGGATAAAACCTGCCTAAAAGGTGGAAGGCACCCCACCTTTCACAGCCAAACTCTTTCACAGGCCATGTCCATCTGAATAAGGGTCTTTCCACCAGCTATGGTGGGACACAAGAATAAAACAGAATCTGATAATTTAAGTCCAAGCTACAGGGACATGTCATATTCCCTACCATGTCTGCAAAGTGTTGAGATGTTCATGAAACTTTGTCTCACATGCAGTTTCAATATCACCAAGGATTGCAGTACACCAGTTCTTGCAGTTCTCAGACTCCTGGAAGCCTGGAACAGCCAAAGAATAAAGGATATTTCCTCACTATCAAAAGGAAAAAAAAAAAAAAAACCAGATCGTGGAACACTGAAAAAAGTAGACTGTGCTAGACAAGGTGAGTCATTAATTTATTTTCTCCTTTTTTTCTTTTCTTTTTTTAACTTAGGTACTTCTGTGAAGCAAATTTCTTCTTAAACCTGTACTGTTTTTTAATTACAGCCTCACAAATAAACTTTGCAAACATCTGTCTGTGTTTGTATACATTATGAAGCAATACTTTAAAAAAGAAATGTATAGAAGGTTTGCTACCCATGCTGAGGCCTCATTTGCCAAATTCTGTCTGAGTTCTAACCTATAGATGTATAATGAATCCTGAAAATGATGTTTGCTCTGGAAATATTGACAGAACTTTTGCAATAATTAGAGCATATTACTATAAATACATATCTCTGTAGCATATACATGTACTGTATCCACATACATATGCTGTCTGCAGTGGTTTATTAGCCATAAAGCATTTAATGTTTGGTGATTTTTTCAGAAGAAGAGATGCTGCAGCATGTCCTGAACACATTCTAACAACAGAGACAATAATGCAATTATTACTACATGTATTGTGACAGATTCACACAACTGTCACTTTTGATGATGTATTGATACAGCATGCTGCAAGAATAAGCACCTAACTGATGTACATTGCAAAAGATAAACCTGCAATAGCAGGGATTGCGCTTTATTTAAAGAAAAAGACAAACACGCAGATGACAGAGCTATCTCAATTACACGTTTTCTAGCATCTCACATGATTCTCTCCAAAGCAGGTTTTAACAACATTTATGCTTTCTAGAAA
>VXBC01006768.1:455501-470008 GCA_013399945.1 Ploceus nigricollis | reverse complement strand
AAAAAAAGGAACAGCAACCCACCCCCCACCCACTCCCCCCTCCCCAAAGTTATTTAGAAAGAAAGGAGCATCCGCTCAGGTGCCCCAGCACACATTACTCCTGCTCTGTGTGAGAAGAAGGCAGGAGCTCCATTACAGTATAAAATCCCTTCGGGGTATTGTCGCTGTTGTCAATCAACACAAGTTTTTCACGAACACATTTACTAAGAAAACCTTGTCTTTTTGCAAGGGGCCACTGTCAAGACTTGTAAAGAATAAACAAGGCAAGACCATTCCCGTTTCCATTTGACATCAGAAGGATGCACATTTAGCTGTTTCTCCGGCTCCGCCTCTCCAGTGGGCAGAATCCTGGAATATGCTGAAGCAGAAAAGCCTGATATGTAAAGACAGGCTTGGAGTGAGTCAGTGAAATATAAAGAGAGCATACAGGATAAGGAAACCACAATTAATGTGGGGAGGCCAGCAAGGGAGCTTATCTGTGAAGTTTTCTGAAACACTAATTGCAGTTTCTTTCATCAAGATGAAGACATCTCAAAAGATAAACTAAATAATTCTATATATGCAAAACTATAGTAATTCCTGCTGGCTAATATTCAGCTTACTGGTCTTATTCTGCAGCTCTGGAAGGGCAGGGCTTATTTTAAATCACCAGAATTATTTTTATCTTGAGTTTTAGTAATAATCACTGCTTAGTCTTAAAGACTAAATCCTCAGAGTCATGAGTTTCTAAGATAATCTCATGCTTTATTACAGTAAAAAGCAGGATTTTTGTTGTTATGGTCAAAAATTAGCCTTAGAGTTTCCCCAGGGTTCCTAAATAGAAAGGCAAGTAAAAAGAGCCAGAAAGCTTTATTCCATTTTAAGCAAAACAATGAGTTTTCTCTTCTTTTTGTACAGGCAAGCAAAGTCATACCTCAGACAGCAAAACCAGAAGGGAAAAATAGAAGAAGGTCATGGGAAAAAATTTGAAATTGAAGTAATTTTTTTCTAACTATCCTACCTTTAGGAAGATAAGAGATATGAGAATGACATTGTTGTTGCAAGAAATGCCTGAAGCATGGAGCAGCTGAGCAAGATTTTTGATAACTCCAGACAGAATGAGACTACAGAAATATCAACTAATCAATTTCTTACTGAATCAGCTTGGTGCCTTAGGTCACAGCATGATGGTTATTTATAAGGAGACTGCTGGACCTCATTCTTACTACCTATGCAGATACCTAAAGGTTTTCCCCTCTCATTGATATAATGGTACTATCTCATGGAAAAATGCAGGAAAACTTAGCATCATATATGTAAAAGACATATCAACGCAGAATATAAAAAATTCAATCCTATAAACCTAATCTTACACATATATTCTTCTAAATTCTTATTCCTAATTTTACAAAAGAGGTCACACCATCAATAACTACTATATCTCACTTTCGGAGAAATCATCCCTTACAGATATTTTCCATACTTTTTTAAAAGTCTATTTACACTGGAAATATTCCAATACTTTACTTAATGACGTATGTATTTGTGTATAAAGGCGGCAAACTGTATTTACGTAAATCTGCATCAATCTTTAATCAGTAGATAAAGGCACTATCGCACTATTGTAGTTAAACCGATTATTATTGATTCCGCATTTCTTGCAAAATACCATCACATTTTTGTATCTCATCACTAGAATAAATAAATAGATATTGCATTTGATGGTTACAGTAAACATTTCTATCACAGCTGTTCTATGAAGACCCTTACTTACAGTAAAGGATAGAAGCATTCTGAAGTCTAGTTATCATCCATTTGTTTTACAAGGTGTTATACCGTGACTACATAAGAAGTGAGAACTACTACAGTATTTTTGCTTTGCTTTGTTGTTTTCTTTCATTTTATCCAGAAATTTGAAAATCTGAACTGAACACATATTCAGAACTGGAAACAATATGTGCAACTTTATAGACATTAGATATTCCCTAATTGAATTTAGGATTGTCTCTGGGAAAAAATAGTCCAGTCTGCAGGAGGCATGCTTGAGGGAGACAGAGCTAGAGAAATGCCTCCAAACAGCAAGGACGGCTGAATTGTTCAAGGGGAAAAGGGCCAACATAATAATAGCCATTAACAGAGAGCAAGTACACCACTGATTGAGCTGAAGTGGCAATGCTGACATGGTCCTGCTCTGGAGAAAGAAGTACAAAAATATGGGGGACTGGGAAGAAGTAGAGGTAAGAGAATTGTTTATAACCTAATCCCATAATATTTCTGGAAGACATTCTATAAAACACAGGACATATCTCTGCTGTTAAATGAAAAAGTGTCAGGCAGTGAAGTTGAGCACTGGATGAGACCGCCAGCCTTGTGCAGTGCATAATTGCTAGCATATTCCCTGGCAGGGTTTTTGCCTTTCCCAGTTAAGAGTTCTCCAAGACAATGACTGGGCACAGTTCAGGGGATAACTTGTGCCAGGACCATTCCCAAAAGGCCACATGAAGAAGAATGTAGTGGTTTGGGTGTCCCCCACCCTACACTTAACTTTGCAGCAGTCAGTGCTGTACCCTCAAACACTCCTCTTGCCACAAGACACTTCATGCAGCACATTCCCACAGCTTCATGCTATAAAAACATTGCTATGGTAGATAACAGTCTTCATGCCCTTTCGCAACCTACAAGCAGAAAAAGAAATTAAAAATAATAATAATAATAATATTTTTTAAAACTTCAGAGATGTTACAGGGGTCAGAAGATGCCCATAAGACCCTTGGGCCTTAAGACTATGACAAGGTCTGTGGCCTTGTTTTATTTATTAGTATTGACAGATCAAAGAAATTTTCACTGATATCTATGATGCATGCTACCAGATACCAGAGCTCTCAACACACATATAGTACTGAAAATACCACCACACATTTTGGTTTTTGCATTTGTAATTGTGTGATTACATCAGTAGCCAATTCAATAAGACAAATCAGCAATATTTGATGGGAGAAATTTGATAAAATATCAAATAAATGCAAAAAGACATTCTGAGTGCCACAGGTTTTTAATAAGAAACCCACAAAGTTCAAGTCATTATCACACGAGGTCCCTGGCAGCTGACAGATATAAGACCAGCTCTTCAAGACAGCCTGGTAATAAAATCAATACACAGACTCACAGTGGTGGCTGTATGTTCACCTAGGGCTATATGGCCTGCTGTGTTATGATGCATAATATTTCCAATTTCAGTAGCCACTGGCAGATAAAAGAACAATGTGGCTGACAAAAAATTCAGTGCTCTTTGATTCCCCAGCTGAAATGAAGAAGAAAGCTTTTCCTAGCTGCTTCAGTTAGGTAAAAGGCAGCTAACACTCATAACAAGAACTCATAGAGAGCAAGGGCACACGCTGACATTGCTGGATATATTGCACATTTCCTTAACCACTTAGCTACAGCATCTCATTTTACTGCGCCACGGTACCAAGCAATTTACTGCATAAGAAATGCAGGAGAACTAGCACTGTGGGTCTTTGGCATTGTAACAGAGCATACCAATGTGCAAAAAGAAAATAGTGCTCTATAGGATATGTTGACATTTCCTAACTTTAAGTATACATTTCCTGACTTGTACACTGGAAATTTACATAAACTATCTGGAATACCCTGGGTCCTGAGACAGCACTATAAAATAAGGCCAAATGCTACCCTTTGGCATCACCAGAGATTAGAAGATAACTTCACCTGCCACTTCTGAAATTGCAGGAGCATCATTACCTTTGACAGACCATATTGTGGCCGTGATTAATACTGCAGAAGAATTAACACATTTTTTCAGCCATCTCCAGAATATCAAAACAATAGAGAATTATCTAATAACAGTTAGGAAATTTATGTTCATTTTTATTGTGTTTGCATAGCAAGACTTTTGGGGGGGCTACAGGGGTGGCTTCTATCAGAAACTGATCAGAGGCTTCCCCTGTCTTGAACAGAGCCAATGGCATCTGGCTCCAAGGCAGGCCCACCCCTGGCCAAGGCTGAGCCCATCAGCGACAGTGGTGGCACCCCTGGGATAACGGGGTCCTGGTTGCAGCCAAGGACAGGGTTGTTTGCAATAGCTGAGAAGAAACGTGGCTGAGGGGGCATGACCAGACACTGATTTTATTCAATACCATCTCACGTCATTGCCAGGGATGTGTAAAGAGACTCTCTCCCTTCCAAGAAAAGCATCCTTTTCCGGGGGGGAGAAAAAGCAGTGGGGAAGAGCTGGTCAGTATTTGCTGCCAGCTTTCCATGTAAATAATTTCTTTGCCTCATACCTTTTGTTAGTAATATTTTTGTTGTTACTGTTTGTTCTCTTATCTCATTGTTGTTTCCAGTTAATAGTTTTTATCTTAAGCTGTGATTTTCTACTTTTGTGCATCCAATTCTCAACTCCATCCTGCCAGAGCAGGAAGGGGGAGGGGAAGGGGGAGCGAGTAGTGGTGGGTTTTAGCAGGATTACTAAATTGAAAAATACCAGTCCTAAACCACAACGCATAGTTGAGAAGGGAGGGAAAAAAGTGCACAACAGCAGCAGAGAGAAAAGTGAAAATATGTGAGAGGAACAGCCTNCATCCAATTCTCAACTCCATCCTGCCAGAGCAGGAAGGGGGAGGGGAAGGGGGAGCGAGTAGTGGTGGGTTTTAGCAGGATTACTAAATTGAAAAATACCAGTCCTAAACCACAACGCATAGTTGAGAAGGGAGGGAAAAAAGTGCACAACAGCAGCAGAGAGAAAAGTGAAAATATGTGAGAAGAACAGCCTTACAGACAGCAAGGTCAGTGCAGAAGGAGGGGGAGGAGGTCCTCCAGACACTGCAGCAGAGACTCCCCTGCAGCCCATGGTACAGACCATGGGGAGACAGCTGCGCCCCTGTAGCCCATGGAGCTCTACAGTGGAGCAGAGATGCACCCGCAGCCAGTGCAGAACCTCAAACTGGAGCAGGGGCATGCCCAAAGGAATCTGTGACCCCATGGGAAGCCCACGCTGGAGAAGGCTTCTGGAAGCACCTGTGGCCTTGTGGAGAGTGAAGCCCACTCTCGAGTAGGCAAGACACCATGAGGGATCCATGCTGGAGCAGGCTGTTCCAGAGGAGTGCACCCCATGGAAGGGACCCACGCTGGAGCTGTTCACAGAGAGCTGCACCCTGTGCAAAGGACTCCTGTTGGAGAAGTTTGTGCAGGACTGTCTCCCATGGGAGTGACCCAACAAGAGGAAGGAGCAGCAGACATATAATGTGATGAACTTACCACAGCCCCCATCCTCTTTCTCCTGTGCTACTGGAGAAGAGGAGGTAGAGAAACCAGGAGTAAAGATGAGCCCGGAAAGAGGGGAGAGTTTTGGGGAAGATGTTTTCAAATTTTATTTCATTTCTCATTATACTACTTTGATTTTTTGTTACAAAATTAATTTTCCCCCAGAAGAGTCTGTTTTGTCTGTGACAGTCACTGGTGATCTCTGCCTGTCCTCATCTCAATCTGAGCCTTTCCTTTTTTCTTCTCTCCTGCCCAGATGAGGAAACCAGTGAGAGAGCAGCTTTGGTGGGTGGCTGCCCTACAGCAAGAGACAGCTCACTTCAACTCTGCAGGATCTGAACAAGAATGTCTACTGCTTACAGACTTTCCTGTCTCTATTGCTTGGGACTTTTGGCTTGATCTCTCTGAACTTCTGTAGCTCT
This sequence comes from Ploceus nigricollis, assembly GCA_013399945.1. Taxonomy (NCBI): domain Eukaryota; kingdom Metazoa; phylum Chordata; class Aves; order Passeriformes; family Ploceidae; genus Ploceus; species Ploceus nigricollis. The sequence goes on along the minus strand of VXBC01006768.1, from coordinate 464,324 downwards.
GCCCTCTGTTCTGTTGCTTGCCTCTTCCTGCTCTTGCTTCTGCTTTTGGGCAGCTGCTGCTCCCGCACCACTGCACTTATGCTTCCTCCAAGCTATTGCTTTCCTTTTTTTCCCTTTCCCATCCCTATCTCTGCAACACTTCTCATGTGCCCAAGGGCACTGTGGGTCCTGCTTTTGGGAAGTGCTCAGAAATGCTGTGTGACTGCAGGGCAAGGATGACTCAGGAACAATCCTGGCACACACCAGGAGTAGGTGTATGCTCAAGGCCAACAGAAACCTCAGAAGATGCAGCTGTCATCTTCAGAATATCTTTAAAGATCATGAACAAGCCAAAGTATTTTAGTTGCTTATGATTTAGGCATACTGGAGCTGACAGCACACCGAGACAACATAAGACATAGTTCTTGTGCTGTTACCAGCTTTTAGTCACAGTGAAGGCAACGCTTCCAGCATCAAAGGTTTCTCCATGAAAAGACTATGAGAAGTGCTTTAGTGTCGGAGTGCAGGACACAGCCAGTCTCACTGTGAAAATGGGGATTGTACCCTCTCTCCCTGACGTGAGTCATGTGGTGGGAGTGCAACCTGTTCCTCAGAGCTGAAATTCAGGATGGGCAGGAGAAGCCAGACCACCCTTACTACTACACACTACCTCCAGGTTCTACTTCTTGAGATGCCTGACCCCCTGCTTCAGTTTCAGGAATCAAGCCTCTGCCATACCTGTTACCTTCCTCTGTTCCAAGGAACCACTCCTCTACAGGCTGTGCTAATGTTGCTGCCATAGCCTCACAAGAGAATACAATATGGAAGTTAATGTAGGTGAAAAAGACTGCTAACATTTTCTGAACACTACTTCCTCCATTTTCCCCTCTCATAAAAAAGCCACTGCACTCTAGTTACATGCTTGCATAACTGTGTTCAAAAATAACTGAAATACTTTTGAAAACATTTTCCATCTTAAGGCAACACATGGAAATTTTTCATGTAAGCTGTTAAAAGTTTCAGGAAATTATATAGGGATGTATAATGGAAAGTTTCTGGCTGTTATAATCTACAGTATACATATATATCACAGAATCACAGCGTGGTTGAAGTTGGAAAGGACTCCTAGAGGGCATCTGGTCCAACCCTCCTGCTCAAGCAGGACCATCTGAAGCCAGTTGCCCTGAACTTCATCTTGATGGCTTTTGAGTATCTCAAAGGACAGAGACTCCACAACCTCCCTGGGCAGCCTGTGCCGATGCTGGGCCACCCTCACAGTAACAAATTGTTTGCTGATGTTTAGAAAGAGGCTTCTGTGTTTCAGTTTGGGCCCACTGCCTCTGGTCCTGCCGATTAAAGAGGTTGTAATGGCCTGTGGTAAATGAAGCATAGGGATGCTAATTTAAGGATTTTGTTCTAGTGCCTAACCAAACTCTGTGGCACAGGACAGTTCCTGGAAGAATCATTTGTGAGAAAGAAGGACACAAGTCCTGCAGTTCAAGCTGAAATATCATGAAACATGTCAACTACTCATGGGTTCTGGATTCAGCATTAGACATCTTTCATTCCAAAGCTGTGAAATATTACATCTATTCAATTCAACAAGCGTTTTTCTTCCAGAATTAACACTTATACTCACACATCTCAGCATGAATTACCACGAAGAATTTTAAAATTATGTAGTGGGTAAGACCTGCAGTTTTTAATTCCTTTTAACCGTTGCTGAGTTGTTGTTCTTTAAATTGCTCCTACAGCTATTTAATTTCCCTCCCCAGCATTCCCAGTCATTTTTGTTTGGTTATTATTATTTTTATTTGTTTTGTCTTGCTTGAATGGAGGAAGATAATAGCTGTGTCTCAGTGACAGAGCACTAACTCTGGGCACCAGCCCTGATGCTGCTGCAGCCATGTCAGAGGAAGCAGAATCTTGGTCTGCCTGAGATGGCACTAAAAGACCTGCATCAGCCCAGTATGGCCATGGAGGACACAGGTGAAAGAAGCCTGAAAGGAGAAGGCAGGGAGGACTGGGGAGGGTAGGAAAGCAAGGTCTGCCTGTGGCAATGGAGGAAGGCTGCTCCTTCCTTGCTTCTCTTGCATACTGCAGATAGACACTCAGACAGAGATGTGACCAGACCATAGCATGCTCCTGTCTTCTCTCTCCTGTGCCACTCAGTCAGAGAGTTGTTAGTGCTCTACAAGACAAATGGGCACCCTGCCATCATCTTACAGGGGTCTGGAAGCTTCTCACAGTCATGGGAAGAAGCTCCATTCTCCCTGCCTGGACAAGGATTGGGCCCCCAGATGAGCTCCTGGAACCAAACCCTAATAGTGTAGTGGCATGTCACAGTGGGCAGAATGATTGTGGTGGCCCCTGTTAGAGTGGGGCTGGTGACATGATTGGCCCAGGATGAGGCTCTTGTAAACTGTCAGGGAAATATGGGCTGGACAGTCCTGGCGTGAGGCTGGGAAAGCCTCGGACTTCCAGGGTGGAAAGGGTTTCTCATTTTGACAGAGGCTGGCTGCTCCATATGTTGACTCTTCTGTCTTTGACAGCCACAGCCCCAGAGAGAGCCACAACCAGATCATGGCACTTGTCAGTCCTCTCCCTCCTCCACCACTCAGCTGGAGAGCACTGCAGGGAACTTGTGCTAGGATCAACCTAAGCTTCAGGAAACACACAAATCTTCATTCTCTACCACATCATGGTCCTAGGGGTGGCTAGAGGGTCCCCACAGCTGTGGATGACGGGAGCTCCACACCACCCACCATCTCTCTACCCTGTCATGGTCCCAGAGACAGCTGGAAGAGCACCAGAGATATGGACACAGGCAGCTCCACACTACCCCACTTTCCTTTGTGAAACTTCTATGTGTCTAACCTTCTTACAACATGCAAGGAAAAACCAGAACTCACCTTGTGAAAAAGACAAGTCCTGAACTTCATCAACATTTTTTGTCTTAATAAAAAAATTGTAAGGAGAGCATCTATGTACTACATACTAGTGCTGAAATATCTGCCTTAGCTATTTCCTGCTGATTTCCTAGATGTTTGTTCTCACAGAGAGAGCAATGGCAATTTATTAATATCCACTGTTCAGCCCTGAGGACATATTTACACCTCCCAGGAGAGAGTGCATATAAATGTATAAATGTATGTGTGTATATATAGATATTCATTTACATATATATGTTAGGTGCATATTATGCACATAAAGGGAAAGTCACCATATGGAAACAATGTCAGATTTTGAAGGCAACTCACCTAACAACTCTGAAATGACTGTCCCTGCAGCCTTAACTCTCCATGCTGTGTATGTGGATCCATTAGCTGAAACTATGCACAGAACAAGAAAGAATCTGTGGTCTGTGGCAGTGGAGATCTGTTGTGCCTGTTTACTGAAAGAGAAGATTTCTTTTTCTTTTACTGTTTAATTTTTACCTTATTGATTTTTTGCTTTTTCTATTTGATGAATATTGATTGTACTCATACAGTGTTGCACTCATACTAGCACTTTATTTCTCCCTTGTTTATTCATTGTGGTAATTTACTTGGGGTATGAAAACTGCTGAGTAGCACAGAATTACAGTATCACAGAAGTTGGAAGGCACCTCTGGAGATCACCCAGTCCCTCCCTGAAGGAGGGTCAAATACAGCTGATTGAGTGTTCCATCAGCTAATCAGCACTGTCTGTTGGCACACCAGAGGGTCGTGTTGCTATCCAGAGGGACCCCAACAGGCTGGAGAAATGGGCTGGCAGCAGCCTCCTGAAATTCAGCTAGGAGAAACCCTGCACCTGAGGAAAGACACCCTCATGCACCAGTATGTGCCTTGGGCCACCCAGTTAGAAAGCAGCTCTGCAGACCTGGGGGTCCTGGTGAACGCCAAATTGGACATGAGCCAGCAACCCGGCCTCGCAGCAGAAAAGAGCAATGGTATCCTGGGCTGCATTTGGGAAGGTCTTGCCAGTAGGTCGAGGTGATTCTGCACCTTTATTCAGCTTTGGTGAGCTACACCTGGAGTACTGTGTCCAGTTTGATGTTCCTCAGTACAACAAGGAGCCTAGTGTGTTGCCACTTCATCAGATAACGTTTGCTATGAGGACTAGGGCCTACAACCTTGAGTCTTCTTCCAGTTGTTTGAAGAAGGTTCTCAGCAGTCATCACGCTCTGCACATTGCTGCTGCTCTCACACATAAAGAGCAAATCTTCCTCCTCTCCTCCCAGCCTATGCTTAAGAGCCTGTACCCTCCCATCACAGCACTCCATTTGTGTGAGCCATCCCACCACTTGTCTGTGCAGCTAAACCACAGCTCTGTGTGCTCCCCGTGCTGCAGGTGTAGGCACTTTGGACCCAGCCTTTCTTGTGCTGGCTCCCCAAAGGGTGTGAGAGCTTCCCCGTGTGCCACGCTCTCAGCATTGATGTGCCTGTGCTGTAGGCAGGCTGTTTCATTGTTTCCAAGCTGTCTCCTGCCCACATCACCCTGCATCCTTTGCTTAAAATTCATAGAATCATAGAATGATTTGGGTTAGAAGAGCCCTTTAAGATCATTTAATTCCAACCCTGCTATGGTAGGGATGCCACCCACTAGACCAAATTGTTCAAAGTCCCATTCACCCCGGCCTTGAACCCCGGGGATAGGATAAAAAACCAGTCTACAACCCCTGCATCTCCCTGCTGATCTTCCCTTTCTTCTCTTCACCCCCTCTCCTCTGCATTCCCAGTGTAAATCTCTACACACCAGCTTGCCCAGCTTGTGAACAGTGATGGTTCTGCTGCCCCATTCAGGTAGATCCTGTCCCTTTCTGCCAGCCTGCCATCCCCAGAGACCATCCACGGTCTCCGCAGCCGAATCCCCGCCGTCGACACCGTCTGTGCGAACCGCAGGCTCCCCGCAGCCCCCCATGTCCGCAGCGGGGCCAGGCCGGGACCCCGCTCCGGGCTGTGAGGCCGGGACCCCGCTCCGGGCTGTGGGGCCGGGCTGTGGGGCCGGGGTGCGGACTGGGATGTGGGGCCGGGATGCGGGACCAGGATGCGGGATCGGGATATGAGAGCGGGGTCGGGATACGGGATCGGGATGCGGGACCGACATGAGGGGCCAGGATGCGGGGTCGGGATATGGGGTCGGGATGCGGGCTCGGGATGCGGGGCCGCCGGCTCCCTCTCCTGGCCCTGCGGCGGCACGGCGGGACACTGCCGCGGGCCGGGATCTGCGCTGCCAAAAGGCAAAAATCGCTCAAGATTTCTGTCTGGGGTTTTACATTTGGGGTTTTTTTCCCCGAGGCATTCGTATTCTCCCTTAAACCCCAGCTTCCCATGGCAGTGTCTCCCCAAAACAGAGCGCCTTTTCTTTGCACACGTTAATTCAACATAGATAGAGCTAGCGCTGAACGTCTCCTGATTACTGACAGGGAAAAAAAAAAAAAAAAGGAAACCTGCTGAGCTGGGCATTCTGAACAAGTGGAAAAATTGGGTTCAGAACCTCTCGTGAGGAAGAAACAAATAATTCCTTGTCCTATGTTTTCTTGATATGTGCACTAAACACCAATCTCTAATGGGAATGGGAACAGCTCCTGCATTTAATGAGTCTGTACTCTGCTTCCTTGCAAAGCTGGCCTGAGATTAAGCTCCTGCTTCTGGATTACAAGTGGGGAGAAGCAATTGTCAGAGGTTCAGAAAGGGCTGGCAACTCCAGGGGAAGAAGCATGTAAATAAAACTTTTTTTTTTTTTTTAATCAAATCACTGGAAGTATGGAGAGAATCCAACATGACAGCAGTTTGCGTACTCTCAAAAAAAGTTGGCAATGTTCTCAGAGAGTGTGTCTCTCCAGTGTAACTGTGTGTGGCTGAGCAGCAGGTAGGTGGACATTATTTGGTGCATTGACCCCATGAGCTTTATAAAATTTATGCAAACAAGAAAAACAAAAGTAGTGAATTTATGACAAAAGATTAAGGGTTTGTCCACAGGGAAAATGCAAGAGAGATTCACTCTTTTAAGTGGATTATCAAAACCTCATTAAGCTTCTTTGAGAATCCCCTTATTTAGTAATAAATTGTCTTTATTCTTACACTAAGAGTGAGTTTTAACACTTTAAATTTACACCTTCAGTGCATTTGGATTGATTTTTCTCAGTGTCCCTGTTAAGAAAGATCCCAAGCAATTGGATTTTAGGCAGTTTGCAACAGCACAAAAGATTTCAAGACTCGTCTTCTCAATCCTGGACCGAAGTCATTACTGTCACTGTGGTGAGGAACCTTTCCTGTATTTTCTGCATTGTAATATCAGATCCTGTCTAGAGGTGCAGACTCAAAAGCAAGATTTCTCTTGTCTGTATGAGCCCTTAGACCTCCACATGAAAGGTAAGGTGACAGGACAAGAAGAAATAGCCTCAAGTTGTGCCAGGGAAAGTTTAGATTGGATATTAGGAAAAAATTTCTTCACTGAAAGGGTGCTCAGGCATTAGAACAGTTCTGGTGGAATCACCATCCCTGAAAGTGTTCAAAAACACGTGGATGGGGCACTTAGGGATATGGTTTAGTGAATGTGATGATGCTGGCTTAATGGTTAGACTGATATTAGATGTTATTAACCTCAGTGATTCTATGCCTGTTGAAGTTAGTCACTGTTCTAAACTTTCTTGGAAATATAGGAGAATGCTGGTATGGAAGTCTGCAGGAACATTCCCTCTTTAGGATTGCACTGAGTGCCTGAGTCTCCATTGCAGTCACTGAAACCTCCAAAGAGGTTCAGCCCCTGGAGCTCAGTCCAGCTGCCTGAACTTGGGGTGTCTCACAAGACAATTAATTTTGAGACTTATTCAATATATCCATGTGGGGACAGCAGATGGACACATTCTGAATGGGAAAAACCACAAGGGGCCCCAGGTGGAACTAGATACTGATGATTAGGTAAGTAAAATGTACCCTAAGTCTTTTATGCTAGACATAGCTGATTGTTGTTTTGCTTTTATTGACCACAATGGGAAGTCAGACATATTCTGTGCCTCCAAACAAATACATTTACAGGCTGTAATTTTGAACTTAATCAAAGTTCAAATTTGTGGGTTTGGTCCTGTTTATTTGGGCTTTTTTTGTTTGGTTGGTTGTTCATTTGGTTAGCGTTTTTTTTTTTTTGCTGAACAGAGAGGAATTTCATATGGCAGGGTTTTAGGCACCCATACCCCTGAACTTGTGTGACCAAGAAAGGGTATGATAATCTCAGTCATGAGGAAGAATCTTATGAATTTGTGTCTGCAGAGCTAAGCAATTTGTAACCCTATTTTGAACATGAACTAATTTTAGGTACTAACACTCCAGAATAGATGGAATTGGAGTGGGCTGGATCTTCTCTGGTATATCTATCTTTCAGACTGGCACACAAGACATAGGAATGCTTTTGACAGTCTCCACTGACTTATTTTACTGTTGCTGGAGTTTTGTGGGTGAATAGAGGTTTCTTAGCACTAAAATAAACTTCTGAATGATTTTTTATTGGCCTGTTGCTCAGAAATACTCTTATGTCCTACATGAGCAAATTCCTACATGGACAATACCTGCCAGGGAAAAAAAGCCACATACCATTTCTTAAAGGACCCTCTCTTCCCGATAGTTCTTTTCAGAAAACTCAGTTTTTTCTTCGGGGACAAAACCAAATAAACGACCAATATCCCTTGATAGTGTTGGCAACAGTGGAAAACTAGCGGAAGAGGCTGGGGGACTTTCCTCTTGTGACTTCCACCGATGCCTTGATTTTGTGCCGAGCTGCNAGCTGGGCGCTGGACAGGCCGCGAGGGGCGATCCCGAGCTGGGCGCTGGACAGGCCGCGAGGGGCGATCCCGAGCTGGCTCCTGGACAAACCCGCCGGCCGTGCCCCAGCCCCAGGCGCTTGCGATCTTTGGCTGCCGTCCCACCAGCCTTCCCGCGCAGGCAGACTTTCACTGGAGCTGCCGAGCGGGGCTGGCGTAGATCAGGTTTCAAAATTAGGATCTAATTTTAAATGAGATGTCAAAAACTGGGACTGACAAACAGTGGGAAAGACTGTAAAGAGGCAAGCCACAGGTAATCTCTGTGAACAGCTCGGCAGCCACGCTGACAGCTGGGAACGGGAGCCCCGGAGCGCTAACGCGAGCGCTCGGGCTGCTCCCCTGACCTCGGACAAGCTGCTCAGGGCTTCTTCCTTCAGGTGCCGAGCTCCTCCTGCAAGGCTGCTGAATAGTTCCACAGGATCAGTGGAAGCCAGGAATGTCACTCCTTCCTCGTGAAGCACTCGGTAACTTGTGGGAGCCATTTTCCTTCCTCACTTTCTCTGTATATGAAGAACCCACTCCATGGAATAAATGAAACCAGGACTACAGAGCAAAGTATTGCAGTACTCTCTCATGGGATAATGCACCTCAGTAGCATTGCTGGACTTGACTGAGGCTCTTGTGTTTTTATTCCTTGCTCTCTTTGGAACATTACAGTATCTTGAGGAAGTCTCCAAGCCAGAAGCAGAGAAGCCTGGCAATGCAAAAGGGAAGAAAAGTGACTAGAACAGCCAGGCAGCCACTGTCTTGGAAATACAAAAAAGTATTTATAAAAGCACTGAATTAAAATAAGCAGTGTCCAGTATGTTTTATGTGATTAAATAGTCTGGATAAATTCAGATGCTAGGCAGGTGTAACATCACCGGCTCAGCTGGAGCCAAGTCATCTGCTGTTTAGAAACTCAGGTAGCAACCTTCAGCTGGGCAGCTATGCAGCAATCAAAGGAAAACTCATTTGTCAAGAATGAACCAAGGACTTCTCTTTACTCACCTTTTTCATGTTTCTTTTTTTCCCTCCCTTGTGCGTTGTTTAGTTTTCTTTTT
>VXBC01006768.1:435619-455473 GCA_013399945.1 Ploceus nigricollis | reverse complement strand
GGGGGGGGTTTGGAGGGGTTGAGGAGGCTGGGTATTTTTTTACATATGGAGTTAGAAAAAAGTATGACAGCAGGGCCAGTCTGCTTTATCTGACTACTTGGAGAATGATTGCCTGATTGCTTTGAATCCCAGAGCAGGGAAGGCAATAATGTAGTGCAATGGGAATTTTGATGGGGAAATATCTCTCATCACTTATGGAATTTTTCCATAGTCAATGCTTTTAATTTTAAAAAGATGTTTTCTGTCTTGACTGAAGAAGATACAGACATTGTAGAAGATACTGAAAAGACACAGTTAATTAATTTCATCTGTAACCTCAGGACATTTCAAATTACCAGTGTGAGTGTACCTTTCCTCACTCCATCCTCTCCTAAACATGGGACCAAAACCCAGATTTCCCTCGCACATGATTTCCCACAGTACATTCAACTCTATTTTGGTTCACTTTCTGCTACCAGATTACTTGGCTATTCCTGATCCATCTCAACTGGCTTTTTTATTGTTTCTTTGTCTTCGTGTATGATGAGCATTTTCACCACACTGGGTTCCTGAAGTGGAAGTTGACTTTCAGATCATTCCATATGTCAGGGAATAGAAATCTGGGCTCAGGCTGCAATACAAGGACTTTTTTATGTTGTCAGGTTTTCCCATTATCTTCATCTGTAATACTGCAGCATCAACACACCACAAGTGTGAGCAGCTCACAGGTTTTAAGATCACACATGTTAGAGTGACTTGCTGAATTAGAGATTAGAGAAAGCATTTGATATTTCATAGATCATTAGACCATCTAGAGGTAGAAGCTAATAGCAAATAGTTAAAAAGAAAATATAATCAATTATGCTTTCATTAAAGAGAGAAAGGAAACCAGAGACATTCTTATCAGTGCCAATCAACATAGGAGACTGAAAGCTTGAGCAACTCTGAAGTGAGGAATTTGTTTTCAATCCTTTCCTCATAGCAGTATTATAGAGACTGAAATCCAGGTCCCTGATTAACCCCTGAGTAAAGAATAACCTTCACCTAGAGAGCTCTGCTTTCAAAAGGGTTGGCCCCTGTAACTAGAGCCTGTTCAATTATTCTTCTTCAAAGAGAGCAGGCACCCAAGAATGTCAGCTTCATAGAAGAAGCTATAATTTTGAAGCAACTTCCTGTTTGTCAATTTATTTTTTTTATCTCAGTGTTGTAAATGGGAGGAAATGTCACAAAGGAGATTTTTCTTCTCTTTTTTTTTTTTTGTTCCATGTTACATTTTGCAATTGCAGAAGCTTACAAATGGAGTGTGTTTTCTGTCACTGTTTATAGATTGAAAGTGTGCAGACTATCTATACATGTGTAGTTACCAAATACATGATGAATTCAGATTTGCAAGATAATGTATTACAGTGTTCTTGTTCAAAAACAAATAATGATTTCCACTCAAAAAAAATAAAAAGAATAGCCTCTAAAAAAACCCAAAAAAAGCAACCTGAAAATCACACACTAGCTGCTATTCAGTAGAAAAAGAGAAATAGCTGAAGCTGGGTTTAGGCATGAAGTGTATCCCTGGAAGAAGTCAGCCTGTCAAAATCTCTCTTTCTTGGCAAGATACCAGAAGGGGAGTATTTTCACAAAGATGAAAAGAGTGTTAAATGCTAACATGCTTCCAGATTGGATACGCATTCTTTCTTATACATATTTTTGTTATGAAACAAATGCATTTTGGTAAAATTAGGGATGTGTTTCTGCCTCTACTGTATATTTTGTGTGATAAAATGGCACTGATTTCCTATCTAATTTAAAACAGTTTAAAATAACTGGTAACATCTAGTAGCTTTCTATTCTTCCAACCTTTATTTTCTCTTCTGTGTATTTTAATGCAGAGCAGGGACTTGGCAGGGGTTATTTTCTTTTTGTTACTTTTCTGTTTTAGAATAAGAAGACACAAGTTTTGACCTTCTCCCTTCTGTTCATGACTTCCTCACCATCACTATGCTTTTCTGTTCAGTGTCCCAAATTACATGGCAGAAAGAAACATTTGGATTTAAACCCTGGTGCTTTATGGTCTAAGATTCAGTTCCTGAAGGACAATAAAAATCTTTATTAAATGATACACTGGGGTTCCTTTCGAACATTCCTCCAGTATTTAGAAGCCAGAAGATACATATACTCTGTTTTCTTTGTCACAGCCCTTGTATTTCACTGTGTATTTCACAAATCTCTGATTTGGGGGGTCAAAATTAGTGTTTGTCCATGATCTCGAAACAAAACAAAAATAACAACAAAAAGAAGAAAATAAAAGAAAAAAAAAGTAGAAAAGGACAAAAACAGTTCTATAATCTTCTTCCCAAATACGAGTTCTGTGTAACTTCAGGACAAATGAGTAAATGAATAGTATGTACATGGACAGACACTTTCACAAATATCCCTATAAACCTAGATCATGCTATTTGGGTGTACAGAAACTGTGAAATATGGGCAGGCTTAATCTCAGAGGCTGAAAAGCTGCAGCCTGGTAACATTCAGCATACTCACGTAGTACTGGATACATCTAGCCTCATTAGGAGGCTAGACCTTTGTCTTGTCTTCTAAGCTATTTTTTTTCTTTGCTAACATAGAAAATTTTTTAAAATCCTTATGCTTTCCAGGAAAATAAGTTCTTTTATTTAGCTTGTCTTTTCCTAATCCCCTTTTTTCCCTTCATGGTTATTGCCATTTTAAATAAAGTGTTCTTCACAAAACAATTTCAATGAAACAATCAAGCTTTCACAGATCCCAAATATTAGGCTACAGAAATAGGTAGAACATGGTTTGAAAAAAAATACACTAAAGAAATTAAATTAACGTGAAGTATTACCCTCCTGTATCTCTCTGGAAAACAATACATGCTTGTTTTAAATACATTCCAACACTCAATTCCCAATCTGGGAAGGCAAACCCAGCCTCTACTTTGTGTAAGCTTCAACTCCAAGCAAAGCTTCCACCAAAGCAATTGTAGCTGACATCCCCTCAGGATCACTCCTAGCATGTGCAGCCTGCGAGTTTCCTTGGAAACTGCCATGCAGCAAGCATGAGATTATGGCACATGACTGCTAAGCTGTATAGCTTTACCCAGGAAAATAAAGGAATGCAAGAATGGGGACCAGGACTGCAATCCACCTCCCAAGGACAGTAACTGCTGATTTTCAACCTGAGGCTTCTAGTGGCTGATGGATTACTTCTACACGGCCAGAAAAGATAAGGAACTAAAGCAAATCTCTTTATTATGAGCTCATGTTTATTCCATTACAGCCGGTTTTCCTGATAGGAGGGGGCAAAGCTGAAAAGCAACCTGAAAATCACCACATCTGCAAAGACCTTCTGCAAGAAGTCAGCTAGGAGGCTGTATGACATTTTCCTTAGGCTGAGCTAATCTGGATAGGATACCTCATATGGACCCTTTTTAATAGAGGCATTCCCTCTCCAAATTTCTGTGATTATACAGTGCAGAAGGTGAGACCTTGGGAATGACCACAGGGGCTCAGCCAAGTAACTACCAAAATCACCAGCCTCCTGTACCTGACATAGTCAATAATAAATAAACTGAAGAAGAATATAAGTACAAGGGAAGCACACAATTTTTTTGTATTCAGGAACCCTTGACAGATTTGCCTGCAATGGACTTAGTCATTCCTGACCATTAATAAATCTCTAGTCCCATACTTATCCTGTGGCAAGCAGTCCTGCAGCATACATCAACACTTCATGAGGAAGTTTTTCCTTCGGTTTATCATGAATTGCAGTCCTGCTGGTTTCCCTTTGATGACTCTTAACTCTTGCATCGAAAAGACAGTGACCAATTGCTACCTATTCACCTTCTCTTTTCAACTAATGATTTTACAGCTTCTCTATCAGATCCCCCTCCAGTCATCCCAGTTTGAGGCTAGAGAGGAGAGTATTAGAGTCATTGTTTTACAGTGCACTTTTACATGCACTTTGTCTATGGTGATGTCAGCTTGGAACATGCATTTTCTTGTAGTTTTATTAGGCGAGACTGATTAGCTGGATCCTCAAATATATAATTTAGCCTGTGGGCTTTGTAGTCTCCATATGAATTTGACCTAGGATATACAGGTCACAGGAAAGTGTAATGATTTGGGTATTTAGATGATCTGTGGGAGCTGAGCTTTGCTACTGCCATCCCTTTGTGGCAGTAGTTATTATACTTGGCCTCAAATTCATTCATATTAACTTATATTGACTTCAAAGGTTCTGATTTAAATCCCACCTCCCATGACTGATATCTTTCTGGGAATCTGCTGTGTCCCCCCAAACCCTGCCAAGAGCCTGTGGCCCTGGAGCTGCCAGAGCACCCACCCAGAACCATCTGGTGTCTGCCCGCCATCCTCCAGGGCACTGCTCACTGAAGGACAGCTGCCCAAAACAAATGGTGACCTCTGTCATCTGGACCATCAATTGTTACAACATCTGGCAACTGGCTTTCTTATGAGAGCTGACATTTGGTTGCTTTGGACCGAGGATTTTAAGATCCATGGGCCAGAGTAGAAAATGGAACAGATCCCAATTTTTTTTTTTTTTTCAAATGGCTTGCAGTCACTTGGAATAACAGCATAAAGAACTAAAAGCAAATAATCAACTTTTCACAGTGAAAGAATCCTTTTGACAATTTTTTGCTGGCCTCATCCCATTCCTGCCTTGAATTGCTACCTTGCTACAGCCCTAACAACTCCAAATTCTGTTAGAGACTCTCTTCTTTACCTTAGAGGTGCATTTAACAAAACACAGTGACTACATTACTGCATTTGTAGTAGTACTACTGAATGTAGGTGCCTGGCCATGTGAGTTTGTATCCAGCTTTACATCTGCACCCCTGTGTACAATGCAGCAGGCTGCTCTGACTCCCATGCTCACTCTCTCTCTTCTCATAACTTTTCTTCACAAGACAAATACAACAAAGATAGATGTTGATGTACATCTAAATTTAAAACATTTCAATGTGCTATAAAGTGTCTTTGGTCTTTTGCTGCATTCATAAAGCAATTTGAAAAAAAAAATAAGAGTAATATCCTCAAAATCTTGGCAAAGCTAATAGTGAACTCTGGAAAATTACATTCAGGTACTGTATACAATTTATTGTGTTACTTCAGTCCCACAGATGGCTACAAATAAAATAAATGTTTAAAATAAAATATTTATTTTGAGCTACAAACACTGTTTTTAAAATATTCCTTCCCTAAACTCTAGGCAGATTTGACATAAAACAGAAAAAAGAAAGGCAAATAACTATAAAATAAGTAACTAAAATAAACTTTAGAAAAAAACTTTCAAAATGAAGGAATAAATCTTACTAACCACAAAGTAAAAGAAAACCAAATAAAATACAAATATGAGAAACATGTAGGTATAAAGAAATGTAAAGGTTATTAAAATATATAAGAATAAATTTATAATTTAAAATCTGCTAACTACGATAACTAATGCAGACTTTTAGATCTAATTGCACTAATCAGCATGAGCAGATACTAATGTACAGTGGCTGCACTGATTTATCAAAACATCAAACATTCAGATAGTTAATTCCAGAGGAAGAAAAAAAAAATTCTAAGTGTAAATACTTATATTTCTCTGTGTTGAGGTTTCATCTGGGCTCCCTGTGAAAAATGGAGACGGAAAAACAATACTGTCGAGCTACAGAGCCCCATTTCAAGCACCTCGCTGCAGCAGTCACTGCCGGAGCCTGAAATGGAGTTAGGCTTGTTTAGCATGCCTGCAGGGTCACACCGACTGACCCGGTCCCCTCTGGTTTCACTTAAAACTCAGATTTTCTCCATGAAGATAACATATTCCTGTGATATTTAGTTACCTGGTCTCCAGAAAGATCTCATTTTTCATGGTGTAATTTTTAACCTTTGTTTAAGATGTCTTTTTTTTAACATAAACTCTTTAAACCTGATATATTTCCTCAAAGAACATGTGCTTGCAAGGAAAATGTTTGGTTATTAAAATATCTTAACAAATCAAAGTTCACTGCAATTTTAGCTTGGTAGGTTGTAAAGGAGTGTTAAGGCTATCATTAAGTGTTCTTTCTTTAATTTCTTTTGATATTGTGTAGTATAAACATTAATATTCATATAAATAAACTGATTCTGTATGTGCTTATACTGAGAGCTTTTGTACTGAAAAAATCATGAGCTAGCAGTTCTGTGGCTTTTTTTTTTAATTCAGAAACATGTGTGATTTGTGATATACATGAAAATTTAAAAAAAAACTAGGTAGATTAAACTATGACAGAAATTTTCATGAAAAATGCCAAAAAACAGCTCAACCACCTTCTGAGTGTGAAATGCTTCAAAATGTTGTTTGTATACTGAAGGCTTTTTGTGGAAACTGGTAACTTATCTGACCAGAACTTCCCTGGCATAAATTCGTTTCAGTTGAGGTATAGGTTGGCACTTGGAGATGGCCTGGCTGAGCACATTTGGTTGAGGACTTGCTGCTGTTTGTGTGATAGCCACAAAGGCACACTGGATCCAATATCTGTGCAAGTACTTTCTGCTTATCGGGAATGGCAAGTCCCAGACCACCTCCCTGCCCAAGTGCCCCCTTGAGAGGCCAGATTGGCATTTAAGGAATGTGAGGATTAGTGATGTAAACTGCAGCAAATCCGAAGTTTAAAGAGGGCAGAATCTACTTAAATGTGTCACTGGGAATTTGGAATTGCATTTTCCTATTTTGCTTTCTCCAGTCTTGTCTTTTTAAACCTCCTGACTAGTATTTTGAAAACTCTGCTTGCTGTTCCAGTCACAAGAGCAGCCTCCCTCTTCACTGCTCCTTAACATCCCCATATTATCCATCCTTCCATGCTCTATCTGTCAATCTGCTCATTTATTTTTATTTTTAAGGGGAGGATAGAGGGGTATGATGTGTTGTTGACGTTGTAAGGCAGCTGCTACAGGCAGTGGGCCTTTACCTGAGAAACCACAAACAATTCAGAGCATCACTGCCTGCACAAACATAAAACCTTTTCACCTAGGCACCTCTCAAATCCCCCCCATCTGTAGAATCCCTCCCTGAGAAAACCACAATTAATAAAATTAGTGCAGCTACCCATCACCTCTGAGACCATGGTTTAACATGAGGATTTTGCTGGTGGGAAGTCAATTTAAGAAGTTTCATCCCCTTTTTTTTCCTTCTCACCTGCTCATTTCTTTCTCTGCTACCCCACCTCTGCTGGGGGAAGCTTATCAGTCCTTCAGCAAGGCTAATGGATTCATTGGTATTACTGCTGACAGCTGGAGTGATGCAGGCTAATAAACAAAGAAAAGCAATATGTGAAGAAGGATGGGAGAGAGTATCTACTAGCTTAGATCATTCCACTCAACCAATTTTTAATATGGTCATCCAGAGAGTTGAATTGCCACATCTGAGTGCCAACACAGGTGGGGAAGACTGCTTTTAAACTGGCTTTGCAACTTGAAAAATTATAATGTGGAATCTCAGCCTGGTTTCTTGGGTTTGTGGAGTAATATACATTAAGGAATCACATTACTGACTAAAGGCAACCAAATCTGTTACATAACTACTGTGCTCAAAGCTCTCTTAGATTCAAGGAGAGAGTGAACAAGGAAGACAGATCTAGGAATGGAAACACCTAGAAAGCAAACTCGGCACAGGAGGCCTCTGAGGTTCAGTTGGTGGAGTGTGTTTGGGGAAATATCAGTGCATGCCTCCACCTCCCTCTGTACTGCCCCAGGCACGCACCTTGTCACTGCCAGAGGTGGGGTAGCAGGCGGGATGGGTTTGGACCTCGTTCAGCACACCTGTTCTGATGTTCTGCAACACTACAAAACTGTCTAAATTGGGAGGTGCCCTTGTGTTCCTACATGTTGTTATGCTCCTACATGGACAAGGCAGCATCTCCATTGTATCTACAAAAGAGTAGTGTGGACCTGCATCCATATCCTGAGTTAGGGAGCAGAGAGGGGTGTTTCCCTGTCCCTGGGGCCAGCAGAGATGGGAACCGGTGAATCTGGCAATCTGGTCCTCCTCCTTCCCTGTACAGGAAGCACTTTTAGGGAGTAAGATAACAGTCGAGGGCTCTGTTCTGTGACTGATTGGAAGCTAAGGGAATTTGATATTTTTTAGGAGATACTATACAGACCGGTTAATCCATCCAAATAATAGTTTTGATGTGGTTGGTTCCAGCTATAATCTCTCAAGTGCTTGACCATGTGTGTTTGTAAAATACAGATCCTTTTAGAGCTTATTTGAGTTTCTCACAAAGAGCATTTTGTGACCTAAAAATTGATATATTTAATAGATATGTAAAGACACTAAATGTCTTAGTCTATCAACACCGGTAAAGTAATAAAGAAGTGGATAAATGCTGGTGTTTGGCTGAAGCTTCTGTTTGAACTCCTACAAAAAGGAAGTACTAGAAGAAAAGGCTTATGTTCATTTGTATTTTCCTTTTAAAAATAATCTTGTCATGTTTAATGTTGGACTATCACATAGTTCTTATTTTGCATAAATACATGATGATTATAGCTGTATAACCTCGGCAACATACTGTCCTCATGAGGCAGCCTGAAATAAAAGAGAAATGCAGATTATACTACACAACTGCTCTTTTGGGAACAATATTTTATTATGTTTTATTTCCTTTCCATAAAATTCAAAGAAAATGAAGGTAATTTGGGTTCCACAAAACCAATGATAAGCTGTTGGAGAAAATTCCTAAATCACACTCAGGCACAGCCCCACAAACAAGTGAAGGCAAAGGTGAGTAAAGAGATCAGGCTATACTCACAAACACCTTGAATCTGACCTTCTGAACCTGGATGTTGGAGATTTCAAGCAGGAACTTGTTTAAAAATGAATAACTGTATGAAAATTGTGGGGCCAAATCTCTGATACGGGAAACAACTTTATGCTGTAGCTTACTATTGGGTGGGAAATGGCATCCAAAAGAAGTACTAAAAAATCAGGGTCCAGTTGTTCATTAGCTTGTACGGCCTGAGAATGTGGCCCAGGGAGTCTCTCAGGCTGGCCATTAGGGCCATTGTAAAAGCCATTAGGACTAGTCTGTGATGTCAGTGATAAGCTCAGCTTTCATTTAATAAGACAAAATAGAGGCCTTTTTCATGGTGGAGATAGAATCTCAGCTAGCTTGCCTGCCACTGAAGGAAAGCAAAACTAAAAACCTTTCATATAGGCAAGCAATTTGCTATTTTTTGACACTAAATTGACTCTTGGTCTATTATCCAGGGCAGACTGAAATGTCACTTCTTATAACCAAGGCAGTACTCATTTGTTTAAGAGAAGTGTTTTCTGTTTAGTGCTTCTTCAGAAGCAGGATGAAAATGCTCTGCAGAGCAATGGTGCCATATACTGTAGACATGCAAATTATGAGTTTTGCCTATGTGGGGATAAAAGGGCTAAGACCTTTACTATAACATGAAAAAGATAAAGCTAAACAGATTGTTTGATGAATCAGTGATATAATCTCTGAAAAATCCCACAGGAATAAACCTTTGCAGATAAGGAATGGTGTACCTTCAGCTTTACCATTGAAGAGCTGGTGCTTTTAGTCCTTGGCACGAAAGAGTGAAAGAGTGCTTCATTGGCACTCATAATGTGAGCCCATTAATCTTGCATTTGGCATATGAACTCCCATGTGATTTGAACATCTGCCTGGAAGGTACCTCTCTGATTAGCACAGATGTAATTTTCTGGAATTAAAATAAATACCAAAACATATTTCTGTCTCTCAGCTTACTTTCTTCATGTAACCTGTTTTGAAGTAATCATGGATAAAATTTGTCCAGTCCCAAAGTTGCAAATGTTTCATTTAGAAGGCACATGGTAGTGGGATAATTCCATACTTGTCTGTGGGACATGTATCTACAGGGTTATATTCCTGTTCAATCATGAGAACACCAGATACCACTGGCAAACCCCTTGCCTGCAGCTTACAATGCAAGCATCTTTAAATAAGAAGCTTCTGCTTCATACCATAATATTTAACACAGAAATTCCTTCAGTGCTGTTAAAGATTACACTAGTTGCCTAAAAAATGATGGCTGAGAAGTTTTGAGGATTTCCCTCTGCAGGCTAGCCTTGAATAATTACAAACCAAATGTCCACCTTGTGGTTGGAGCTGGTTTGACTCATTAAAGGACAAATCAGTGACTGGCCACCAGACTTACCATGAATCAGTGACCATCTCCTATTTGACCATAAATTTACTGAATGGTTGTCAGCAATTGCCTTGAATGGCATAGACTACCTGGAGCCCATGTGAGACTGCTGTGCCTGGTTGAGATAAAGATGACACTGCCTCCGTTTCCAGAGTGGATTCCTGCATGCACAAGTTTTTTGTGAAAATTGAAGTCATTTTTACAGTTTGTGAGGACTTTAATAGCAAACACAGGCAAAGATGGGACCTCAGAAAGAGTGAAGACATCTCTCTGTGATGTCTCTTTAAAGAGAAGCAGCATGACCTCATAAAGGGAAATCATCTAAGGGGAAGGATGTGACAGAAGCTGCAGCCACAGCTACACTGGCAGACCGGAGATGGCTGAATCATGGAATAAAAGGTGTTTTGTGCACATAAGCCTGAACTGTCATCTGCACACCCACTGAGCTTGAGTCATCCATCCCAGATAGACATTGACACTCTCTGTTTGAAAAGGCAAGGGGACTAACAGTGACAGTGTGCTAATATTGTTCTATCCCCTATATTCCACATATAGAACATTAAATTTCTCTTTCTTTCTAAGAGTCATTGTTTCCCAGTTGGAATGATCCTCAGATGAGATAGACAGAAGATTCAAGGTACAGCAGCAAGATGCATTTTCTAGAATGAGAGAGAAGAGAGTGCAAAATGGAATGGTTTGTGCCTTCAGACTTTTGTGCCCTGTCCCACCAAAGCAAAAGGAGATGAGGAGCATGGAGAGGAGGAGAGGAAGAAATATACTTCTTACACTTACAAATACAAAATCATAGTTGCCAGCTTTATGAGTGACAAGAAGAAGAAACTTTTATTTGTAGGATTTTAATATGACATTTGATAGATATGTTAATCTGTGTATGTTATTGGCAATATGAGAAGCTATCACTCATCCTGGTCATGGTTTGAAGTGAAGTCATACAGGAATTTTTATTCTAGAAGTAGAGTGAGTAAAAATATCATTGTTGGTGCAAAAAATAAAACAAGAGGATGATCAAGCTTAAAAGTAAAAAGCATATTGGTAATCGCCTGTCTCCATAAAGAAAAAACTAAATAAGGTATCTGATGCCTAGCACACCACACACGCTTTGTTTTAGAGGGAAATCTGTCAGACATAATTCCGATTTCCAAAGGACTGCAGACATTCATGCCTGTTTCACCTGATCTTTCTGAGAAAATACACCTTATGGTGTGGACTGACTGGGCTACAATACTCCCAGGTAGGGAAGGAAGATGCCAAGGATCCAGTCTATTTGAGTTTCTGGTGTTTTTTTCACCAGTGGGAATGAGAGAGGACAACCTGCATTTTTTACTTGTTCTATTAGTTCAGAAATTCACTTAGTCCTAAGGATCTTAAAATTTCTTCCTCTCTTTTGAAAGATTTCTGTAGAGTACACTCAGAGGTGATGCACATATTCTCCGTACAGTTCAGTTACAATTTTGCAGCCTTACATAGTGCATGAAATAACTCATTAAATAATGTGCTCTTCTATGTGCAGGGCTAAGGTCTACTCTCACTTCCAGATGTGACACTTGCTTATCACAACAATTATCAGCAGCATTGGTGTTGGTATTTGTCCTGGTATCAATACTACACTTCAAATCACAAATACAGCAAAAGGCTCCACTGATGACAGTAAAAACGCATGCCTCAGTTTTTGTATGAAGGACACCCAATTTGTTTTGTCACTGTTTGGAATTAATATTAATAACAACAATAATATTAATAATTCAAAGTGTCAAGAAAGTAGTAATTGCTTTAGAAGTGTATGGGGACAAGACATTGTTAATGTCTTGTTAATAGACTGAAGAATTCAGTCTAGAAACAGAAAGCTAATATTACTGCACAAAGTTTAATAGTATCAGCAGACCTATATGCTTCTCTGACTCCCATTTCTTTCCCATGCACAAAAACCTCATCTCTTTTTAGGGAGGTATTTCAGTCTGTAGTGTTCAGGTTGGATTTCCCAGAAATAGAATCTGGGCCAATTATGATAATTTTCTTTATCTATATTTAAAATTAATTTAAAGGAAATGGTGACACTTAAATGCACCTGGCTGATTAAACTGCAGTCTGCAGCCAACTGGACTTAGCAGAAAGTCTTTTATTGATTTTAGTGGAGTTCAGACCATGATATTTAATCCATTTTGCTTATTGGTCTCATTTATCCCATGAGTGAACACAAGTTGAAAAAAGAGATTGGATACAAGTGAAAAAGGGCCAAGTGAAAGTGTCTTAGACTCTATGTGAAAGAAAAAACCAGATTGTCCAGGTAGTATTGGAGTTATCTAAAAATAAGTAAGATATCTCACACTATTTCCTTTGTCTTTTTCTCTTCTTTTAGTCCTTTCCCTCTTTTCTGCATAAGGACTGTGTTTTTACCTGCACAGCAGAAGCATTTAGCACATTGTGAATTCTTCTGAAATCCAAGCAATAACAAATGATGATGCATCATTCTGCACTCTTATGAGTAGCTACAAAGAGCCAGTAAAGGATTCACAGAACATTATTATTGACATCATTACTCTGGGAGCTTTTAGAGCTTTTAGAATTACTCTGAGATTTGATAATGAGCTCAAAAGGCTACTTGGCTTCATTTTTTCTTAGAATTTCTTTCACACAGCCTTTGCTGCAATCTTGGCAATTCTAGAAACATGTAGGAATCTAAAAACCTGTAGGTTTAATAAGTGTTAGTAGATGAGTTGAACAGCTAATTACAGACTGGACAGACAGAACAATACAATATTCCGAGCTATACCTTCCTGTGAGGTTCGTCAATACCAGACATTACAGGATCTCAGTGTTTTGTGAAGACTTCAGGGCATGGTTGAAATAGAAAAAAACATATGAATGTGAGTCTTTTGAAACTCCTATGAGAAACTCCCCTGGATACTTCATTCTGCAGAGTTATGGAAATCTGAAAGTTGAGTTTCCTTGAATTTGCACTTTTTATATTCTTATTCTGTTTACATCCAAGTGGTACAGACAGGTTTCAGTGAATCTGGAGAAATTGTTGCATATGCTTGTAACTACCTTTTAGACAATCAGGCCATACGTGATGCTAGACTAGAATTGTTCCCAGTCTATGTATAAACATCTAGTCCTTTTATGTGTATACCATATCATAGGAACTGAGCTTCATTGAAGAGAATACTCAAAACTCTTAAACAGCACTTCAAACTCAAAACTTTCTCAGTTCTTTTAGGCAAGTGGAATTTCTCCCTGTTACTTACCAAACATTTGAAAATACAGTTCCTTGTGGCAGAGTGCATGTCTCAGCTCCTCTGCTGCTCAGCCTTCCCCAGCACCCTCAAGAGACAGATTACACCAAGCAGGGCACCGTGTTATAGAGCTAGTTGTTTCCAGACTTGGAGAGACTGGCTTTGACTCAGTGTTGCTCTCCACTTTGGGCAATTTTTGTTTTGTTTGATTCAACATGAAGTTAGAAGTGAGACATTGCTGTGATTTCAACACAGTACTAGAAGATACATAGATGATAGGGACAGCTTTGGAAGGAGACATATAGACCAGGGGCCAGACTGGGATAGATGTGGATCCTAATCACCATCTAGTGCCTACACAGGTGAATGAAAATATTCCCACTGTTTTAACTATTGATTTTAGTCTGGCTGTTAAAGCTAGAACAGGCAGTGGCTCCTGTTTCATCTACCATAACAGAAAATGGGATAAATTTTATTTAACTCTCATCTGCTAATCTGGTTTAAGGCAAGGACACAGAAATTATGTAGGAATCACAAAAGCATACAGATTTGTTTGCAGTAGCTTGTAATTAAAATAGAAGGGAAACAAAATAATTTTAATTTTTAAAAAGTGATCTCTTTCACTCACTTTTCTCAGAAGTAAAAGCAAAAATTTTTTGGTTCCCAATAAACAATTTTATTAGCAGTAAGAAATGACAATCCTGTCTGAAGAAAGTAGTGTTTTGTTATGTAATTAACCAAAAGCCACAACTTCTCTAAAAGCTCTCTGTAAGTTTTGTTTTGGTTTGGTTTTTTTATTATTTTTCTTTTAGTTCAAAATCACTTAGGAAGTTTGAGAGTTTCTATTGCTTTTAATTGAAAAATAATCTTTTTGGCAACAGGGTGCATATTGATAGGTTTTCCCTAAATTTCCTTCTGCACTTCTACTTCACTAGTTTGTTCACCTTCTAGCATTGAGGATAACATGCAGGTAATTTTAGACAACTGTCAATCCAGAAAGAATGGACAGATTATAAAATGGAGTGTTCTTGTTTGGGTGAATTGGAATCACAGAACCACAGAGTAGGTGAGGCTGGAAGGGACCACAGTGGGTCATCCAGTCCAACCTCCCTGCACAAGCAGGGTCATCCTAGAGCCCATGGCACTGAATTGTGTCCAGATGGTTCTTGAATAAAGAGGGAGACTCCACAGCCTCTCTGGGCAGTCTGTTCCAGTGCTCAGTCACCCACACAGTAGAGAAGTTCTTCCTCATATTCAGGTAGAACTTCCTGTGCACCAGTTTCTGCCCATTACCTCTTGTCCTATTGCTTGGTGTGACCAAGAAGAGCCTGGCCCATCCTCTTGACACCTTCCCTTCCAAAGCTTTGCTTGCTTGCATTTAATTTTAGACACTTAGCTGACGTTCTCCACTAACCTCATAGAGGCAAAGCAAAAGAGAAAACACGTTCAAGAAAGTAATGCAGGTTGAAGATCTCCAGCTGCTTACTTCTGGTGACTGTTTGGTAAACCCAACCAGCTCCATCCTTAGCCTCAGATAAATAGTGGAGGTCAGTTTGAAAGATTCCAAGTTTAGGAAAAACAGGCCATTCCAAAACTTCTCAGGTGACAATGCCAGCTTTCATATCTCTGTGAAAAAGCTTTTGAAGCAACAGAATTCAGGTAATAGATAAAGATGTATTATCAGATGAGATGTGCTGCAATGACTTTGCAAGTGTGGGACTTTGATAACTCTACAGACATAAGTCTTGAGCTCACTGCTTGAAAGGTTTGTTTCCCACTTTGAGCAACTGGCATATTGCCTTGCTCTAAAGCAAAACAGCTGGAGAGACATGTTTTAACTTTTCCTTACAATCAATCATGCAACAAGTTTGAGGTATAGTGTAACATTGATGATCTTGTCTTGTGGTGAAACCACAAGTGTCTCACCTTCACAGTTGTCTTTATTCTGGAACAGTCCAAGCATGTTAATAGCTCCTAAATGAAAACCCACCTGTCTTTGACAGTAAAGTCCATGCACATATCAGTGAGCAGTAACCACAGCTAACAACTGTTGAGTCTCAGATTCTTTGAAACCTAGCTATATTTCACTGGCAATGTTACTTAGGTAAAGAAGACATTTAAACAATCATTACATGAAACTAAAATTTATAATCCTTGGGAAACCTGTAGGAGTGGTGATAAAAAGCACAGGAACAGAGTTATCTTGAATTGTATATCAAAACCGGTCCTCCTCAATCTTTCATATTATTTTGCTGCTTTGGTCATACACCCCACAGGATGTGCCAGTTTGCACAAAGGACTTTACCTTCATCCTGTTTGGGTCTATCTTCCCCTATAGAACATAAGAGTTTGAAAAGCTCCTTGACTTCAGCAAGAATTGTTACTCTCATAAGAGATAAATATCTGATCTCAAAGCTTTCTGAGCATCTAATATTTCTACAGCTACACCCACGCTGCTTCAGACATTCATCCCAGTCCTTGATCCCCAAACTCTGTGATCTGAATGGCTCATAGCCATGAACATTGCTGCTAACTGCTTCAAGAGCAAACTGGTTGCATCTAAAGTGTGCACTATTTCAGCCAGATTTCTGCTAACCCACCTGTTGGGGTTTGGTTTGTTTGTTTTGGTTGAATGGTTGTCTGGCTTTTTGTTTGTTTTCCCAGTTCAAGATGTTTGAAATTATGTGAGAAGTGTTTTACAGCCCAACAGAGCAAATGTTCTCAGAATTGCCACCAACTTTCATCCCAGCCTAACTGCTTTACTCTGAAAGAGAGCTTAGGTGTGAAGTACATACACAGAGAGCATGACAAAGAGATTGGAATAAAGAAGGGAGCTGACTTTTATATAATGTAGACACACATACACTAAAAAGATATTATAATGGATGTTTTACAAGTATCTAAATAATCACAAGTAGATATCAGTCTTGAATCACAGATATGTTTATGGTTTTCCTTTTACAAACTGCTTATATCTTGGTCCAAAAATACTTCCTCTTTAGGCAACAATCTTTTTACATTCCTTGCTCCATGAGACTATCTCAAATGAAGCTACTTCCTGTAATACAGGAAATGCCAATTAATTATAAGAAAAATTGTTTTTTATTGTAAGCATGATCAAACACTGGCAAAGGTTGTCCACAGAGGCTGTGGAGTTTCCATCTTTGGGGATATTTAAAATCTAACCAGATATGGTCCCGAGCAATCTGCTGTAGGTGACCCTTCTTTAAGCAGGGGTATGATTTTATTATTCTATGATTTTTTTCTGAAGAAAATTCTGGGTTTTCATAGTTCGAGGCACATAAACTTCTTAATGTAAACAGTGGTCAAAAAGTGTTGATTTATGCCTTCATGTTATGCTGGCGTTCAAAAAGACCAATACTTAACACGGGAGGAAAAGAAGACAGCTGGGCATCTTAATCCATCTTTTCCCATCTTCTTTCAGCTACTTATTAACTCCCATATTTTGTATTCAGAAAAGTAATACAAAAATTTTCACTTGGTCTAGATGGTCTATGCCAATGTTTCTACTAATAGAAGTAAACCAGAGAAATTACATTACTAATTGTACACATGTATACTATTCTTCTCTAAATTGTGTCCTACAGTACAGGTGGATGTCCCTGAACATTCCTGTGTTCTGTGCTGGTTTGCCCTCTAACAAACCGAGGGTGAATGTGGATTGCCAAATGCTGCATGAAATATTTTTAACTGCCATAAATGGCTATTACATTTTTGTTGTTCTTATAAACTGTGGAATAACACTGACAACATGCAGTGGACTTGCGATATTTTTAATACACTGGAAAACTCTCATTTCTGAAAAATTTCTACCTATGACCTATTTAATTTCCCTGAGATGAGTGTGTTGTGTCTACAAATTACAGATTTGACAAATAATCAAGAAGCATTTTGTATTTATCTAGATGGATTGAATGACTCTAGTACAGAAGTAAAACAATAGTTTTAATTTTCCCAGAATGTTAAAGACATTCAGATGCAAAATTCAGATTTTATGGACCTGAAGGCACATTCATTATTAATTTTAAAACATTTAAAATAGCTTCAATTAAATCATCTGGAAAACTTAAAGAATATAATACCAGATTAGTGACATCAGAAATCAAATTAAATAGTTTAAAACCATCTCCTCAACTTCATACCACTGGCAATCCCATATAAAGGGCAGTTCATTTCTACTGAAAATGATTTTGTAATCCACATGAAATAATAAGGAACTTGCCTTAATTTTGCATTGATTTGAAAACAAATTTTCTTCAGAGTCTAGGTTCACCAGTAACTTGGAATATCTTCATTATAACAATGTGTCCCAGATTTTAAAAATAGCACTGGATAATGATATGTAGTGTCTTGTCATCTGCAGTTGCATGTTGATTTCAGAATGTGAGAGACCTTATTTCAAGGGTCCAGGTCTGTCTAAGAAGATCTGCATGGCTTGAGGATCAGGTCTACCCCTGCCTGTGGCAAATGGCAAAGGTGGACATGAGTAAGTGACAGTGAGAAGAAGGAGAAGACTTTTCTTACAGGTGGCAAAATTATTGAGTTGCAAGGGGCACTAACAGCTAATTGAATATATTTGCAGCTTAGACATTCTTTTGCAGAGTCTTCTAGTATCTTTCAAAGTAATTGCAAAATGAAAGCCTTATTTGAACTCTGAATTCCAGGAAACATGCCTTTTCCTCATTCCCACCTGATCCTTTTGAAACAGTTCAATTGCTGTCCAGTGGTGAAAGCTCCCAGTGGTGGAACCATCATTTCATATATCTTCAGGATACAGAGCAACATTTAAGTATTAATCACCCTTCTCTTTAAGATAGGAGTTGAGTGTCTTCTGCTAATGGCTTAGAAAGTTCAAAGGCACTTATTTTCCACAGCAATTAAGTGAAATGAATAATGTACTGCATTTATTTGGGTTCTTTCTGCTCTCATGCTTATTTTCCTCCATGCAATTCATTGATTTCCACAAAGATATTCCTGGCTTATTTAGTCTTTGTTCTGATTGGTGACCCTGCTAAAAAGAGAATTAATTAATGTCAGATGC
The DNA here is from genome assembly GCA_013399945.1 of Ploceus nigricollis. Lineage (NCBI taxonomy): Eukaryota > Metazoa > Chordata > Aves > Passeriformes > Ploceidae > Ploceus > Ploceus nigricollis. The sequence goes on along the minus strand of VXBC01006768.1, from coordinate 436,979 downwards.
AGTGGAGAACCACTGCCTATCAAATGGGATTGACATCATAATTTCCTTTCACCTTGAGTGTAAAAATGTCAAAGAATCAAAATAAATTTTGAGTACTTTCAAGCAGCTCCATTTTCAAAGCAGTGACCCTTCTGAATCCAGAACAGACATCTATTTAACTTTTTATCATGCTTGCCTTTAAAAAAAAAAAAAAGCATTTTCCTTTATAAAACCTCTTCTTTGAAATTTAAAGTGGCAGTATGTAGGCAAAACCAATCCTTGTATTATACTTATGATTGAAAGTTTTAAACTTGTTGCCACCCTATACAGAAAAACAATGAAAACTGCTGGCTACATACTTTTATTGCTTTGATTGCTGCAAATTATTTTTTCTGCTACTAAAACTTTTTCACTAGATGCATACCTGATATGACACATTCTTTATCAACCCTCACATTTTCTGGAGGAAAATCTCAGTTAATTAATGTGTCTAAAAATGCAAGTAGACTTCTCTTCAGAGGTAAGTTCAGACACACTGAATGATGAACACTTTTAATATGTTATAAGAGGAAACCATGTTTTCATGAAACCTTATTGACAAAACCTGAAAATTGTGTGCTTTTTGGAGTCCTGTTATTGGGTTTTTAAAAAGAAAAATGGCAAAGCAACCCTTTCAAAGTCCTTCAGAGCCTTCATTAATGATGTAGGGTTTTTTTCCAGTGAAAAAGTTTTTTCTTCTTCTTTTTTTCTTGTTACAGCATGTGCAGAATACTGGATGGCAAATATTTCTCATTCAGTGTTTTGCTAGCAGTTACCAGCCCTACAGCTCTTGTTCCGAATAGTGAAAAGGAAACTGGTATTGGGCATAATGTAAAGCTCTGTGAACTTTAAAGTGAGATTAAAATAATGCAAAATACAGTTCCAAAGAGGTGGCTTGTGTGCATGTAGATTATCCCCTAACAGACGAGAGAGTGCAATTTGCACTTTTTACTGGGAAAGAGAAGGAAGGAGAAGGGGGTAACAGACAAACAGGCTGACCTCTGCTGAAAATATCTGTGCAGTGAGCACTGCTTGCTCTATGGATTGAGGGCTTTAGCTCACTTTTTCCTTCTGATCCTATTTTGCTTTTGCACCTACTCATTCAATAAGCCTTGTATGTAGCTTGTTACACGTATCAGCACATATAGTTCAGTGAAAGACTGTGTTTTAAAACCTAAATAATTTCCTATATGAAAGCCTTGATAAGGCAAATTGCAAGGCTAAGACATATTATTTTTTCAGGTAAAATTAAATTAAAATAATATAGCCATTTCCTCTATAAAGGTTGCCAGCAAATTTAACCAAAAGTTACCTGTAACTATAACTAGTCACATTTGGGGGG